>CM061914.1:178303673-178372693 GCA_031002005.1 Vandiemenella viatica | reverse complement strand
GAGTGGCGATTAATGAGGAAGGAAAACAATGAGACTCAAAAATTGGGTAATACATGAGGTGAAAGTCTTTAGATTCGTTGCATTAATAGTGAAGAATCATATGCAATGTGGGCAGGAGATAAATCTGAAAATTGGATTGTCCAAAGTAGTACAGAACAAGATTAGTAAATACCGTGTGTCGCACTATTTGTATGTTATGCAAAAGACATTATATTATTCTTGTGGAACGTCGCTGCATGTTGCCGTTGAAGAAAGAGAATGGAAAAATGGTGACTTTTTAGATGTGGTTATAGTGCAGAATGGAAAAAAATCAGCTACACGTAGGGAGTAATGAATTGGGAGGTTCCGATGAAAGATATATATATCTCAAACAATAAAATATTACGTGTCATTAGAAAGGACATAGAATACTTTTTTTCTGGGTAAATAACAAATTTTGTGATGATTTGAACGTTGATATAAAGATCGATAGCGTGTGTAAGTCTCTGTAATATATCGGTGGCTCAGGCTTTGTTTCTGTCGCAGTCATTTTGTAAATGACCTGTTTATAAAGATCATGTAAAGACACAGCTTACTGTATAGTATAAATGTGGATAAACATTGGGAACACTATTAGAAATAGGAGGAGATACTGCTTAAGGCATCTTATAAGACAAAGCATTATAGTGGTCGAGACGTAAACCTGTGAACGGCTCTAGAATAGTTGCCTTTGTCAGACAGCTTTAGGCAGGTAAATGTCTGCTGCGTGCAGGTTCCACCCTTGCACTTCTTAAGTGTAAACAAACAAGTCAAGGGGTTTGTACGGGCAAAAAATGAGTTTTTTAATGTCATAGATCTGATCTGATCTGTTATTTTTTTAGTTTGATCATTTTTTTCTGTAGATTTAATGCAAAAATGCGTTTCTAAGAGTTAAAAGTAGCAAAAAAGAGTTTATAGTGAAAAAATGAGCTTTAGTGACAAAAAGACTTTAGTGGCCAAAAAAAAAATGAACTTTTAGGGTCAAACGTAAAGTTTTCGTGATCTGATCTGATTTATTTTTTTGAGTGTGATCATTTGGGGCTTTCGAATGAGATTTAATGAAAAAACTGCATTTCTCACAGTCAAAGGTGGCAAATACAGAGCTTTTAGTGCCAACGAGAGATTTTACTGGAAAAAATGGGTTTTTGTTTTGAAAAGAATGAAGACTACGTGACCTAATCTGATCTGTTTTTTTTAGTGTGATAATTTTTGGAGCTCTTGAAGGATTTAATGAAAATGTGCCTTTCTCAGAGTCAAAAGTAACCAGAAAAGAGATCTTAATGAAAAAAATGAGTTTTAGGGGCAAAACAAATATTTTACTGACAAAAATTCGTTTTACTAAAAAATGAGGTTTTAGTGACAAAAATAAGTTGTGATAAAAATTCATCCTGGGTGTTCAGAACACCCTGGAGGAATTTTTATAAGCAGTACGCCGGGAAAGAATCAATTCTCACACTAGTTTTAGTGACTAAAAAAAGATATGTGACAAAAAATGAGTTTTAATGACAAAAAATGCGTTCTTAGTCTCAAAGGTGAAACCGCGTGACGTGACGAACTTGACCTGTATTTGACCCTAAGTGTTAGCAGGACACAAAATCTGAAAATTTTTGTTGAGTTTGTGGAGGTATTAAAGATGGACAAAGACAATCTCCCTATGTAGGAGATGTTCTGGATGGTATTGTAGGTGGAAAAAGTTGAAGGAGAGATCGAAGATACCAGATGCAGGATGATATTCAAGGTTAGAACGGCAACACTGGAATGAAGAAAATGACAAGAGGGAGAAGATACAGTGAAGACATGCTATATCGGGAAACACAGTACGCAATGTGTGTGATTTCAGATAAGCTTTAATAATACTGCTGAGACAACTTTGCCATCGCTGAGCCCAAGTATTATGCGCAACGTTCTAAGAAACCGGTTTCGAAATCCTCCACCGCTGCCTACAGTTTTATTTGCCGTCGACTTCTCCATCACAAATTACGATTTACTTTGCAGAGTTGCCGCCTCAAAAAGATTACCGTCTTAATTTTATTTTATTCTCTTCGAAGACTGAGTCACGACCTGACGTTCCTGCCCAGTGGAGAAGTTAATTGCAAAGCGATTGAGCAGCAAACAGACGACAGTAATTGTGGTTTAATTTGTACGTCCCTCAATTCTCAGCGAAGGGACATTTTGATAGGAATAGCCATTTCGTAACGCTGGCTCTTCTGCGTCTCAATTCTAATTGCATTAATTAGCGGTGTAATGTGAAGTAAGGCAATTCTAACAGGGACGTTTAGAGGTCACGACTCATTCGAAACACCTGTTAACATTAATAACTGCACAGGAGGCCTAAATGAGGGCTCACGAGTATTGTGAGTAGCTTCTGAAGATCACGATGTGTGTGTACTTCCTGAACATTTCATGATTTCAACTAGTTGAAGACGGGGTGCTCTACCAGTGAGTTGGTACCACTGGGCTGGGAACTCGTTTGTAAATACATCAGGAGAAGTCATGTTTTTAGTATTTTCACGTAGGCCTTTCTGGAATTGTCCCAACGCTGCAAAGTCTGTATCAAACAAACTATTAATAAATAGACATAACTCTTAAGATCAGTTTAAACGTAAAAGCATTTTTAGATTGTTTGCTGATGACGCGGTTATTTATAGGGAAGTAAAGAATTTGGCCGATTGCTTAGAAATTCAGCGTGATTTGGATGTTATTTTGGCATGGTGCGCTGAATGGCAACTTACACTAAATTGAAAGATAAGTCTTTCCCGGCGTATTATTGATACATATTCTTCGCGGGTTTGCCGCCGGATCCGTTTTCTAACCACAAGCTTTCGGCGACTTGCACCGCCGCCATCATCAGGTCTGTAAAAAGTGCAAGACAATCAGCATAACTAACAAAAAGAATCCGAATGTTCAGAAATACGAGCTAAACAGTTCAGTTATTGATATGGCCGATTCTGTGAAATATGTGGGAGTAACAGTACAAAGGAACATGAAATGGGACATACACATTAATTCGTTAGTAGGTAGAGCTAATTCTAGGCTACGATTCCTAGGTCGAGTCTTGAAAAATTGTAATGAACAAACAAAGGAGCATACCAATCTCTTGTGCGTGCACATTTGGGATCCGTTTCGTAAGTGGTTGATCGAAACTATAGAGAAAGTACAGAGAAGAGCCGCTCGATTCGTGACCGCTTGCTACAGGCCTTATGAAAGCGTCACAGAAGTGATTAGTAGACTAGGTGGGAGTCTCTGGTAGATAGACGACACACGTTTCGTTTAAACTTATTGCTAAACATGTGTACTCCCACTTTCACATACGAGTGTAGTGAAATACTTCGTCCACCAACCTGTTTGAGCCGGAATGACAGGAAAGATAAGATTAGAGAAATAAGGTGCCGCACTGATTCTTATATGAATTCTTTTTTTCCGTCGTACCATTCGGGTTTGGAATGCATAATAAAGGGATAGCTTTGGTGCTGAGCACCCTCTGCCACCCACAGTTTTTGTGAATTGCAGAGTATATATGTAGACGCAGATTTAGAAAAGTAATACAAAATGAGTCTTTATGATCACAGGTCATAACTACCTGATCTGGCTGAAATACAAACTTGTCCTGTATTTGAACCTCTGAAAATTATGAAGGATTTCTGATGAGTTTAAAGGATCTTAAAAGTATTGAACAGGAACAGAGGCGATCTGCATATGTAGTATCAACAATTTTCCTACATACATTAGCTCAGTTGCTAGGAACCGTAAAAACCGAATGTGATCTTGTTGCGAAGGAGTGAAGACGTTACAACCCAGCCTGACACTCAGATTTATCGTTGCCCATTGATATCACACCACTAGCCAAAGTACTCTAATTCCTTGTACCTATCACTCTTCCGTGCTGCCATTGATGGTGTTGGTTCCATGTATGTTTTCGACTCGTCATGCCAGCTTCCATTTTTGCTCCTTTCATTCAGCGATTCAGTTTCTCCATCTTATATTCTTGTAGCACGTTTCGCGTAATTCAATTTCGATAACTGACTTAGAACATAAAATTGTCCTACAGCAAACGAAAATTTTTCGGCCGCCTGTTTAATTCCACGCTGGTGACGAAAATGCCCCTTCATACATAAGCTTCCGCAATGCAGCTCACCCTTACTCACGGGAATTGGTTGACTTTTTTAAATCGAAAAAGAAGGGACAGATATTTATTGTCTTGTTATTTAGCAAGCAGAATTTGTAGCAAAAGTTAAGAGGAATGATTCTTTACGTTAGAATAATACCAAATCATTCCTTTCTGTTCTGATTGAACTTACATAGCCCAACCTGATGTAATTTTCTTTTCGAAATTTCGCCGTGTCTTCGTTTTATGTTTTACCATTTGTTCTACTTAAGTATCTGATATAGTTTTCGTCTCGGCAGGGCTACAGCCGAACGAAGGTGGAATTACTAGCAGTCCAGTCTATTAGCGTGTCATCGGGAGTGTTTGTCGCGACTTTCACCGTGTAATCTGTTGGCCGTTAACAGTTTACTGAAGAGAAGTATCTTCACTTGCAGGCGGATGACATTGAGAATTGTACAGATTGTTGTGAAATGAACATATGCGATCTCCAGCGCTTAAAATAATTACAGCATCCGAACATCAGGCTGTTTCAACAGATAGTCCTCCCTCAGTTGATGACACTCGATGTCAGTAGTGAATCGTATCGAGGGGGGCATATGTAATGGAGTTGAGTTTATCGAAGTAAACATAAGTGATATCAATAGTTTGAAACAATTACTGTTACAAAATTTTATGAATTTTTGAGCATCAGAATTAGTCCCTCAGTTGATGAGACTTGAATAGTGAATCATATCGAGGGGGGCATGTAATGTGCACAAGTGCATCGCAGTGTAGAGAGAGGCAGGAACTGATAGTGTGATGTGTCTGGTTATGGTGGCTTTTAGCACGTATGAAAGATGACGCTTAGAGTTTCATCGTAGTGACGGTAGCTGGCAAAGTGGTCGTCGTCTGCACTGGAAGGATGTTGATGTGTTTTGTGTGACACTGAAGCTATCGTCCCGGGGATGATGCTACAGCTGCGCGCGTTCGAGAGCTCGCTACGGGGAGGGCCGGACCCCGTGCCCGCTCCCACCAAGAAGCACCTGATGCAGCAGCACCACAAGTCGTGCTCTGGCGAGGCGCACGGCGCCGGCATTGACAAGTTGCGGCGGCCCTCGCTGGACAGCCAGGGCTCAGAGAGCGGAGGACCCCAGCGCCCGTCTGCACGCCTCCGCTACCTGTTCAGACCCCCCACCACCGCTCCCGGCAGACGCCACCCGGCTCAGCGTCAGGCGCAAGAAGAGAAACCAGCGCGTGGCGCAGCACGTAGACTCGGCAGTCATGGTGCGAACGCCCGCCAGGCAGGACGACCACCAGAGGTCGCTGGCGGCCTGCAGGAGTCGCCGCGGTGGCCCAGTCGCCCAGCAGTCCTCCTCCACAGACAGCCTCGTCAGCTGCCTCAAGGGGTGGACCGGCGCCAAGCCCTCAGACATCCTCGACAAAACCTGCGCGCCAGTTCGATAAGGGCGCCATGAGGACCAGGAACGGCGTGCACGACTACGAAGTCGCCGTCGGCAACCGACTGGCCGGGGAGAACTTCACCAACCTGTCCGCCGAGGACCTCACCGACATCGTCAGTGATCACGGCTCGGGACTCAACCTCATGATCGACGCCGAGCGGGGCTCCACCGAACCACTTGTCGGAAGCAGGCTCGCCCCCAACCGCGTATCGTCGCAGAATTTGATCGCAAGTGAGAAAGGTTCCCTCGATTCACTCGGACCGAAGCCACCGACGGTCTCTGAAGAGTTCTGCCGCGAGTTAGTCGGCAGTGAGAAAGGCTCCGGTGATCTGCATTTCGCGAAGATAATGACCACTGGCATCACCGCATCGGATGAAAACCTGATGAGGCAGCTGTCATCCTCAGCAACTGACGAAGACGCTCTGGAAGAGAAGAAAGAAGAGCCACAGGTTGTCGACCTCGGTGCAGGACCTGATTCGGAAGACGCCGTAAAGGAGAGTGCGGAGTGTGTGAAACTCGCCGACGGAGAAAGCGAAAAGAAAGTGGCAGGGAGCGAGAAGAAGACGCCGGGCAGTGATAAAACGAAACGCGGGCAGAAGTCGGCGGACGATGTGGGTGTGAAGGGCAAATACAGGCAGCAGCCACCCAGAGGCGTCCTGAAGTACATGAAGGAGAAGAGCGCCAGCGTGTCTTCATCGGAGGATGTCGCCAAGACGGTGAGACCGAGGATGACGCCTGGCAGGAATTCCAGCGAGAGCCTGGTGGCTCCAAAGTCGAGGAGCAGCAACGCGTCTTCGGAGGACATCACCAAGAACGGCAGAACCGGGGGCAGCCAGCTGTCGCTTTCTGAAGAGCCGACTGCCAAGGTCGCCAGTGCGAGGACGTCATCGGAAAGTCTCGCCAGGAACGGGAAGCGGCGAGGAAGTGGGCAGAGCTCTACAGAAGACGGCAAGCCGCCAGAGAGGGTGGTAGCGAGGCTGGTGAAGAGCGCTCGACAGGTGTCCGCCGAGTCTTCACTTCGGGGGCGGGCGGCGCCGCCAGTGCCGCCTCGCACCGGCAGCGTCAAGCTGCCCCCTGGGGGCGTGCGGCCGGTAGTGCGCAGCGGGGGTGTGAAGCCGCCCCCGAAGAAAGCTGCGGGTCGGAGGGCGCAGGCCGCGGAGGCGGTGTCCTGGGAGGAGCTGGAGCGGAGGGCCCTCGACCGCAAGCCGTGCGTGGGCGCCACCTACAAGGACATCGACCACCTGCTCGCACAGGTAAGCAATGCTTCCGGCAGGTGTCGCACTACGCTCTGATTTATTTGACGAGCAGGCAAACGATTTGCAGGATTTCTTATCTGCACACTCGACAGTGTTTCTGTGTGCGTTAGGACATAGGTTCAGACCCCTGTCCCGACGAAGCTGTTAAGTCTCTTAAAAGCTGTCCCAAACAACACGGAGTCGGGAAGTGACATCTCAATACCATTCTACCACTGAGTCTGTCTCATGAAGATAACTAATGTGCAACATGCTTAAACAAACTAAGGGGGAATTGGGGAGGGGCGGGGGTAACTGTCGGGACTACCTACCTCAGTTCCTGCGGCAGATTTTGAAGTTGCATCTATACTTAAAATTTATGAACAGTTCAAACAGAAACTGACTGCGAGAGAAACAAAGCCTGAGTAACCGATGTAACTTTACGGAGACTTACACGCGCTATCCGTATATTTCATGACAAAATGTGTTATTTATCCCGACAAAAGTATCCTATGATTCATAGTAGTTCCTTGCCAAATTTCATAAAGATCGATTAGTCGTGAAAACTTACCAAACAGGCAGAGTGGCAGAGCTACTTTCACATTTATAATATGATTAGTGTAAATTAACTCTCTTCAAACAGACAGGCAAATGGAGACGCCTAACGTACTCCAGGCTTTTTATTTTTACGACATGTTGTCATCAAGGTCATTAAAGGTGTGAAAATAAGGGGGGCAAGGAATGGGAAGGAATTCAGCCACGGCCTTTCCAAGGAACAATCTCGGCATTCGCTTGGAGTGATTTAGGGAAACCAGGAAAAGCCGCAATCTGCGTAGCAGTACTGGGATTCGAACCCACGTCCTTTGGAGTTAACGACCCACCTGCAGGGGTAACATGCGCGCACTGGTTCCGGGATTCATTCGCCAGGAGACCGCACAGGAAGCTAGTGCTGACGTCAGCTGCGGAAATAAAGTTACTCGCTGGAGAAAATAAATATTTAAAATAAAAATTGTATAGATTCGTGTGTGTGCCATCTCGTTCACGAAACTCCTAAAAATATTTTTCACTTTCGATATTTAATTTGTATCGTGCAGTCGTATTACACATAAAACGTTGCGTAGAATTGAGATAATATTTCCGTTTGTAAATTTAACTTGGCAGAGCGTATATTTGTAATCCAGTTTTTTAAAAAGTTTCTTGTAATTTTTTTGTGCTTTTTGGTTTTTTTCGACATGTCTACGTTTTAAAATGTGTGCGTTATTACAAGTCCCCTTTTTTAAAAGTTTTTTTTTTTTGTAGCGCTGTATTTATTTTTTTTCACATGTTTTGAAATGTCTGCAAGCATTACTGGTCCTCGTTCTTAAAAGTTTGGTTTTTTACAGTCCTGTTTTGGACCTGTCTACGTTTTGAAATGTCTGCTGTATTACAAGTCGCCTTTTCTTAAAGTTTGATTTTTTATACTGCTTTTTTTACTTTTCCGACATGCCTACGTTTTGAAATTAAAAGTTTGGTAGATAGTCAGGATGACTAACGGAACATACCGTGTTCCCCTGCAGTTAGTCCGTTTCGTTCCATCTTACACTAAACATCGTAAAAACAAAGGAAATCTCAGGTCCACGTTTCATTATTTATAACTTTTTTCATTTAAAACTAATCTATCAAGTTTATTTCCACTGTGTTAGTAATTTGGAGGTTAACGAGAAGTGTTAAGTATTAAAAAACAATGGACTTTTAGTTGATGTTTTGTTTTCGGTGTCTTTTATACTACGTGCCGACGTAAGACTAGTTCATAACACTGTAACGCAATTAGACAATGTTTTCCTGGAGCGCTGAAAAGGTGCCCTCACCAAAGATGATGTCTGTCATGAAAAAATTTCCAAGGAACTTTGACCGAGAGAGATGGACCTACGTCTACTTTTATTGGCAGTTGTGCCAGTTTAGTCTCGATTCTGTTTCTGTAGTTTCATGAAATACCTCTGGGAAAAGACGAGAATAATTATGAATAAACGTTCTTACTTTAATAACAGTCTTCAGAAATGCCACAAAAGAATGCACTTTCAAAAAAATCGACATCTTAGTTTCTGAATTTTCGTTGTAAATACAAAAAGTAGTGGTGAAGTTTAAATGGATCCGTGTTCAGAACATTCTCATTCAACACAAAAAAATTATTACACCACTCACTTGCATAGGTTCAGAGCAATTGGTGTACGCACTAAAAATTAGTTATTCCTTTTCGTTTTTCTTGAATTTACAAATAAATAAGTATTTGGCCAATTGTGATGCAGTTTAAGTGTGATCAATGCGAGGAAATATCCATCCAACCAGAAAACGATTCAAGCAAAGCAATAGCGGAATTACACTAAAAAAATCATTCGATTTGATTTGAGAAGCACCTTCTTTTTTGTTTAAAATCAGTTAGCATTATTTTTTGTAATGCTACAATAGCTAGGTGTTTTGTGGAAATTAACCCAAAACATTATCTGTACGGTAACTGATACGATAGTAGCACTATTTGAATTCATTGGAGGACAGGAGGAGGGTGAAAAAGTCATGTACAAGGTGTATACTGGTGATGAGGCGTGTAAAGATATTGGTGCAGAATTAAGAGAGTGCATGGAAGGGTAAAGATGACCATGACCGCAGTCTGACACTCGATTTCAGGCACAAGGGTGTTTCGAGAATTTTCTTTCGTAGGTAAGGGGATCAGGAATTGGAATAAATTACTTATGAAAAAACATTGACAGAATTTTAAATCATAATTCATACCATAAAGTGCGAAACTAAGTGAATGGGGAAATTACACTCAAAAAAATTGTAGATAAAAGACAAGAATTGAGAAATTAGGTGTAAAGCAAAAATTGTGTAATTTGCCCGATTGTTTGGCTCTGTTTAGCAGTAGTTTTTTTTTTTAATTGTTTACCACTCTTTATCGGTATTTTCTTATGCGGAGCTCAGAGTACGAACAAATAGTTAGTGATTCCGATCAAATCACAACACGAAACTAATAAAATTTCTTTGACACGATTATTATTCGATTATTCTACCTAAAAACCCTTAGCGACTACGTTGGTTGGGAGTATTACAAAAGTTGCGATTCCTACGTGCGGGTTGTTATGAAGACAAAATGATCCGAACAAATGTTTTAGGATGGGAGCAAGTGCTTCTAATTCTCGCCTGGGTGAATTCAGGTTGTTACTACTGGTCCGCTAAATTTACTGGGCTGCAGATTCGTAGTATAAGGTGGCGAAGTTCAAGAGAGAAGTTTCTCCCGACACAGGTGTGTCTAGCTGTTTTGGAGGACATATTTTCGCCGAAAAATACGAGCGCATTTTTAGGAAGCCGCTGGATTCTGTAAAGTATGCATATTAGTGCGCGATAACCGGTTCCTGTCAACAGCTGAGCTGTTACTGTAACAGTTCCACTTCTGCTTTCAACCGAGCTGTAGCCCGCCCTGTTGTAAAAAACGGAAGCCGCTCGTATCTCTTAAACAGTGTTAAGAGTCCATAGTATTACAGGTCTGTCTGTTTGAAATGGCATCACCAAAAAACTACTGCACCAATTTGAATGGGAGTTTCTCGAGTTGAAAGTTTATAGTCTGGTTTGAAATATGCGGTACCTATATTTTAAGACTTTACGTGAAGGGGGAACGGAGCAATAAATAATTCGTTCGCACTCAGTATAGACAGCTGCCACAGATCATACTGCATATCAACAGAACACGCTCTCACGCGACCCAACAAAGATCACGTTACAGCACAGACAAACACTCACTCTCGGAAAGTGAATAGTACAATCTGTGCGTTTGCTTTTGTGTTTACTTTTGTGGGTATGTTCTCGTGTGTTTGTTTTCATGTTTGAGTTCGTGTATTTTGTTGTTATTGTTTGTTCGAGTGTCTGTTTCTGTTTTTCCTTCATTTATGTATATTTTTGTTTGTTCGGTTCTATATTTTGTTTTTATGATCGGGTGTCATGTTTGTACATTCTTGATTGAATGTGTGTTTGTTTTTGTTAGTTTTCATCTGTTTGTTTTCGTTTTTCCTTTGTGTGTATGTTTTTGTTTGTTTGCTTGTGAGTTTGTTTGCTTGTGTGTTTGTTTGCGTGTGTGTTTGTTTGCGTGTGTGTTTGTTTGCGTGTGTGTTTGTTTGCGTGTGTGTTTGTTTGCGTGTGTGTTTGTTTGCGTGTGTGTTTGTTTGTGTGTGTTTGTGTGTTTGCGTGTGTGTTTGTGCGTGTGTTTGCGTGTGTGTTTGTGTGTTTGCGTGTGTGTTTGTGTGTTTGCGTGTGTGTTTGTGTGTTTGCGTGTGTGTTTGTGTATTTGTTTGTGTGTTTGTGTATTTGTTTGTGTGTTCGTGTATTTGTTTGTGTGTTTGTGTATTTGTTTGTGTGTGTGTGTGATTTACTTCGAATTTCGCGAATTTATTTTATTTGCATCATTGATTTGTTGTCGATAGATGTTGAGAATTATCCTTCCTAAGCGATAGATGTTTAGTTTATTTGGCGGACTATTTATTTATTTACCTGAACATTCAGATGGTTCGTTCACTAGAGTCTACAACGAACCGTTATTTCATAATATTTTAGTAACATTTCATACTTAACAAAATTTTGAAAGATAAACACAAATCCTATACAAATAATTTACTATTATTACTACACACTGTTAGTCACCACAATCTGTTAGTAAAATCTATTACCCACTGTTCAATTTTCAAAAGTTAAGTTCGTTTGGCGGACTAGTAAATTTAGTACCTCATACTTTCGCTTCATTACGTCTCGCTTTCTAATTGGTCTGTTTTCTTTCTGTGCCGCCATTAGCTGTGAGAATTGATGGGCTGTTCGATGGTACCTTTTTTCTGTCCTCGCGGCGGTCGCCACATTTCTCTCCGTCGTGTTTGCTGTGGCGCCGTTAATCTCAGTTTGCGCCGCGGCTCTGTTTTTGTTGAGTAACGGCACCTAGTTACAAGCAGCACTTACAACAGACGCCGTGGTGGCTGGACATTAGTTCTCACTACGATCTCGTGCGAGGCCGAACCCTGTGAAACAGTACGTGATCTCAGATCTCACAACCACCCCAAAGTTAACTACTGTGCAGCTAAAAACTGCAAACACGTCCCACTGACACACAGCAGTTAAACGCGGTATTAATGAGCACAGCTACCTGAGTTTACCGAGCGTGGTGGGTGAGCGGTTATTGCTCTGGCCTCGCATTCGGGAGGACGCCGGTTCGAATCACCGTCCGGGCATCCAGATTTGGGTTTTCGATGGCTTCCCCAAATCACTCCAGGCGAATGCCGGGATGCTTCCTTTAAAAGGCCATGGCCGAATTCCTACCCGTTCCTTGTCCCATCCCGCCTCTAATGACCTCGACGTCGACGAGGTGTAAAGCCATAAGTAAAGATAAAAATGAAAACTGCTGAGTATCCATCGAAACCTACATTCCCAATAATCCTACATAATGTTTCAATTGTAAGCATACCTATTTCTAAAGTAATAACAAAGTGTCCAGCAATGAATAAAATATGAGTGGATAGAATTTATTACAAATTCCTGACATAATATACTCATTTCACGTTGAAACACGCCATTTTTGTTTAAAGTTAAAGTTAAAAGTGGATCCACGGGTGGCCTGGACTCAGCTTACCACAATGTGCCGTCCACGCAGGTGAGACGCAACACGCCGCGCACTATAGGTGCTTTGGTAGTGGCAGCTTGAGGGGTTATAAATAACCGAGCCTATTAAATTGGTATATACATAATTTTTTTGGATATTGTAATCGATCAATTATTGTTTGTGGAATCAAGTTTGAAAGTGGAAGCTTCGTTGGATTTTATCTGTACATTTTGCCAGCGATCCTTCATTTTCTTGTGGTTAAATCTAGTTCATATAGATCTTCTTCTTACATTGTTATTATTTTCTATTATTTTTAATACGTATCGAGATCTTCTCTGTCCCTCTTTAACACTTCCAACTTCCTTCAAAATCAATAGAGGTTATTCACATTTTAATGATCGAACCTTTAGCGTCAAATACAGGTAAAAACTCATTGTTTTTATCAACAAGAAAAAAAATCATTTTCTCTCACTTTCAGACTCTTTGCAAGATATTTTTTGTTTAAGTCGAGCCGAAGGGTTCGAACAAAGATCAAGAAGCAGATCAGGTATCGTTCGGTGGTTACCCTAAAAATTCAGAACATCGACAAAGTAGAGATGAACCAAAAATTGTTCTAGTATTGTGACCGTACCAAAAATACGATAGCGTGTTTGTACCTGGTAATTCAGTATTAATCCTGTTATTTTATATTCTTGAAAGCGCTATTTCATTCTCCTAGAAGTGTGATTCACTGTTTCGGCGAATACGTATTAACTGGCTTCTGTTGCGTTGAAGGGTAGAAAAAATTTCGCTGTATGGTCATTTGTGGAAACTCTGAAACAGTTGAGGTCCCAGAACGATTCCTTGAGGTACATCAGGCATCATGGCATTCGGAATGCTTTTGACTCACTGTTTCGGTGAATATGTAGGCCCTACTTATTAACTGCCTTCGCTTACGATGTAGGGTAGAAAAAAAATTCGCTTTCTGATCTTTTGTGGTAACTCTGAAACATTTGAGGTCCCAGAACGCTTCCTTGAGGTATACCAGGCGTCACGGCATCTGGAAAGCTTTACGTCTGTTATTGTTATCACTGGTATATATTAATCTTTTTCCAATATAACTAGTAAGCAAAAAGTGAAGGAATACTCTCAAAGGCCGAGTCACATTGGAGATCATGATAAGATCAGGTCAGGTTAGCGCATGATCTAGGATTTCGCCAGTAACATTTGTGCTCTGGTGTCAGATCACTGGAGACAAAGAACTGTAAGAAATTTAGCCATGGCGTTTTTGACAGGCTAATACTGGGATTCGGATGAAATAATTTCGTGAAACCAGGGATAATCGAAATCTGGGTTACTGGGATGAAGATTTGAACCCGTTTCCTCCCGAATGGCAGGTCTTAACGGTACCGCTCACCCAGCACGCTCGCTGTGATTTAGCGAGAATCTGCTCTTTTTCCCATTGCAAGGACTGTTAGAAACGGCATGTGTGAAACCTTGCGGTATTCTAAAGTGGCTGCGACATTTAGTCGTTTTCTTAACAAGTGAGCCGATTTAAGTGGTCTAGCGGTGCCGTAATGGAGTTCTTCCGCTGAAGTCACCCTGCCATCTCTGCTTGGAAAAAAAAGTCACCCGGGCCATCACGCGTAGTTGACACGGAGCGAACCGTGAGTGGAAGATGAGTGCCCAGGTCACGTCAACCAGACCAAGCCAATCACGGGGACTGCAGGAGCAACAGGTGATTGGTCCCGGGCGGGATAACTCTACTGTACGTCATAGCTGACCTGCCCCAGCTAATATCAATACTGATGACAAGGGTTAGGATCTTTATGACCAAAAAAATAGAGGAATATGCAAGTCAAATATGACCTTAAAAATGGGTAATTATGACCTAAAAATGGCGAAATATGACCAAACATTTAAATTTACTATGCATCAAAACCTGCTCAATTATACATCATTTATTTTATCTAGTAGTGTCGCTTTAATGTAGACAGCATAATTCGCTTCCCTGCACTCGATGCACCATTGGGAAATTAAATTTTAAATCGTTTTGTTGAAGTCACTTTAATTTCAGATAATTTACAGAATAGAACTCTTTCGTATGTACTAAAACTTTCCTATCTAAATTCCGCTACGTAACTTCGCACTTTCAGAAAATTTTATTTTCGGCATGGCGGTAGGTCTACTCACTAATCCATTGCAGGGTTAACGATGACTGATGATATTTCATTGAGATATTGATTGACGCGGATCGACACAGGCATGCTGCTGCTGCTGCATTGTCGAGATTAAAAGGCGGGCGGAACATTACGTTTAGAGAGTGACAATAATGTATAACTTTAATTCTTGACTGTTGAATTCTGACCACAGTGAAAATTAGTCCCCCCCCCCCCCCCCACCTGTATAGCACAAGTACAGATCTGTGAATAATTATCTTAATTTCTTCTCACCTATATCAAGTGAATTCCTGGTATTATTAAAAAAAAAACTACCAGATTTTTCCTCAAAATATGACCATATGTCCATAAATATTATAGGATTATAACGAAAACTAGGAAAATGCTCTGAAATGCAAAGGAATTTTTCGGAATTCTACCCTTAAAGGTAAAAAGTATCATTATTTACATAACGAATTTTTTTTATCACGAATCATTTATCTCCCTTCATATGTAACCGAAATAGATAAATGAAGTATCTTTTAAAGATTAATGTCTCTGATTTAATTACATTACATCATAAGAAAGGAATTTTCCGGAATTTGATCCTTAAAGAGCAAAGGAATAATTATTTCCATAACGTGTTTTGTTTTTGTTACGAGCCATTTATCTCCCCTGATACCAAACCGAGAACGATAAATTAGATATCGTTTAAAAAATTAACGTCTCCACCCGGGCAGCATTATAAATTAAGGCCGAATTTTTTCGGAATTTAACCGTCGAAGAACAAAAGTAATAACTGTGAAAGTCGCGCGTATGAGACAGTTCAGTACCGAGCCGCTAGATAGCACCAGCAGACATTAATAAACTGCTTCACTAGCGTCGACTTTCGTTACGTACCTATTACAGTAAACAAACAATTGATACAAATTAGTCTGTTCTTCTTTCGTCCTATTACAAACCACCAAATTTGCTATTCATCGTATTCGCGAAATTTTCGCTCTGCTCATCTAGTCCTCTTTTTGTTAATAGTGTTATAGTACGTGGCAGGAACGTGACTCCAACTGCTCCGCCGGTGCGCCTGTAGACAATGCGAGTCTGGTAATGCAGTGATAATCAGCGTTCGAGGTATTAATTACTAGGCGCGGGGCAGATTTCTCTTCAGGGAACCCGTCGCTATTACCAGGAGCGCCGGCTGCTGTTTCGGCGAGGTCGCCGTGTGAGACTGCCAATTAACGCTCAGGTGGACAGTCGCAGCTGGTGACAAGTGTTCAGAGACCACGCTGTCACACCGCAATATGAAGACCTGAACGCTCCAACCAATCAGACAAGTGCCCACCATTCGCTTTGATATCAGAGTGACACCAAACGTAAAACTAACAGGCGTCGTATCTGAACAGACAGACCCTTTTGTGTCTTTGTAGCTAAGTGGAGACTAAGTCTGCTGCTGTCTGTAACATTTAAAAGAAATATCTGAGACTACAATTTCGCACATATTAGACAAGAATTCTTCTTGGGTATTCTGCCGCATAAGTTCTTCGTCGGTGCTGTCTCATCGTAGTGGCATCTCACCTGATGATGGAAGCGGAGTTTGCTGCCGAAACGTTGTGGACAGAAGAACTTATCCGTCAGAATACGCGACGAGAATTCTTATGTTTGATATTTTTTAGAAATTATATTCTAGCGGAATATCATAGAAATAAATAAAGTAAAAAAATATTTTTTGTACTAACATCTGCACTAGTACTGGGCGTTCGCAGGAAAACGCTACCCTCCCAGTCTGTTGCCGTCGGCAACTTGCTCGGACAGTGGTGCCAGCAACTCCCGCCACACGGCGCCGTGAATCACCGCACTGTTTAACACCTCCGCTGCCCCAACAGGGCAGTGACGCACTATAATGGGACCCTTACATTGTTAAGAACGGTTTCTTTGCATTGTAGATAGTTTGTGACTTCAGTCTCTTATTAATCAGTGTTGCGAATAAACGTTTCTTTGTGGTTTGGCTGGTTTGGGGCTTCATACTCTTACTAATCTGTACCGTGTTTGAGTGTGAGTAAAATTATGGTACGTTACAGTTTGCAACAAAGAATATTTCTCTACGATACATATGTGAGGAAGAAGTCGTTTAAAAAGTGTCGCAGTAAATTTCGTCGCGAATATCCTGGCGCTTTACTTCCAGCTGAATCAACAATTCTGCGTCTGGTTAAAAAAGTAAGAGAAACGGGTTCATTTTTTAACAAAAAGAAACTGTCGGTCAACCGTATTCTCACAGAGGAGAAAATTGACGACATCGCTTTTCGACTAGAACAGTCACCCAAAAAATCATTAAGTCAGTTAGGGCAGCAGGCAGGCGTATCTAAGACGTCAGCTTGGAAAGTAACAAAGCTAGTTCACTTAAAGCCGTACAAAACAATTGTGGTGCATAAAATTACAGAAATAGACCAGGGGCCTAGGATTAGATTTTGCAACTGGTACCTGCAGGGTGTCCACGATGGCACTGTTGATCCGCAACTGACGTCATATTTAAATGCTTAGCACATACAAGTTTATGAAGCGTAATTTTTATGAAATAGTCCGCGGCCGACGGTCGACAATGCCGGAAGCTGACCGCTCGCTCGCCGGGAGTAGTTTCTTCCTTGTAGCGCTAACAGTGGGTAGCGTTTCCCGGCGAACGCCCTGTATAATAAATGCGAAAGTAACTCTTTGTCTCTGTTTATCTGTTACATTTTCAAGACTAAACCGATCTTTATGAAATTTGGCAGGGAAATGCTATGTATTAGTACGAAGGGTGTGGGTCGACTAATCGGTTTTTGGATTAATTTACAATATTACAAATGTTCCGTACGAGTCCAATTTTGTTGCTGTTAACAGTAATAAATCAACGTTACCATTTTATTAACGTTATTCCTTATTCTTTTTCCAAAGAATGCCACAGCATAACTGTTTTTATGTCTCGGATGCACTGAAATTAATTTTTTTTTCCCCTCCAACCAAAAGATATTTTATTATAAAAGTAGTACTATTCAAAACCGTCTAATTGTTGGTAATTCATCTCAGATTCAAATTACAGTTCCGCATTCGTGTTTTTCCTCCGTTAATTTTTAACATGCCAGATACATTTTGAATTAATTGGCAATAATGTGTATTCTCCAGAAAGGCAGATTAATCTTCGACAGGTAGTCAGGTGATGATTTTTTTTTTAATGACCAGCTCGAATAAAGAATAAATTTAAGTATCTTATGCGCATAAAGCTGCTTGATATGCTAGTTATAATTTAAATTTGATCGTCCCTGCTATCAACGAAACTCATCTGAGAATCAGTTCTTTAATTCAAAAAATCCTCCTTGTAAGGTGACTTTGTCCTGCAGTCAAGGTTATTTCCTTCGAGATCAATAGCAAAAACTGCATAAACGCCGATTGAATTACTGGGTGCGGCGTATTATGGAGCCGGTGTGCCTGGACGAGTGATTGGAGATAAGGGCTCCATTACGCGCTCAGTCGGACCCGGGGCTGTCATCACCGCGCCTTATAGGGCAGCCCGCAGCAAACCAGTCCCCGCGCAACAGCGGTTAATGCGCAAGTAGTACCATGCATCGATAGCACAGTCTCGTTGAAAACCATAGCATAAAGTGATCCGTGACTACAAATGTCGATACTTATAAAAGGCTATTCTTGTCATCGTGTCCGTAACGCTGACATCACGGGTTAAAACTGTCAGAGATATTACTATGTAGCAGAGATTATAAGCGTTGTTTAGTAACAATTCTATTTAGTTAATCAACCACGAAGAAAACGCTGAAAGAAAAGTATGTATTGTGTTTAAATTAACATATTGGTTATTAGTTACTTTTTGTTTATTTATATTTAGTCAGTGTAGATCTCTTCTTATAGTCTGTCCAGAGACATAGCAGTTACAGTAAACTAAAAAAAAACAAAAAAAAAAAAAAAAAAACACACAAACTCACTCACATAGCACGTTATACAGTGGCGGATCCAGGATTTTGGTTTGGGGAGGGGGGGGGGCTAGGGTTTGAGGGGGCTTGACTTGGGCGAGGAGAGGGTGCCGACAGAAATCTCATTATTCCATATTGCCGCCCTCATACAAACAGTAGAGCAAAAAAAATAAAGGTCTCCAATAATCCATGTCGTCGGGGGTGACCTTGGTGCTTTTTGGGGGGGGCTTCAGCCCCCTAGCCCTCCCCCTGGATCTGCATTACTTAATAACAATTTTATTTATTTTCAAATAGCCTATGGCTAATATATATATACATACAATTACAATTCATACATCATATTAAACATAAAACAGAAAAAACAAATATAAACAAAGTGTTAATTTCAATGAACTCCTTCGTGAGAAAATATTACAATCTTTCCTCCAACCATTTACCCAGCTTTTCTCTAAAACTTGCAACAGTTTCGGTCCTTTTTATTTCATCAGGTAATTTGTTAAATATTTTTAAACCTTTGTGCAACACTGTTTTCTGTGCTTTACTACTTTTATTATAAGTCGAATGGAAATGATTTGCCTGCCTTGTCTTATAATTATGTACTTCATTATTCTTTTGTACTAATCTACTCACATATCTTGGTAATAATCTACTTTCCAACCTATATACAAAAGTCAGTACATCTCTAATTATTTCCTTTTCAATATGTAAGTGTTCTAAGTCCTTAAGCATATTACTGACATTTTCAGTTCGTCTTTTATTTAGAACAGCCCTCATTCCCTTATTAAAATTATTTTGCAATTTCATAATTTCTCTTTTGCAAACAATTGACTTGTGGAGCGTCCATAACCCACGTAGCTCTACTTTTGCCTCCTGTGAAACCCCCTCCTCTCCCCCACATAGCCCGACGGGGCTTCCCCCCCCCCTTCCTCCCTCGTAGCATGTAGCTTTGTTCCCCTATTGATTCCAGAAGACATTTTGTACTGTTTTCTTTTGTCAGACTATAGTAAATTACACACTGAGATAATTAAATGATCGAAATAAATATTCACATTCTGTTGTGTGTTCTGTACCTTATTTTAACTGCGAAAAATAATATGACTTAAATGTTACGTGACCTGACCTGGCTTCGAATTTCCCCCACCCCAAACGTAGCCCTGCGTAACTTTTCAGCCAACCCTCTGCCCCCCCCCCACTTTTTTTTTCCTTCCGTAGACTGATCCACGTAGTTTATGGACGGTGCCTTGCGAGAACACTCCGTTCCACCCGTCTCTTTTGATGGGCTTAGAACTTGACGTAATGGTGTATTATAAATAACTGAAGGGAATTCACGAATTTGCTATAGCTGTATTATTTCACATACTGTCACAAAACTTTACAGTCGTATAGAAAAACTCGAAAAGTTTTTCAGTCGTGTTTTTGTATATGGCTATAAAGGTTTGTAGTGACATGGCTACAACAAGATTGTGGAATCGCTTCAATCACTTCTAATAACCCTCTGTATACAGAGGTCATCATCAAGGGTTTTCTGCTATTCAGCTGGTCCATTCGCAGCCACAGCCTTCCATGCCTCCATTTGTTCCTCCCGTCTCTAAAGACCTCGCTGTTGAGAGACGTAAAGCAGTTTAAAAAAATCCAGTCTCTTTGTCTCTATACAGGGTGGTCAGAAATTCACTCATCGGCGGTAAGGGCAGTGTTCTGGACGTTGCACTAACAAAAAAAAAAACAAAAAAAATCTAGTAAAAGTCGTACCGTTTTTGAGTTATTCGCAGCTAAAGTTGGCCAATAAGAGCGCTGCGTGGGCGAATTCAAACAGCCTTCCACAGGCGGTGTTGCCAAGCGTACTCGAGGCATGGGACTGCCAAAGAAAACGAAAAGAAAAACTCTCTTCGGATGTGGGGATCGAACCCGCAACCTTCAGATTGAGAATTTGCCATCTTACCGACTACGCTGCCAAGGCACTAGAATTTCCTTGTTTTTTGAAGCCACTAGCGCGGACTGTTTGTTCGTAATTGGAATTGATCGGTAATCCGCGACATTTTTCGGGAAGTCGGTGATGGGGCTAAATGATTTTTTTATGGGAATTGATTTTTAATTAGTTGATCTGCTTGCTAGATTAATCTTTAATTTTTGTACAAAAATCGTTTAGTTACTGGCACAAAAAAAATCAAAAAAATCTGCAAACATAATTTATTCGTTGCAAAGAAGCTTCTTTTATTCCATATCATCGTATTTCACTAGATTTCAATCACAACATTTTTATTGATTAACGTGAATATCCTTGCTATTATTTTGCAACAGGACCACTGTGAAAACTGAACTCGAAGTGGAAAATCGTCTACCTCCAAATCTTGGACCTTTTGAAAGTGAAAGGGATGTAACCCTTCGTCGTGAAGGACGTCCAAAACAGTGGCAAGTGAGGCCTGATAATTAAAAACAACAAAAATGACCCTATGGAAAGGCTGCATTTAAACGGAGAATTTGAGGGATCACTTAGACTGGACGTACCTGCAATGCGTTGGCAATAACCCTAGAGCTTGTCCTCGGATTATCAGCAGTCATTTCCAGGACATTGTCTTCAAATCCTACACTCCGCCTGAACCGATTTCGTCCGCCGTCGGGCCTGTGGACAACAATACTTCGCGTCTCCCTCAACCTTCTTTCAACCAACACAAAAGTGTTGGCCGATGGAATCACATGGTTAGGAAATCGAGTAGTGTAAATCTTAACTGCTTCGGCCCTGTTTTGTCCAGCAGCGCCATACGCCAAATGCATATCGCCGTACTCTTCAAACGAAAATTGATGACGTTGCATGATGACAGTGTCTTTATCGGTAAGTTGCGTTCGACTGCGAGACTTCTTCTGGCATGGTCCTTTAGCCCCACCACCGACTTCTCGAAAAATGTCGCGGATTACCGATCAATTCCGATTACGAACAAACAGTCCGCCCTAGTGGCTTCTAAAAACAAGGAAATTCTAGTGCCTTGGCAGCGGAGTCGGTAAGATGGCAAACTCTCAATCTGAAGGTTGCGGGTTCGATCCCCACTTCCGAAGAGAGTTTTTCTTTTAGTTTTCTTTGGCAGTCCCATGCCTCGAGTACGCTTGGCAACACCGCCTGTGGAAGGCTGTTTGAATTCGCCCGCGCAGCGCTCTTATTGGCCAACTTTTGCTGCGAATAACTCAAAAACGGTACTACTTTTACTAGATTTTTTTTGGTATTTATTTCTTTAGTGCAACGTTCCGAACACTGCCCTTACCCGCCAATGAGTGAATTTCTGACCACCCTGTATATTCCATTTATCATGTCATCAAGCATTTTATTTTTTCGTCGATCTCTTCTTTTCCCTTCATTTACAATCTCCTCCAATGCGGTTTTAAGCAGGTACTCATTACTCAACACATGGCCAATCCAGTTCCTTATTGTTTTTATGGGTGACCTTTCCTCTCCTACCCGTTCCAGCATTTCATCATTCCTTACTTTGTCTTTCCGACTTATTTTCTCCATATCACATCTCGAAAGCTTCCAACCTCTTTACATCTTCTTTGCGTAGCGTCCATGTTTCCGCCCCATACAGTCCCACACTCCATACAAAACATTTAGCTATTTTTTTCTCAGCTTTTTATCCAGCCTCTCGCATAATAAACTTTTCTTTCTATTGAAAGCTTCCTTTGTCATTGCGATTCTAGTTTTCACCTCCTTCTTGCAACTCATATCACCACTCACAATACTCCCGAGATATTTGAAGGACTCCACTTGTTCAATTATCTCTCCTTGTAGCTTTATCATTATTGCTTTCTTACTGTTTCCCACCATCATACATTTAGTTTTCCTCCTATTGATTCTCGTTCCAAATTCCTTACACCTTTTGTCTAAAGCCTCCAACATTCTTCTCAGTATCTTCACACTTTCCGTCAGCAAAAGTCAACGTGGTAAAATTGTTGCAGCAACACTTCCAAACTTTCAGAAACGCAAAGGGAGAGCATCTTTGAACTGATTACCAGTTGTTAAAAGTCGGATGAAATTCATTGCGAAAGTTTTGTAGTCTGAATTTCGTGGCTTGCTTGTGCAGTTTCGGGAAGGAATGTATTCCGAAAGTTTGCATCCTAATTTCGCGGCCAAGTTTCTCCTTCCCGTGTGAGCGGCCTGTCCTACTGTCTGGTGTTGGATGACCTTTGGTGTCGCTGCGTGGGCGTCGCTTTTTATCACCTCCAGCGCGCCAATTGCCCTTGTCGTGAGTCAAGTGAGTGGGTGTAGGTGACAACACCCACCTGCACCTACTGAGCACCCAACACACACACCAGCGAAAACTATACAATAATTTTCTTATCAATCTCTCTGTTGCTTTGGTAAGGTTAGGAAAATGGTAATATCAGCCAACTAACAGTCTTCAAATACGAAGGGTTACAAGGCCAATATTCCTGGAGTATCGTCAGTTATAGAGAAATTAATAGTGTGCGGTAATTCCAAGATTTTTTTGATTTTATTTTTTTAAGGTTCCTTTCCACCCTTGTGAAGCCAGGGAGGCGGGCTGCTGGAGGGTCTCGGCGACCCTTCTCAGCCGACTAAACCTAAGGGGAGGGAAGGGGATAGAAGTCGGCCGTGGCCTTTGAAGAGAACCATCCCGGCATTAGCCTGGAGGGACTGCGAGAAACCACGGAAAACTGCAGTCAGCACGGCCGGACGGGATTTGAACCCCGTCCTCCCGAATGTTGGGTAGCAGGGGGAACTTGCCCGCTCCCTGAGTCGGCAACTGTGCATAATTGCAGCCACTTGTCACTTACAGTGCTAGTTACAGGCAAACACAAATGGCGATTCGTTTGGAAAACTGATCTCACGAAGAAATCCACTCAGTTATTCCATTTCTGAGGGTGGAATCTGTAACCACGGCTGAAATACACCGGCAACTATCGATCTAGGTCTTAGGAAGAAAAAAAAGTTTCAAACTTTATGTCTGGAGCACAGCACTTGATGCTAGCAAAATCCGGATTTTAGAAATACCGGAAAGAAGGAAAATTGAAGCATTTGAAATGTGGTGCTATAGAAGGAAGCTGAAAGGTTAGCGCAAGATAGAAGGGATTGCATCAAACTAGTCGAGTGACTGAAGACGGCAAAAAAAGCAAAAACTTAAAATAAAAACACTTTTGTTTTTGTGACTCGTCGAGGTCAGAGACGGGAAAGGGCTGGGGACAAGGAAGAGGAAGGATATCGGTCATAGCCTTTTGAAGGAACCATCTCGTCATTCGAGATTTCCTGCTGTTTTTTATTAGGTAATGAGAGAAATGTTGCGTTTGAGATGCTATCAAGGTGAACCAGTTCCCTTCTCAAGCCATCAAAGAAAGTGTGCGGAGAGAAACCGGGTGACAGTTCCAGCAGATTCCAGCGTGTGCTGGAGAGCGCTGTGCCACATCCCACTGAGCGTCTGCCTGGAGGTCAGGTCAGGCTGGAGAAACCACTCCAGCTGTCCCGTATGCTCCACTCGCAGAACCTTTTTTTTTTTTTTGTAACAGTTTAACGTCCTTTTTTAACAACGTGGTCTTTAGAGACGGGAAAGGATGGGGGCAAGGAATGGGAAGGAATTCGGCCATGGCCTTTTTGAAGGAAGCATCCCGACATTCACCTGGAGTGATTTGGGGAAACCATGGAAAACCCAAATCTCGCAGAACCTGGCTTCGATTTCCGGTACGCGCGCCCACATTTCGGAAAACCACTCGAGGCAGAAGTCGCAATTGTTTTCTCGAAGGGAACGGCTCATTTCTTTTCCGTTCCTTGCTGCTGTTCCAGCTCTAATGACCTCGACATCGACGAGGCGTAAAGCCCTAAGCAAAAAAAATGTACCGGAAGTAAAAACATGATTTCCAGACTGCCAACGCGAGAGGAAGCATTGTACAATTGGTAATCTGTAGAAGAGAATTATGGATAGTCTGTTTCTATAATTAGTTGATAGTTGTGGATTTCGACAGTCTGAACTATAACAAATTGAATTTATTATTTCTAGGAATGAGGAATATAAGCCCATTCGTTTGCATGGAAATCATTTTGAGAGTTTTGTTAGTGTTTTACTAGCTGTATTAACCGCATCTTCATTCGTATGGATTTAGTTTTATTACTAAAATCTGATACAGAAAGATTGAAGTTACGAAAAAGATGTCGCAGAAAGCAGGGAGTCTGGATAATATAACGGAGAAGCCATCACCATGCCATTCCCCCATTAAACCTGTCACATGCAGAGAACCAGTTTGCAACATGTTTAAAAATTGCAACAAACTAATGGGATGAGGGGTGGGGTTGAGGGGAGAGTGTTAACTGTGGGAGACTAACTACCACAGTTCCTCCGGCAGATTTCTGGGGACATCTTATGTCAATAGCGTATTGTACATAACGTTTTTAGTTTTGCTGTCTTTTGGTTAGGTATATAACTTTGGGGGTTGGAGCTAGCTTTTCTAAGTGTACCTCTGCTACTTTCAGTGTCTGTACCTGGACTTTATTGATAGTCATCGCAAAGGCTAATTTTAGTGGGAACTGTAGTTTTTTAAACTACTGACTGCGAGAGAAACAAAGCCCGAGTGACCGATATAACACTACAGAGACTCACACACGCTATTCATCTGTCTGTCACCGTTCGATTTGTTTCCAAAATTTCGTGGCAAAATATGTTGTTTATCCCGAAATAAGTATCCCATGTCCTTGCTAACGATACATAGTATTTCCTTGTCAAATTTCATCAAGATCTGTTCAGCCGTTTAGTCGTGAAAACGGAAAAAAACAGAGTTACTTTCGTATTTATACTATTAGTATAGATTTGTGAAATCTCATTAGGCAAGAAATTAGTGTAGTTTTCTGCTGAATTTAGTCGTATGTACGATTTGAAATTCTTATTTGCACTGTCTATGAACTCTGAGTGAAAGGAAGAAGCAGCTTCCAACACCACCTCTGATCGTTAAGAGGAAGCGCTGTGAAATGATCTTTAATCTATGTTCTTAACTTGCGCCTCCGCTCATTAGAATAACCCACTCAGCACTCAAGAATTTTATAAAGCTGTCTTCTTAGAAAATATGTCACAGCTTCTCAAAATTCGACCTGTGAATCACCGTCTATAATTGACATAACCTACTACCAAACTTACGTGTTGATCCCACTTGATGTTGCACTGTCACGCCCAAACACTTGAAGAATTCAACCTACATCAAGAGGACACCGCTACCACTGGCTGACGGTATTGGGAACAAGTGGATGCGCCTGGCGGCAGCCTGCTAACCAGTGCCGAGTAAGTCGGTCGGCGGTTTCTTTCGCTGCTGGAGGCCGTGAGTTCGTGACCTGGCTGGCGCTGAGACAAGACCCGCCGGTCCTACTAACACACACAGCCCGAACAGGTCCCAACCGGGGACCCTGACAAACCAGTACAAACCAGCTGTTTGTATTTCACTCAGAAACTGTTGGTTGTATTTTGACGGGTTTTCATATAAGTATAGCTCATTGTGCCACGAATAAAACAGTGCGTTTCATTTTGATATGTCGAGAAACTGAGATATTAAGATAAAATTGTCCACAAATTAGTATCGGTTTAAAGATTAGGCGAAATGTTTATCGTGGCATCATATTATTAGAAAGAACTGAGTTAGGTTTTTTGTTGTTTTTTTTTTTGGTCGCTGACGACGTATTAAATTTTAACTGGTGTTAATTAAAGGAATAAGTCCGTACTATTAAGCATTACGATTTTACCCTGGTATTTACGGTTGGGTCTAAAGCTGCGTTCCCATGACGTCTCTTAACGGAGGCGGGACGGGACGGATACCCAACAACACGTCATGGGAACAGGGCCGCCTCTGCTAGCGGGGATGAGACGCAGCTACCCGCTCTATGTCTGTAAACATCACAGGCGTGTGTAGTGGTGCGCTGTTGCCATCGGTTTGCAGCAGAGGTGCTGTAAAGTGCTCTGTGCCAAACTACATTAGACAATGTGGTGAGGAGGTGGCGGCGGGGTAGCGAGGGCTAACCTGCGGCGCGCACTCATCCCTACACTTCGGCGTGCGGCCTCCGTTACAGACTTCGTGGGAAGGCATCTTAAGTAGACTAACGGCTGCTCCGTAGTGTTCCCTCGAGCGACTTACACATACAAGCTGAACAGCAGGTATAGCGTTTACACTGCCGCTCTGTTAAAGCACATGAAAGTATGTCGCGATATGAAATATTTCATATGCTGTGATTCGCTCCGCTGTATTCAGGCTTTAGTGAACAGACTGTTTGGCCCAGAAGATCCAGGACGCCCTCTTTTCCCTCCAATCTTGTGGAAATGAGGTTTTATTCTGCTGGGTGGCGGGCCATGTGGGAATCGGCGGGAACGAGGCAGCCGATGTAACTGCCACGTCAGCCTGCAACAAGGTCAGAATCGACTTTGCTCCGGTCCCAAAGTCAGACCTTGCTTCGGTGGCGAAAAGAATGTTGTTTGATACATGGCAGAGGCAGTGGTTGGAAGTCGAGCATACTAAGCTCCAACTGGTCAAACCAACCGTTCGGCCTTGGAACAGCTCCTTCCAGCGGTCGAGGAGGCGTGAGGTTCTCCTTACTCGCCTCCGTATAGGGCACTGTCCTCTGACACACGGATTCCATCTCTGCCGGGAGGACCCACCGGAAAGTGATGCTTGTGGCGTACCTTTGACGGTGCGCCACATTTTAACTGATTGTGTGTTATCTTTAGATTTAAGGACTTAGCCAACTCTCTGTCCCTTATTTTAAATAATGGCAATGAAAATGTGACTAATGTTTTAAAGTTCCTCCCAAAATTTTTGGGTAAATCGGCGTAGGTTTTAGAACAGATTGGTGGAGGTTTTACAACCACCAGTGCAAGAACTGTTTTTAGATTTTAAGAATCTAAATTTATTTTGTTATGCTTGAAATTTTAATCTGGCGTGCCTTTCTACAGCCGGCCAGGTAGTTTGTTGTGTTAAAGTTCGTTTAAGCTGTTTAGCCTTTTCACAGCCAACCAGTCAGTACAGTATTTGTAAGTTTATTTATCTATGGCCAGATTACAGCCGTCGTTTCAGTATTTTATTTTATTTTGCTGTCTGTATGGCCGACCTCTTTGCAGTTGGCGTACAGACTGTAATTTAGTCAGTGTTTTAGTATTTTATTTTATTTTGCTGTCTGTGTGGCTGGCCCCTTTTCAGTCGGCCATGCAGGTGGTAGTTGAGTTATGTTTTAAGTCACATTGTCATTTCAAGTTTTAGTCAGGATGCTAATGACCCAGATGTCTACTCGCCCTAAAGCGCAAAAAAAGTACCCAACGAAAGAAGTTGTGAACAAGAGTAACATATTAAGACAACGCGACTTCATGGTTGCAACCACGGAGATCTGTTTCGCGGGCTAGTGGTGAACTCAACACTGCTTGTAGCTGGCTTGTTGTTGCGGGGTGCTAGAGATAAATGCTTCTAGGAAGCGCTGGTTATCATAGTCGGCGTGCCTAACTGCCCGGCACCTCGACACTATCACCTGTTGTCCATTCGCTCGTACACTTGTCTCAACTAATACTGCAAATGCGAAAGTAACTCTGCCTGTTTGTTACGTTTTCACAACTATACGGCTGAACCGATCTCTCTGAAATTTGACTAGGAAGTACAATGTATCATAAGGAAGGTCGTAGTATACGTTTCTCGGGATAAATAACATGTCATGAAATGACAGATGGATAGCGTGTGTGAGTCTCTGTGATGTTATATCACTCAGGCTTTGCTTCTCTCGCAGTCAGTTTATGTACGACAGATTAACACAACAAATTTACGACGCGCTACAATATTCAATAATATTTATTAAGGGTCTTAAGTGCATCACTTCCAGATACTGCAAGCCAACCCACTAACAGGTCTCTCCTTGTCTAACATAAAGTTGTTCTGTATCGACTTTCAAAGCTACTACTTGAAGACGATTTTAATGTAATGCCACGGTGCAGACAATTGGCCAATCAGTTTTATGTCGACATGTACGTGAAAGTTGAGAGTGAACAGTTGGAATTCACCGTCACATAATTCCGACTCCTTGCTTTTATGGGAAACTTTTTCGTAACTTACAACTCTCTATATACAATTCTAGCAATGAAATTTCAACACCACGATTTCGAAGTCTGGGTTAACAGCTGTTTTCTCCCTAGTTTTGCGGCACAGTTTTATCATGTAGTCCACGAAGGCAGCTTCTGCAAAGTTATGATGACAGACGAAGCTTCTGTCAAATCTTTTGCAGTGTATTTGGCGTTCATTTCAATCGATCAAGTACCGTGACTTTTGAAATATGGGTGACAAACAGCTTTCTGTATTGATAAATGAATGGAATATCAACTGTATGAAATGTTCTCGGGCTTTCCACTGGGGGCAGTCCTGAAGTTTGAGCAATTTTTTTTTCATATAGTCGATTCAGTAGTTACGAAACAACTCACGAACCTTTCAGATCCATCATACACACACCAAAATGATCAGCTTTAGTTTCCCCCTAGTCGTTTTGTTTCTCTATCCCACATCATCTGCCGACGAAGATTTTTCATGTTGATTGTCTAGACTTCCGCGGCCATTGTTCGTGTTGTCTTGGTTCTGCGGATGGAACCGCGTCGATTTATTAAAACCTGACGTTTCAGCTATCGTTTTGTGGCTTTCTTCAGAGCACTGCCTTGTCTGTTTCCGCGGCTTTAGTAAATCGACGCGGCTCCACGCGGTTTCATTTGGAGAGCCAAGATAATTTTCCATATTGTTTACACATTATTTGTAGAGAGAGAAAACGACTGGAGAAACATAAAGCTGATCATTATGGTGAGCGTATGATAGATCTGAAAGGTTTTTGAGTGGTTTAGTAACTATTAAATCGACGATATGAGAAAACCGAGCATCCATCTTCCATTTGGTTGTTTAATATTACGTGTCTGTTCAATATGTAATTGACTTTTAATAGTTCATTTCCAGTTTCATAACTGCGTTTCCTCAGGAGTTAAAGATACACTTTCAGATTTATTATGTTATAATGTACAATAAAATATGTCCCCGATATTAATAATATATACCTAGATAAAAAAAAATTATGCCCGTGTAATTTTTGATAATTTACCACTCCTCGGTTTGAGAAATGTTGAGAAAGTCTGTCCTGGATCATTTCTCTTTTTCAATAAGGCTCTATTCCCTAGTGCTATTATTCTTTTACCGTTATTCCCGCTTCGTCTATCAGTTGTAATTTTATTCCCTAAGGTCGCGTTTACACGATGCGAGTTGACTGGAACGACAGTTGGCTGGACCGTCGGTGGTGGGGGTAAGAGAGTGGACTGATTTGCTAGTAATAATTTGAAGACAGTGCACTGTCAGGACAGTTCTCTAGTCCTACTTTGTGATCTTCTTGAAAGTATGTCCATATTACAAGAAGGAATTAACATGGTAGTTAATTTGTTGATTATAATGTTGAATGATACTGTATAAATAATAACGAAATACAACAGAAACACTGTAAAGGCTCGCGGCGGACATCAGGAAACGAAGATTAAGATTTTATGGACATATCCACAGACTTCCAGCAACAATAGTGATTCATAAAATTGTGACGTATATAGAACAGCTAAAACCTATGCCCTGGGTCCAGGAGATCAAAAAATACATGGAAAAAACCCACATAAACTCATCAGAAATCGTAGACAGACAAACTTACATAGAAAAAATTAACAAGTGGGAAGTACCACCAGAGAATGAAGTCATTAAGAGACCGGGGACGAAGTGGACTGAAGAAAGGAAGAGAATCCACGGAGAAAAAACTGAAAGCTGTATGGAAGCTAAGAAAACTGAATCGTTAAGGTTTTGCGTGATCCCACAGGGTCTAATTGCAGATAATAATAATAATAACGAAATGAAACGTAGAAAATGGTTAAAAGAGTAGATATAAAAAAACTCTTTAAATGCCTCAGCGCCTTTTAATAAAAAATGGCGTTGCAAGTAAAAATGTAGTGTTTTACAGCATTTAAGACTAACTGTATCTCAGTTTGAAGGGCTGCTGTGAAATATTTTTGCCGATACATAAAAAATGAGGCCGTTATGAAGCAATTTTTTATAGCAAAGTCTCTAAAATCTTTGTTCTTATAATTTTTATTCTTAAAATTCCACACAATTTCCTCACTTTCATGCAGTTCTAAAGATTTAATGTCTCTGCTTCACTCCGCTTACGTGACTTGTTAGTTGTCGCCATCTTGATTCTTGAACTCGCACGCCAATAGTTGGTCTTGAACCGAGTCCACTATCCTGAGTCAACTGTCTTGTACCTGTTGACACGAGGAGAGTGGACTATCCAGAGCTGCGCGCGCAGTACACTCGTTCCAGACAACTAGCATCTTGTAAACGGGGCCCAAGTAGCAGAATTCGCTCACAACGCGTCCTTACAGTTAAGCTTTACTATTAGCTGTACTGCTATCGACCTGAGTTGTTACTTTGCTTAGGTTTGCGAACAGGCGCGGCGGTGCGTGGAGTCCCACTTTCTGGCTGCACGGCCGAAGCCCTCAGCAGTCACCTCCAAGGTCACATCCCGGGCTCGCTGCCAGAACCGCTGCCCACTGTGGCTCGAGTCCGGTAGAAAGACAATCAATCGAGCCTCGGGTAATACCTCATAAAATATGTATCGCGGTGAAATCAGTTGATCCAAATACAGGCACTCAGAAACAGAGCCGGCGCTAGGATTCTCGGGCCCCGGGCAAGTATTCTAAGCCACCCCCTGCCCCCTACCCCTAAAACGTTTTTTATTTAAACTTTGTTTTTATATATGCGTAATGTTCAAAATATAAGCACAGAATTTAAAACTTGCGTCACATTTATATTTAGATAGCCGGCGGCCCCCTTCGGGGACTCGGGCCCCAGGTACTTTTGCCCTGCTTACCCCTCCCTAACGCCGGCCCTGCTCAGAAAACTGGAACTACAGTGCAAGGATGAAGGAATACTGGGCTAAGCAGCAGCTCGACAGGATTAAGAACCACGTGGTCTGTAGTGGCCAAAACTGTTAAAGAAAGAAGTGTCGGCAACTGTTGTACGAGGACCGATCAAATAAATAAATTTATGTGGGAAACTTCAACGCTTGTTGGTATGGGGCTCAGTTCGCTACACACCTGTTGCTGCACCAGTGATTTCACAATTCGTGACAATGCAACAACTGGAGTTAACTATGCTGTTTAACAGATAGTTCTTTTTTAAAAAAAAATTACATTCACAAAAAAGACTTCAAGGTAGACTGCAACGATGTTTGAGACAAATCGGAATGTTATAAGGGCTGAAATTTGTCAGAAGCCTCAATTATAGTGATAGGTGAGAATCAGAATTGTTTCTTTTACCTACCAACGCCGATTCCGCTTGATATTTAGAACATGGAGTACAGGACTTTAAGCTCACAATATGGGTATATGGTTGCAAAAACCGAGCGTGGTGGGTGAGCGGTTAGCGTTCTGGCCTCGCATTCGTTAGGTAGTCGGTTCGAATCCCCATCTGGGTTTTCCATGGTTTCCCCAAATCACTCCAGCTGAATGCTGGGATGCCTCATTCAAAAGGCCGTGGCCGAATACCTTCCCATTCCTAGGTCCGTCCCACCTCTAATGACCTCGACGACGACCAGGCGTAAAGCAAAAAAAAAAAAGGTTGTAAAACGTTTGTTTCCTCTTTGTTTAAAATTAATCTCACTACTTGAAAACTTTTTGTAGTTAAACTATCACATCTCGCGTAATTTTTAACAAGATGTTCATACTTGGTTAAATTTTTCGAGTTCGTCGATGTTTTCACTTCGTCAGAAATCTAAATCTCTTCTACCCATTTCGAGTTTAAGCATTTTCTCAGTCACAGGGGTAGGGGCAAGACTTTGTGGTACGGCGATCTGTTACCTGTTATTAAGTTTTACAAGTTTACAGCTCTGGATGTGCTTTTCTCTCTCTCTCTCTCTGAGAGAGAGCGTATGTTTGTGTTTTTGTTTTACACAAGAACTGTTATACGAAAGAACACTTGTACAATGCAAGTTAGTAGATTTCAGTAGCAGTCGAACACTAAGTTTTTCATGATCAGTTTCCAAAAAATATACGAAAATCTCGCTTGAGTTGTTTCAGTCTTATTTTTATCACAAATTCTTTTACAATCTTGTCCATGAAACATTAAACTTTACTTTAATAACATTTAAGGTTTCCCTGTACATTAAAATTAGATTCAATAATTACTTCTCCTATTTTTCACGTACTGCTTTCAATATTCAACTCTCTCCATTCTCATCCTCTTCCATTGTTTCAAAGATGTCCCTCCTCTGTTTCCTTTCACGTGTCTTGCCAACCTAAACGCTTACTAAGATGCCATATTAAAAACTACATTAACGTATTTCACAGGAGGCAAGCCCGTTGCATCATAACACGTCTAATATACTACATACCCCACCTGTTGCCAAGTATTCCCATTTGGTTGTTATCCTGGCAGTGAACCGGCGTACATTTCATAACATCTTCTGTTTAGTAATCCCGTGCAAACGTCGCCAAGCAGTTCCCCGTTACGTTTCGAGTCACATCCCAGCTTATTGCGCGCTGTTGAAACACACTATCGCTTTTTCTACTGGAAAGTTGTCTGGCTATGCTGTTTCCAACTCCTTCCGAACAATCTTCAATAAACTTCGTAAGGTTAAAGTATGACATTGGTAACATGTACGATAAACAGTCACATCAAAAAGCAAATTTGATGGCTTCTATTGGCTGTTTATATCAGGTGAATATTATATTTGTCATTTAATTCCGCTAGAGCATATCCCCGGGTAGTCGTTTCATAACATTTCATATATATATATATTTTTTTTATCTTTAATTCTTTGAGACCAATTTTTTTTTTTTAAAAAAAAAAAAGCTCTTTCGCTTCCTGGGGCGATCATTCCCCCTCTAAAGTCTGCGTGGGCGTCATTTGTAAACCCTTTAACCCTTTTTTTAGGTCTGTCCTTCAAGAAATTATAAAGATGACATGAGATTTCCGTCGGCCCTCCCTCCCCCCCCCCTATTTCACCTCACGTAATTAATGGACGCCCCAAAACAATGGAGGATGTTGACAATTGCCCCTACCAGCTGCCCGATTGAGGTGCTATCATATGTTATGCCAAAGTATTTACAAGCACACTATACTAAAAAAAAAAAATTGTTACCTAATAAGGTGACGCCTCATTCCATGTCGACCTACCGAGATGGACCTCACTCCATACGCACTGTGGTGAGGTTTCTGATTCTGCTATTGTCTTTCGTAGGTTGTGCAGTAATTATCACCTGTCATACTATGCCACCAACACCGGGTCTCGAGCTGTAATTCTTGTGAACTGCTAGTATTTAATATTGTAAGCAGTTGTGCATATTGCTTTCTGTACTGACCTGTAATATTGTTTTTCTTCTTTCTGTTCACAGGTGAGTACTCTGGTGAGGGTAGTATTCACAGCTGCACGCGCGCCAGGTAAGAAGGCGACTCGCACACGTATTACGATCAACCTCTGTCGCTATTACCCCCGACTTAGTACGCGTGGGATTATAACTTTATTTTTAGAATTGTTTATAGAAAGCTGTAAGTTACGTAAAAGATGTGCCGGATAATATGACGAGGCACTGAACCCATCTCATGAAAAAAACCAATTTGCAACATGCTTAAAAATAGCAACAAACTAAACGGGGAGGGGAGGATTAATTGCGAGAGGCTACCTACCACAGTTCCTCCGACAGATTTTTGTTTGTAGTTTAAAATTATCTCGCTTTCTGGGGACATCATATGCGAATAACGTTTTGTACACAACGTTTTTGGTTTGTGGTATCCTTTGCTAAGATCACACATAAAGTGACTGCGAGAGAAACGAAGCCTGAGTGACCGATATAACACTACAGAGACTAACACACGCTATCCATCTGTCTGTCACCGTTTGGTTAGTTTTCAAAATTTCATGTCAAAGTATTTCATTTATCCACAAAGAAATATCTTATGCCCTTCTTAATTATATATTCTATTTCCTTGTCAAATTTAATCGAAATTGGTTTAGTTGTTTAGTCGTGAAGACGTAACTAACAGCCAGAGTTACTTTCGCATTTATAATATTAGTATAGAAGACGTCTCTGAAACGCTTTCTGCAAAAGGTCGCTTCCTCATAATATAAAATCTAATGAGCGTCAGGATGCGGTTTTTATTATCTTCAGCTCTTTAACTAATGTATGTTGAACACTGAAGGGCGTTTGGCGTGTATTGCAAATTTCTACCGTTTCCATAATCATTCTAACGGATCTGGAATTTGTCGTTGATGGAGTTGTTAATCCATCCTAACGCTTATCGCAAACTTCTAGAGGATTGAAATTTCACCTATAATGTAAGTAGTGTCGCCATTTACTTTCCTACGGGTGCCGAAGTACGGGGCTAGTCAAAATGATTGCAGTGATTTCAGAAAATTACTACAGATTTATTATTTAACATATACTTACAAGATTACACAGATAAATAAACAAACTGTGAAAGTTTTTTTTGAGTGTCTACAGATGCTCAATATGAGCACCCTTAGTGATTCTGCACACATAAAGTCTATAATCGAGTTCTTCCCATACCCGATGCAGCATGTCTCTGTCAATGACAGCAAATGCATTGGTGATGCGAACCCGTAGATATGATCTTTGTTTGGGGTTTCGTGAAAAAAACATTGTTCGTGCCACCAGTACCAGTTGATCTGCCAAACCTGCGGGTTCGCATCACCAATGCATTTGCTCTCATTGACAGACATGCTGCATCGGGTATGGGAAGAACTCGATTGTAAACTTGATGTGTGCAGAGTCACTAAAGGTGCACATATTGAGCATCTGTAGACACTCATTTTCACAGTTTGTTTATATATCTGTGTAATCTTGTAAGTATATGTCAAATACTAAGTCTGTAGTAATTTCCTGAGATCACTGCAATCATTTTGACTTGCCCTGTATTATTGTGTATTTGCATGTCTGACGCATTGGTTTAGTTGGTTGCGGCGCTGATCGGGGTTAGCTGGTTGCAGTCTTGATGGTGGAAGAAGGTTAGTAGAGGCGGTGGCGCACAATTCCTAATCACCAGGTTGTGCACTTAAGTCCTTATTAAGTCCCAAACCCCTCTACAGTGCGTATGGAGTGAGTGCATACGACTCTGTTGATGGTGATTCGCCTGTAGGATGGGGCGTTCATCTTGGCTGTCCCATGGTGTCTTTCGGAAGAGTGGGCCTGAATGGGTCGACACCGTGTTAATCCTCTGCTTTCTTTCTCGCAGCCACAACACAAACAACAGTCTGCACTAAACACACACAGTAATACATGCTCACACCGCAGACTGTAACCGCCTACAGTAGAATACGGGTAGAAGTGTGTGTGTAGGCGTAGTGGCAGGAAATGCCTGCACCTGTCAGTCGCCCGCCCGTCCTTGGCATTTCCTGTCCCACAACCGGCATACAGAGTGGCGAACCGGGCCGCTGACTCCTGCATCGCTCAACACCCTTCATACTCTCTTCCCCCCGTCGAGAGGACAAAATTGGGCTGCGATTCTCTAGAAGGCAAGCGACGCAATTTTCGTTTGAACTTATTGCTAAATACGCGTACACCCACTTTAACTCAGGAGTGCGATGAAATATCCTTTCCGCCAACCTGTTTGGATCGCAATGACAGGGGTGATAAGATTAGAGAAATAAGGGGTATGTAAATATACAGGGGCAAGCAGACGATATATCTATGACTGGAGAGTCACGTGACGAGAATCGAGTCGGGAGCAGGACTCGGAAGAATGCTCGAGGTAAAGTAGACAGCGTTACCAAGTCTCTTTATCACGAGGTATTGTGCGGTATGCAGCGATGTGGATATTTTTTTTATTACTTATTACTTATTGCTTAGCGCCTCGTTGACGGCTAATATCATTAGAGCGGGGAGGGGACTGGGGACAAGGAACGGGAAGGAATTCGGCCATGGCCTTTTTGAAGGAAGCCTCCCGACATTCGCCTTGAGTGATTTGTGGAAACCATGGAAAACCCGAATCTGGATGCCCGGACGTGGAATCCAACCCGCGTCCTCCCGAATGCGAGGCCAAAACTAGCCGTTTATCCACCACGCTCGGTGTGGATATTCCGAATAGTTCAGTGTCGTAAAAGAATTGATAACAGTGACTATGCTCGTGATAATACAGACAGTGTGAACGAGAAAAGACGGTCTCTTTATCGCCGAGTATTGTGCATGTGATCTCGCGGGTGTGAGTGATTGTGGGAATGTCAACAACGCAGGAGCCTGCTTTCTTCGAATACCAAGTTCCGATAAATAATTCACGGTCAAAGTTGTAAAAAGTCACGTCGAACTTTCGAGGAAATAAAAGTGTTATCTCGCAACTGCTGAGCAATCATTTCGAGAAACCTAACGTTTTCTGAACTATTTTCCAATGTTATGTTGCTGGCGACCTGGTTCTAGCTTGTTTATCAATTAATTGTACTAAAACAAATATTATATTCATTTTATTTGTTACAGGTAGCACTATTGCCTGTTTAACATAATTCGTTACTAGTCTGTTAACTTTCAGGAAGTCGCGTAATAATTTTTTTTCAGCAATTTCTTGTCATCCGTTTTGCGTTTTCTGTTGGTTGAAGTTGTAAGTTTCTTTATTTTTTTTAAATATGAAAATATGTACTTTATCCACTTAAATATACTACTTTCCCTTATGTTCCCTGCGTTAGACTAGTTCAAATAGGATCTTTATTTATCCCTCTATGTCCGTCGCTGGTTTTCATTCAATACCACCGCTGAAATTACTATTAAAGAATCATACCAAATGTACTTTAAGAGTCAACTCGATTGTCTTTATTATAACTTCAATATGAAATAAAAAATCTTCCTCTTATCTTATTATCTTATATCTTTCAAATTACAATCAATTACCAATTACAACTTTCATGTGTCATTAACTTTATCATTATACAAATCTTCTGCCCTCTGGCTTAAATTCTCCATTACAAATCCCGCCAGGATTTTTTACTGCTTCTCCATTAAGCTTTTCTCATCCACAGCTCCTCTCATTTCATTTTTCTCTTCAACTCCTTTCTTTTCTTCAAACGTTCTCTTTCACCAAAAATCTTGTATACCTCTCTTGACATTCTGTGACCTTAGAAACTCAATGTTAGTATTTACAATTATAACTACTAAATAAAAAAATTATTTGACTAATATTAGAAAAAAAATCACAAATGGTGAGGTTGTGTACCTCACAAAGTGAAGAAAGTAATTTGATTTCTAACTTTCATTGAAACTAGTTCTTTTTTTAAATAAAAAGAAGTCATGTAAATGTTTCGAATTAAAAAGCACATCACCGGGTTCCGCAAGTTAAGTTTTTTTTAGTTTTACGGTCTTTGGCTGATTAACAACGCTGTTAGGAGACTGCGTGGGTATGGAGCCCTGTGGACTGAGTCGTGGGCGTTGGACTCCCGTCCCACATGCGAGGCGCGATGTAATCTCTGCCACCGTCGTAACGAGAGCGCAGCGCCCTGGTCCGGTTTGAAATACCGCGCACTCCACTGCTAGCCACCACATCTAGTGACGTGCTGCAATGCAACAAGGCAGTGTTTCACAAACTTTTAGCTCGATGTACCCCAGTAATATTTTCCAGGCAATGGCGAATCCCCTCAACAAAAACTGCGACCTTTATTTTTTTTATTTTTTAGCTCCACTTATTCACCATTGTGCATGTTATACGCTTGGGGTAACCACTCCGCCATTACGTAAATCTTGTCGCGAACCCCCTACAGGCAACTAGTGAACCCCTAGAGGTTTTAGAAACACTGAATAAGCCAACGGCCAATTCATTACACTGTCAACCTTAATTCATATGAGTAAAATCCTCTGAAAAAGTCGTGAGGGAATTGTTATAACTAACAAGGAGAGATCTCAATTGTGAAAATCGAGATATTGGAACGAAAAAGTCTGATAAATAATGCACCACCTCAGGTTACTCACCCTAAAGCAGTTCTGTCTGAGACTCCGTTTAAGAGAACTCGGGGGTTAAAAATTGTATAACTTGCATGTGAATGATGTATACCTATAGAGAAGATAATTAGCGGTCTAGGTGTAAGAGTTGAGGTGGAGAATACATGTGTCCATCGTACGATCCCACTGACCGTCACGGCCCTTTTCCTGTCTCTTCTTGTAAACCCAAGCATTGATCTTTCCATACTTCGCTGGGCAGTTCTCAGTTTCGTTTCATGTGATTGTTGTGGGTCGAAGTGTGACAGCCATGTTTGAGGACCGGTAATACACATTGTTCAAATACCTGCTTTCCGGCCCAGCCAGATCTCAGACTTTGAGTCGCCATTCATGTTGATTAGTTGGCCAAGATAGACGTTCTGTTTGTAGCGTCTGGTTTTGTGACGTTATTAAAATTAGAATAAAATAATGAGATGCATTAATTAATAAGTTAATTTGCAAAATTAATCCCGGGTAGGCGCCAAGAATGGAAGTGTTCTCTATCCGAGAGAAGCGACATTCCAATTCTGAAATACTTTTAATCAAAACAATTGTAATTTTAAAATACCATTAAAAAAACACAAATCTTCATCTATTCAAATGATATACTGATTGATTGGAAAGGAAATTATTGAAAGCAGGGTTTACAACACCTATTTTTTCTTTGAATATAAAATTGATTGGTTTATTGAACAGAACTGAATATTTAAAGTTTCTTTTGAACAATTTAGAGCATGATTCTCATCTCAGAGCGTTGCCTAGGGTTGAATGACGCAAGAGTGTCTATACATCGTCGGCGTTCTTTACCGTAGCAGATGACGTGCAGATAAAACAGAGTCTCATAGACCCTGTTGATCAGCTGGGCGAAGTTCACTTGGTAACGTCCACTTGGCGAGTTGGCTCCCCGCAGGTAGTGAGTGACCTGTCTGGCGATCTCCCGGGGTGCGCCGGTGCGGATTGTTTGCTGGCCAGAAACAGAATGTCTTCCCTCCCGCTTGTTCGCTCCGTTGTAAACTTGCAGGCTCCCGAGTTCTAGCAGACGCGGGAAATTTCAGCGAGTCGCAGCGTTTGGCGCGTCGTCCATGATCTCCATTGGCGCTCCTCATGCAACATAAAAAAAACTTATGGTTTCTAAAAGTTCGTAACACAGTTTGATTCGCTGGTTCCCAACAGAGGTGTTCCGCAACCTGACTTTTTCTCCGAAGCATCGTTTCTCTAGTTTCAACTTTCTACTGTACCAGGAAATCCTCATTTCGGCACAGTCCCTATACTGTCCTTTGAATTTCATTGAATGCGTAAAGCTTTTAACTTTACGGCCTGCCATAAATCGTTCGGTCTTTCAGCGCAGGTATGAGTCACCTGGCTCTCGCCGATGCCAAAGAAACGTGGAATTCACACGCATAAATTTCCCGTCACCAAGGGACATTACATGTTCTACGGACTCAATAGCAGCTTCTTTCGTGTCTGCCTTGTCTTTTTCTACCCATTAGTTTTGCATGATTTTGCTTTTTGACAGGCTTATTTTAAGACCCACTTCTCTGCAAGCTGCCTCTAGTTCATTTATCAGTTCTTTTAGCTCTTCCAGACTGTTTGAGAGTAAAACTATATCATCAGTGAAGGAAAACATAGTACAGTATTAATTGATGTAGAATACTGGCCCCCTTATGTCAAGGTCGCTTCACAATACTCTCCCTGTCATCCTGTCCTCTCACCCTGTCCTCTCACCCTAGAGCCATACCACGGTACCAATTTAACGAGACATTGAAGCTATATCATTTCTCACCAATTTCCTGATGACATAAATTGTCAGGAGAAAAACCTGTCCCACATTTGATTTCACTTTCCCTAAAATATTAGCAGTGTTTTTTACGGTGAGCGCACCTTCTAACCATCGAGGAAATTGTTATTTTTTTCCCCGACATTCCTGCGAAGTAGTTACATTAGTTTTGAAACTGTACCACCCGGTCGTAAAAGCACACTGATTTTTGTATCCCCATTTCTGGTAATGGAAGCAGTTCGGCACGTTGTCCTTTTATCAGAGAATCTGCTCGTGGGAAGCGTGTGATCTGTGGCCCACATCTCACGCCAAAACTCGTACGTGTCTGCAGGAAAGTGAGACAGACGTAGAAAGCTCTCGCCGGCCCAGTTACCAGTGTGTGCTCCGCAAACAAAGCTCACCGCCTCGGCACGACATATGGTGGGCTCTCTCCTCACATCAATCCCATTTATCAGGGCCCCATGTAGGCATAGGCTACCTAGGGCCCTAATAAAATATATTAGTCGCTGTCATCCTGATATGGAATAAAGAGGTGCCACGTACTATGTGCCTATCTTGACTTATGCTGCTGAAATGTGGACAATGAAGAAACGGGACATCAACAGGGTACAAGCAAGCGAAATGAAGTTTTTAAGAGGTACAATGTGAGTTACTAAAATGGACAGAATAAGGAATGAAGTGATTAGATGCACCATAAAAGAGGAACCCCTACAGGAAAGGGTAGAGAGGACCAGACTGAGATTGTATGGACATGTAAAGAGAATGGAGGCTCAGAGAATCCCAAGAAAAATCCACGAAATTAAGATGCATGGTAAACGACGCAGAGGAAGACCAAGAGATGGATGGCTGAAAGGAGTGGAGGAGTGTGTACGGAAGAGAGGAGAGGACTGGAACAAAGTGGTGACAGAGAGGTGGTGGGAAGAAAGAAGGAAATGGAGAGGCTTGTGCACGAAGCAGACCCGGCCAGAGGCTGGAAACTGTTAAGGACGATGATGATGACCCTGTTGACATGCGTTGTGAATAATCAATATTGTGTTTTTCACCTACTGCGTGCTTTGTTGATGTTAATCATCTTTTATAGTTGGTTTTATTTTAATATGTAGGCCTACTTTTTAATGAGTTTGTAATTGTGCGTGCTTTTCCTGAGTGTGTTTGGTTGCAACAACCCACTAAAATAGGCAGCACCTTATCTACCGATCATCAGTCAACAAATTGAACGTGCGGGCGTCACTTTCTAACATCGTTCACCTCAGCCTCGAAAACGATGCAGAAAGCACGTTACGAAATTTCGTTTATTCAGTAAGTTACTCTTGTATATTTTTACTAATTTTTACTATCGCTACATTATTCAATATTTTGCACTAAAAGGTTTATTAATTTAGTAATAAGTAATATATCTTTTCATGATATATATATATATATATATATCTGGTGGTTATAATTAAACTCTCCCTATTTAACACGTTATAAAATAGAAACTAATAACCATACGAGTACCAAACTTGGTAGCATTAATATCGAGAGTATGGGGTGCATGATTTCCATGCGTCACAGCGCCACCGTCCAGTTCCAACTATTGCCACCAGATGCCGTGATCAGTCATCGTGATTGAGAAACGATCGAATTATTAATCGATCGTTTCCCAATGCTTGGCCGGCACGATCACCTGACCTCACTCCCTGAAGGACAGGGTTTACCAGGGGAACATTCACACATGTGCTGATCCGAAGCGCAACATATCAAGAGAGGTAGCCAGCATACATGCGAACATGCTTAGTTCTAGTGTGCAGAATGCAATCCTGCGCTTTCAGACTCTTCTGGACACTGATGGGTGCCATATTGAGCCCCTTTTGTAGCAGTAATGGTACCGGTATGTAATGGTATGATGCACCGCAGCAGCACATTAAAAGAGTTTCAACTGAATTGATTCTGCATTATTTCTCTTCCCCATGTCCTTGACATTAATGCTTCAAAGTTTGGTACTCGTACGGTAGTTAGTTTCCGTGTTATAACGTGTTAAATAGAGTTGAATTATAACCACCGGGTGTATATATATATATATATATATACAAGGGCCCGCAACACAGTTATAGCCAAGGGCGCTACAGATCCTAAAGGGCCCGGTGTAGCCTAGGGACCTACATAAACTAAATACGGCCCTGCCATTTATTTATTCCACATTTACGTCCAAATTAGTTCTTTCAAAGTGATAATGTTATGGGACTTCATTTAGGGATTTAATTTAGAGTTTTTTTGGCCATATTTTGGAGTTTTGAGAGTGTCGCAATGTTTACGAGGAGCGCGAGGCGAAAAAGTTACACCACCTGTGCTAATGGGTTGGTAAATGTGGGATGAAGATAAATGCAAAGAAGAGTCAGCTAATTAGATACACAAATAAAATACTAAAGGTTTATTATTATAAGGTGGAGAAAGAATTGCTTGTTGAAGACTTGAAATGTAAATATGTTGGCATTACATTTGATATCAAGCTTAACAGGGCAGGACACATTGGACAGGTGGTAGGAAAAGGTTTCAAAATTCTGCGCTGGTTGGAGAGAGTAATGAGGAGATATAAGTGAGAAGTAAAGGAATTGGGTTACAAAACTTTGGTCAGACCTTTGCTCGGATATGGTAGTGTAGTATGAGACCCACATTTTGAGTATCAAATACAGGAGTTGGAGAGGGTGCAAAAATGGCTGCTAGGTTTGTTTCTGGAAATTATCGCAGAATCCAATCAGTAAGAGGTGTGATAAAAGAGCTGGAATGTGGTTTATTGCAAGACAGGAGGAGGATGAAGAGGGTCATGACAGTGTAGAAGGCGTATATGGGTGATGAGGCATGGAAAGATATTGCAGTAGGTATAAAAAGTAGTGCATGGAAGAGAAAAGGTGACCATGACCACAAGCTGGCACTCGATTTCAGGCACAAGGATGTGGGAAGATTGTGTTTTTTAGGAAAGGGTGTCAGGGATTGGAATATGTTACCAAGAGAAATGATTACAAATTTTAGCTTTAAATTCTTTCAACGTTTTTGGTAAATTATTAAAGGTCAAAAATAGAAGGGTGCAGGAAATTGGGAAGATAAGTGTGTAGGGAAATTTCTACCTGAGCGTGCGCTCCATTGCAATTTAATTAAATGAAAAAAGTGGAAGAAGTGCTCCTTGTGGAGGCGACTGCAGGATTGCACCATATTCAGGAAGTGGAGGTAGTCTATAAGTCATGGCGGGCTTGTGGATTTCCATCCTCGGATGCGAGTGGACACAGATGTTCCGCCCCCAAGGAGCAGACGAGTGGTGAAACCCAGTCTTTAGGTGTAGTGAAGCATTATTAGTCGAGTTGGGAAACTGAAATCAGATCAGCGTTTGATGGGTACTGAGTCACTTTGGCCGAGTGTTGTATCAAGTGTCGTTAGTCCCTGAGAAGGCTTAGTAAGGGCTCAGAATAATTGTCTGCAGACCCATAGATTAAGTTCATTTTTGGTTTTGAAAGGTTGGCGACAGTGTAAGGTGTTGCGTATCGTCACAGGAACTGCCGAAGTATTTAGAGACGGCTCAGCAAACTATTTCAACATTAAATTTGCTTTAGTGTCACTACCAGCGAAACAGATTTGCATGGAGGAGTTTTGTTTCAGTTAAGGGTGAAGTGTCAAGTTATGCAATAGGCTAACATGGTTCCGAGAATATCTGTACAGGAACTGCAATTAATGTAAATAAATTTGAAGGGAACAATATATATATATATATATATATAATATAAAGCTTCTGTAACTTACAACAAATAATTTTCCCGGACCTTACATTTAAAAAAAGTAACTTATAGAAAATTTCAAATGTGGTGTTAATTTTTTTGGAACTTTGTGGCGGCGGGAATCTTCTGATAATTTATGCTTAAATTTACATATCAGTCGGGTGGCTGGTATTAAGACAAAGGACAGTTTGAAATAGAAATCTCAGACAATTATAAACAAATTTGTTTTCATCTTTATGTCGATAGTTAAAAAGAAACCTTTGCTATTTCTGTGTTGATAATTTGGAGGCTGAAGTTCTTCATGAAATTTAGGGTACAAAACATCTGCTGTTCGTGCTCCTTTGAGTACACCACGGTCTGCAAGCAATTAAATCCGTCTAGTTGATTTGAGGGCGTGGTCTATTGCGACACAGTTTTAAATAGGAATGGTTTTAACAAACTGTCTCGGAAACCTTTTTTTTTTAAACTGCTTAACGTCTCCTATAACAACTAGGTCTTTAGAGACGGGAAAGGATGGGGGGGGCAAGGAATGGGAAGGAATTCGGCCATGGCCTTTTGAAGGAAGCATCCCGGCATTCACCTGGAGTGATTTGGGAAAACCATAGAAAACACAAATCTGGATGCCCGGACGGGGATTCGAACCGCCATCCTCCCGAATGCGAGGCCAGAACGCTAGCCGTTACACCACCACGCTCGGTGTCTCGGAAACTAAGTTTGCTTCTATCTTCGGTCTAAACATATAGATTCCAGTTTACCATGGCTACCAGAAATATCCCCTGACGAACGCAAGGCTTGGTATTCTAGACTCGTGGCCGTAACAGAAACATGGTCACGTGACTACTCTTGGGTTCTGATAAACAGCAACGACGCAGGGTTTCCACACACCCGAAGCGGCGAGGTTCGATCCTTTGGCCACCACACTGCGGCGGTGGACCAGAGAGTCTCACAGCATCCACTCGCAGCGTAGTTAGATTCATCCAGTGTCGCGCAGGAACGCGAACCCCGCGCTCACGTAACCATATAACAATGGCTGTAGGTGGCGGGTGTGAAGCGCGCATTTGCATACACAGGAGTGACGTCACTCCATGCAGATACCAGGCGGACAGTACACCAGTCATTATTATTTTTGTTTAACCAATTTTATATTCTCATAAATAATTCCACCAATGTGTGTGAATTAACTTTTTTGTATCATAAGATTTCACATTCAAATTAAAAAATTTTGGACTAAATATAAATCAAAACAAGGCAAAAGTGATGAAATGTGGTAAAAATGTTAGAAATAATAGTAAATTAAATATGAAACTAGGATCGGATGCGATAGAATAAGTAAGTGAATTCTTTTACTTGGGAATTAAAATTTTCACTGACGGCCGAAGCAGGAATGATGTTAAAAGCAGAATATTACTAGCAAAACGAGCCTTCAAGAATAAGAGAAATCTTTTGGTTTCAAATATTGATCTAGGACACGGAAAGAACTTTTTGTTTGAAGAATACACTTCATGGCAGTGAAGTATAGAAAGAAGGGAAATTGAAATGTGGTGGTATAGAAGGATGCTAAAAATTAAGTGGACAGGTAAGTACTAAATGAACGAGTTTTTGAAATCATGGGAGAGGAAAGAAGTTTGTGGAAGAGGCTTACAGAAAGAAGAGATAGGATCGTAGATAGTATTGTGAGGTATGCAGGATTAGTCAACAGTCGAAGGTAAAAACTGCAGAGGAAGACAGCGATTGGAATGTATCAGTGAAGCAGATAATTGAGGACGTGGATTGTAGGGGGTATGTTAAGATTGAACGGTTAGCTCAAGAAAAAAAGGGATGGAGGATTATTTTTTTTATTATTATTATTACTCCGCAATTAACTAAAAATCTGTGGCGGAGGGTGCATTGCACCTATCCAAAAGGGTAATACTTTGGAAGGGATATACGGGATATGGCAGGAGGCGCCCATGGGCTATTGTGAGGAACCATCCAAGCAATTGATCCGGGAAAACCATGCGAAACTCAGATCAGGATGGCAGGAGAGCTTTATCGAAAGCTACTTCTGTCGGATTTTAAGTTTACTCGCCAGGTAAATCCTTTCTATTCCAATCCCTAATCGCTCGTGGAAAAAATAAGTAAAGAAATGCATGGTTTCAGGCCCTGAGTTCTCTTATCTTATTTTTGCGGTAATTCCGAGATATGAATGTTGCTGGTAGCAATATTTGCTGGCTGTCATTCCGAAATACGTCAGTCATGAATTTTTCAATTAGCTTCTGTCGAGAGCAACGCCTTCGGTGTTCCAGGATTGCATCAAATCAGTCGAAATACTGATGACAGCAAAAAAAAAAAAAAAAAAAATATTCCACAAGCCGTTGTATTTATAGTCTTTGGGGGATAGAATAACGTCATCTGTATAATGTGGTCCTCTTTTAAGTATTGTTTGAATGTTAGCCGTTTATAACGACAATTTTCATGTCAGTCCTTGCATATGATACCCAGCACCGAACTGGTAGGACATGCTCACGCTTCGGACCTGTGGGTTGAGCGGTAGCGTTCGGGTTTGGCGTTGGGGAAGTCGTCGGTTCGATCCCCGATCTAACATGCAAATTTCGGTTTTACACTTTCCATAAATCAGTCCACATGAATGCCCTGGTGTGTTGTATGTCGAGTTTTCTAAGTTTTTAATCTGTGCAAGAGGAGTGGTAGTGTTCCCACGCGGAGCCATCAATATTCATGGCTGGCCCACCCGGCTGCTTAACGAGTCCATCAGCCGCTTAATGGAGTCTCGCGAAACGACCTTGGACCTCCAGCTCCAACCCGCTCGCTACGAGAAATCCACCAAACACTCACGGTATTACCGGTTGCGTATTCTCAGATTCATTTATTGCCATTCAGACTCAAACCCTACGCAGCCGAAACGTCAAAATTGTGGGTGGCAGAGCGTACTAAGCACCAATCCTAAACCCGTGCATTCCAATCCCGAATAGCACGAGGAAAGGAATACATAAAAGCATCAGTACGGCATCTTATTTCTCGAATCTTATCCCTCCGACCATTGCGACCTAAATAGGTTCGAAGAAGAAGTATTTCATTGCACTCGTAATTTAAAGATTTTCGCATATTCTCCAATAAATTCAAACGCAAACTACGTCGTCTGTCTTCCAAACTATCCCAGCCCAATCTATGTATCAATTCTGTGACGCTTTCATAAGGGCTGTAACAACAAGTCACGAATCTAGCGGCTCTCCTCTGCACCCTCTTCACTGAGTCAATCAGGCCCTTCCAGCAACAAGACTCATTCATAAAATTGTGATGTATATAGAACAGCTAAAAAACTATCCCCTGAGTCCAGCAGATCAAAAACGACCTGGAAAAAAACCCACATAAACTCATCAGAAATCATAGACAAACATACAGAGAAAAAAAATTAACAAACGGGAAGTACCGCCAGAGAACGAAGTCGTTAACAGACCGGGGATGAAGTGGACTGATGAAAGGAAGAGAATCCACGGAGCAAAAATGAAAGCTGTATGGAAACTTAGAAAACTGAATCGTTAAGGCTTCGCGTGATCCGACAGGGTCAAATTGCAGATAAATATATATATATATATATATATGTTTGGAATATATGGTGCTGCTGATAGCGGTAATGCGATCATAGCCAGTGCCAAAATTTCGTGAATAAAATGTTTACACAGCATTTGTATAGTGAAACACACTTTTTCTTCACCCGGGGGGGGGGGGGGTGAATCCGAATAGCTCGTTATTGTAGAAAACGCACACAGTTTAATACTATCTCTGTGATATGTAGTATTACTATCAAGCGGAAATGCGATCAATCCTTATCTACGGCAGCGAAGTCTAGTGGCTTGACTTTGAGCTCTCTCGTACGCTTTATCTTGATGGTTAATCCTTATGTCCTTTACGGACTGAATTCATATAAATTCCTTTCTTAACTTACGATGTTTCCAAAGCGGAGAACATAATGTTTAAAATGATACCTCATTTATCGATTTGGGTTAGGTACGAACAAAGATAAGTGACTTGTCATTAAAAAAAAACACATTTTAGAAATAATATAGTACATGATTTCATCTCATCATGTATGGAAGTGGGTATTAGTGTTCTAAGCAATGCCTGGACACACACAAACGCTCGAATACAAACTCACAGATACACAAACGGACAAACACAGTTACACAAATACACAAACGCACGCAAACGTACGAAAGCACACAGTCACTCGTAAACAAATGCAGACACACACACACACACACACACACACACACACACACACACACACACACACACACACACACACACACACACACACACACACACACACACACACACACACACACAGAGATAGAGAGAGAGAGAGAGAGAGAGAGAGAGAGAGAGAGAGAGAGACATTCTTAGCGCCCTGCTATCTGTGCTCTCCAAACATCGTGCCTTCGTTCAAACACTTAATCCTCGCAAGATGTTTAAGGTGACCTCTACGAACATGCAAAATGAAACGAGATTCGATTTGCACAACTGAAGCGATTCTGTTACTCTGCGAGCCGTTTTGTGGGTTTGAATTTGAGCGAAAGAAATAACTATCGATGGACATTGCGGGTGCCGTGTTGACTTGATAAAGTTTGAACAAATCTTCGATGTGCTCGATATGGATTGCCCATTACAAATGGCAGCCAGAATGAGTCTCATGTTCCCCTGACATCTGTGAATGAATAAACTGACGCAAGTTTTGCTATCTGAATGATTTCTTACTTCCTATTGTGAGGGCGTAGCAAAGTTGTATTCAAATTATTTTGCTTTCAATCAAAAGAACGATTGGAATTGGTTAGGATGTCAGATCGGTTACACTAGCGGTTGAGGCTAAGGCTACAGTTTGTTGGCATCCTCGTGAATCCTTTCTGGGAAGCAGCAGCTTGATAACAGTCTGAATAAGCCGATGGCGATGAACTAATTTAAGTAAAGAAAATTCAACTAATAATGAATAGACCTATGTTGATTTAAGCGTAACACTTGCTATTCTTTCAGTGGTCTGGCAGTCAATTCTTCTCAGTTGTTTAACTAAGTAAAACTGTTATTAAATAATATCTCCGACTTAATTCGGCAGCGAAGTTTTTTGACGTCAGCGTTATGGACACGTTGACACAGTGACCAGGCTTAGCGTTTTATTAGTATTGATGACTGGCTTATAATTTACAAAAACTTGTGTTAATTATTATAACTGTCCATAGTTAATAGAAAAATCGTGCATTCTGTCAGTGACTGTGATTCTAATGTCACCCTTGCTTTGTTATACAGGGTGTCCAGAAAAGGACTCCCTGATTTCAAAATTAAATATCTTGAAAACAAAGATCGATAGAGGAATGCAGTAAACGGTATGTTTATTGTGACAGCTGTAAGAAGTGTATACAGCAGTGTGAAATAATAGTTACAAAAGCTGCTAACAGTTGGCGCTGTAATCGCCATACGTAATGCCTAAATAGTGATCCGAAGCTCAGTGTAGTGCCAATGGTGAACATTTTGAAAGAATTGTGATGTGATTGTTTGCAAAGATTGTTTTCATACGATTATTTCACTTATGTATGCTGATATGAGCTGTACAGCGTACAGCGCCATCTGTTAGCAGCTTTTGTAACTATTATTTCACACTGCTGTATACACTTCTTACAGCTGTCACAATAAACATACCGTTTACCTGCATTCCTCTATCGATCTTTGTTTTCAAGATATTTAATTTTGAAATCAGGGAGTCCTTTTCTGGACACCCTGTATCAAAGAATCCTATATCTAATTTTCTATGTCTATGTCCCTTTTGTCTTAATTGTTCCCAATGTTTTATTATTTTATTACTCTTAAGGTAAACTACTAATGACGATGTCTCAGAGGACGTGATTCTAGAATAAAGGTTTTCAACTTTTGAAGAGGCGACGTAGGAGACATGGTGTTCGCGACGGTGTAGAGCTGGGGGTATAGTCTACACGGGCGGTGAAGCTACCTTGCACACCGCCTCCCCCTCTTGAAATGTCTTCGCATCCCTCTCGTGGGGCCCCGCAGGGGCCTGGTACGCAAGTGCCAGGTACGGGTTTGGCGAACCCGCGGTGCCCGAGCTGGAAACTTGTGAGCGCCGCAAGTTTCCCACACCGTAAACTCCTACCATGCTTCAACGACCACCGTAGGCGTGGCGGTGGAACGTTGTGTGCCTAGGAGAACGGGGATCTTGGCTTCATCGCCCGGATCGCGAGGACGGAACAAACCTCTATAAAAAAACCCCTTAACCTCAAGGTCGGATACGTGCCGAGGAGGTGCATGGGTGAGAGGCAGATCACTCGCTAACGTACAACCTCAGGGGCACCTGCGCACCCCTGTTGTATCAGCATTCCTGTATAAAATGTTTTTGCTCGTGGGACCAAAAACGAAGTCACACACAAAAACTACAAAACCCTGCGGTACGGGTGTGCCGCAGGCTAAACCCAATACACCCAGTTCTAAGAAGCGGGTAAGGGTCGATAGCCCCCCCGCTTCTGATGGTAATAGTGACAGAAAAGTTTGTTCGCTTGCGAACGCTTTTATAGTGATGCAGAGGGTGGAAGGAACCTTTGAAAAAGTCTCACCGTTTTATATCTCAAAGGGGCTAGAGGGTCTAGTAGGGACCCTAAATTCGGTGAAAAAGCTGAGGAACGGGACGCTGCTGCTGGAAACTACAACCAGTAGGCAAGCTACCCAACTCCTTAACTGTGAGAAGCTCGGGGAGTTCGCAGTCAATTGCGAACTCCACAAATCCCTGAATAGTTCCAAAGGCGTTGTCACCTGCCGTGACCTGATAGACATAGGGACCGAGGAACTCGTTAAGGAGTGGAAGGAACAGCAAGTAGTCGAGGTACGTCAGATCACACGAAGGGTTAGTGGCAGTATTGAAAAGACTGCCACCTTCGTCCTGACGTTTGACACTCCAGTACTACCCAAAGAACATAAAAGCAGGCTACATCAACCTGAACGTCCGTCCGTATGTTCCGGACCCGATGCGCTGTTTTCAGTGTCAGCGGTTCGGACATACGACGGCGTCATGTAAGGGCAATCCCCACGTTGCGGTAAGTGCGGCAAGGGGGCACATGAGCCTGGAGTAAGTTGCACGCTACCACAGGTGTGCGTCAACTGCTCCGGATCGCACCCGGCCTGGAGTAGGGTAGTGTCAAGTGTATCTTGAAGAGCGCAAGATACAGGAGTTGAAGACAAAAGAGCGGATCCCTTTATGCAGAAGCAAGGAAGAAGGCCAAGTCGCTCGCCGCTCCAATTTTTGGAACTAGCTTCGCTAAGATGGCTTCAACTCCCGTCAGGAAACAAAGTACTGCTACCCAGACGTCCGTTGCGGACATGAGCACCAGCACAAAGTGCTCATGTGAATGCAAATGCGGTGCCAATCCCGCAAAGGTCGTAACATCGAAGACCGCGGACGTCGGTAGTAGTACGTCTGCGACCTCGACTACTCCAGCAGCAGTCACTAATAGTTCCACCACCACCAGCAGCAGTAGCTGTCAAAGTAGCGCCACCTCCAATTCCACCGCGCACTTTGACAGTTGTAGCATTACCATCTGCTACATCTATAAATGGAGGTAATCAGAAGATCGGGGCCCGAAGTTTAGGCGGACGGACCCGACTCAGTTTATCAAATCTCCCTCTTCGTCCCCTCCAGACTACCTACTGGCAGGGAGAAGAAGGAAAAGAGGTCGAGGAAAAAGAAGGTGAAGGAAGTAGTGGATGAGGAACCTGAGTCGGAGACGTCTGACTCTTCGGAGCCGGAGGAATCTTAATGCTGGTGGACGAGACTGGTCCCGTTCCTCAGCAGATGGAGACTGAAAACCCACCCGAACCGGGCGGGTGAAATTAATCGGTAGGATGGCTCCATACGCCAATGGAACATTAATGGTTTTGTGGCTCACAAAGAGGAGTACAACTCTTAGCACGGTCTGATCCATTGTCTCTGCCTTCAAGAGACACACTTCAGACCACAACTCAAACCTGTGCTAAGAGTTTTGACGCATACCGAAAGGACGACACCGAGGGTGATCGAGCGAGGGGGGAGTGGCGGTGTTTGTACGGAACACTGTCCACTCAGAACCTGTAGCTCTCACCTCTCCGTCAGTATACAGCACTATGTTCTCCGTTACAAGCAGTAGCAGTGAAACTGTATGGACCGGTGCAACTCACTGTATGCTCCATATATCTACCGCCGGGATCACCAGTTGATTGCGGTCAACTGGCTGACATCATGCGGCAACTCTCTCGGCCTTTTCTCCTATTGGGAGACTTTAATGCACACAACGCGTTGTGGGGTTCGACCACCAATTGCCCCAGAGGCCGAGAGATTTGTAGATTATTGGAGCAGGAGGATCTGTGCATCCTAAATACCGGTCAGATGACACACTTCACTACTGCTTCCGGTTCGTCCTCTGCCATTGATCTCTCTCTTTGCTCTCCATCGATTGCCGACTCCGTGCATTGGGAGGTGGATCGTGACCTCCATGGAAGCGACCACTTCCCAATTTGGTTACATATAGAGTCCGAACGGAGCGAAACAAGGAACACACGGAAATGGAATATCGGCAGAGCTGACTGGCAACTTTATAGCCGGTCAGTCATACTCCAACATCGCCAGACCACCGATGACAAGGTGAAACACTTCACAGAAGTAGTTCATCGGGCGGCCGATATATCCATGCCTAGCAGTTCCGGGGCGCAGCGCAGAACGCCTGTCCCTTGGTGGAGCGATGAATGTCGTTCTGCTATTCAGGGCCGGAGACGGGCCATGCGCCGGTTTAGGTTGCACCCAACACCTGACAACCTCGCAGCGTTCCGGATTGCTAGAGCTAAGGCGCGCCGTGTGATTAAGGAGAGCAAAAAGAGATCATGGCAGAACTTCGTGAGCACCATTAACCGTTCCACACCACCAACAAAAGTATGGGAGTCAATCCGCCGTATATCCGGTAGGTACTCTCGATCGCCAGTATCTGGATTACTGGATCAGGGGCGTGTAGTCACCGACGAGCGAAGCATCGCGCAGCTGATGGCAGAGTATTTCGCTGCCATCACTTCGTCTGCCGGATTGGACCAACAGGTCCAGCAACGAAGAACATCTGCCGAAAGGCAAGTCTTTAACTTCGACTCGTCGGAATTACGGGACTACAATACCCCATTTTCAGTTTGGGAGCTGGAGTCGGCTCTTAACAACGCCAAAGACACTGCGCCAGGGCCTGACCTGATCCAGTACCAGATGCTGAGGCATCTTAACAAAGATGCTAAAGAGTACCTGCTGGGTATTTTTAATGAAATTTGGACCGGAGGACACTTCCCCGACTCGTGGAAGGAAGCAACGATGATCCCAATTTTAAAACCAGGTAAAGACAAGTTGTTGCCAGGTAGCTACCGTAGCATTGCCCTAACGAGCTGCGTCGGGAAGACACTAGAGCGGATGGTGAACCGCCGCCTCGTCTGGTGTCTTGAGTCCCGTAAACTGTTGAGCCGTTTTCAGTGTGGATTCAGGAAGTTCCGTTCCACCACGGATAACCTGATCCTACTGGAAGCGGCCATTCAAGACGCCTTCATCCGCAGCCAACACCTTGTGGGTATATTTTTCGACATAGAAAAGGCTTACGACACTACCTGGCGGCACGTTATTTTAAAACAGTTACATGAATGGGGATTTAGGGGAAATCTACCCCGTTTTTTAAAATCATTTTTATCTCGACGTTGCTTCCGGTACCGAGTCGGTAGAGAAGTGTCCGACCTTTTTATTCAGGAAAACGGTGTTCCTCAAGGTTCAGTTTTAAGTGTGACCCTTTTTGCTATTGCCATAAATAGCATCTCAACTGTTATAAGGAGGCCCATCCGGTACTCCTTATACGTTGACGACTTTTTAAGTCTTTATTGCATCAGCTAGCCTGATAAGCGCGGAGCGGCAGCTGCAGCTCACGCTGAACAGGCTGGATGAATGGTCAGTACACACCGGCTTTCGTTTCTCTGCCGAGAAAACTCGGTGTGTACTTTTTAGCCGCAGTAGAATGTCTTTTAGCAGTACCCCATCTCACCTTGAGGAACACCGTTTTAGGTTTTAGTGAAACCGTTCGATTTCTGGGGCCTCATTTTCGACAGTAGACTTACATGGCTGCCACATCTTAAAGATGTCAAAGTCAGAGCCATGAAAGCCCTTAATGTTCTAAAGTGTCTGTGTGGCAGGTCGTGGGGCGCTGACCGCTCCTGCCTGCTACAGTTTTATAGAGCCTTGTACGGTCGCGGTTGGAGTATGGTTGCATTGTATACGGTTCGGCACGGGACAGTTATCTACGTATACTTGATAGTGTCCACCATGCAGGAATTCGTCTCGCCACAGGTGCATACCGCACTAGTCCGATACCCAGCATTTGTGCTGAGTCTGGCGAGCCGTCACTTTCCATCCGCCGGCGTCTCCTCATGGTGCGACACTATTTACATATTGCCACAACTCCTGGCAGTCCCGTGTACGACGTAGTTATTCATCCCAACTTAGAACGGCTTTATAGCAACCGCCAAAGAGCAACTAAACCATTCAGCTACCGTACAAAGGCTATATTAGAGGAATATGGCTTTCAGATGCCCTCTTTTTATCACCAGGGTTGGAGTAAAACTCCTCCCTGGCTTTTAAAGAGGCCCAGAACAGTTTTAGATCTGACGCGGTACAACAAGCTGTGTACCGCCGACAGTGTTTTTATCCGAAATTTTAGCGATGTTTTAAATCAGTTTCGCGATTTACCCCGGTATACACGGATGGGTCTAAGCAGGCTAACGGAGTTGGCTGCTCAGTTGTGTTCCCTCGAGCGACTTATAATTACAAACTGAATAGCTGTTGCAGCGTATACACTGCTGAGTGTTACGCTTTGTTAAAGTCGCTCCAGCATATGAAAGTAAGTCGCGGCACGAAGTACATCATATGCTGTGATTCCCTCAGTTGCATCCAGGCTATAGGAAGCATGTACCCAGCAGATAGTCTTGTCCAAAGCATACAGGACACCCTCCGATTGCTCCAATCTTCTGGAAAGGAGGTCGTATTCTGCTGGGTACCTGGTCATGTGGGAATCAGGGGGAACGAGGCAGCTGATGAAGCTGCCAAGTTAGCCTGCACCAAGGTCAGAGTTGACTTTGATCCGGTCCCAAAGTCTGACCTTGCCTCGGCGGGGAAAAGATTTGTTTTTGACATTCTGGCAGAGGCAGTGGCTGGAGGTTGAGCATAATAAGCTCCGGCTGGTCAAACCAACCGTTCAGCCGTGGAGCAGCTCCTTCCAGCGGGCGAGGAGGGATGAGGTTCTCCTTACTCGCCTCCGTATAGGGCACTGTCCTCTGACACACGGTTTCCTTCTCCGCCGAGAGGACCCTCCGGAGTGTGATGCTTGTGGCGTACCTTTGACGGTACGCCACATTTTAACTGAATGTGTTTTATTTTTAGACTTGAGGGCAGATGTTGGCTTGGCCAATGATCTGTCCCTCATTTTAAACAATGAGACCAGCAACGTGGCGAGGGTTTTAAGATTTTGTGTTTTGGCCGGTCTAGCGCCTAAAATTTTAGGCAGATCGGCCTAGTTTTAAGATGGATGGGTGGCCTCTATACAGCCACCCATGCATGCGAATTGTTATTATTTTTTATATTGTTATGATTCATGTCTCGCTGGCCACTATACAGCCAGCGAGACGTGTAGTGTTTTTAATCCTCTTTTTAACAATCTTGGCCCCTTTACAGCCATCCAGGTGCCGTACGGTTTGAAGTACTGGTGGCTCTTTTAAAGCCACGTGTAATTTCATGTTTTATTTTATTTGCTGTCTGTATGGCCGACCCCTTTACAGTCGACCATGCAGACAGTATTTTAGTACATTTTAAAGCCACAGTAATTGCTGGTTATTGTAAGGGCGCTAATGACCCCGACGTCGACGCGCCCTTAAACACCAATAACAACAACAACAACAACAACCTCTCGTGGGGGTTTAGGATTTATACTCTATCTCAACTTGTGCAAAGTTGGATAGGGTTTTCTACCCAGATCTGCCGTAGCATACTCATTGTTTGCTTAAAATTTAAGTTAAAATGGGTCCGCTGGAGGCGGGGACACAGTTTTCCTCACCACAGCGCCTGCGCGGACGAGCTGCAACCCGCCGAACACAACAGTCGCTTTGGTAGTGGCAGGTTTAGGGGATATCTTTAGCCGATATTATTTAATTCCTTTACAAACAATATTTTTGTATCAGTTACCGAAAATGATAAATAAATAATTCAGTTCGATTGTATTATGACATGAAACATTGTTTCCAAAGAAGTATTGTAGATACGTTCCCATTAATATATGTACTTTCTTTCCTAGTTTGTGCGCCGAGTATTTAATTTCAACAAAAGTCTGATTCGTGAAGGGGAAGGTTGGCCAAATCTGATTTCATTCTACTTTTCTCTCAAAAATCTGCCTTGAATGTAACGGCGTCTCTCCATATTTTACATGTTGATCATAGGTTGCTTAGGTTTGAATGTGGTATTGCTGTTATTCGTCCTTGCGTGTGAACACGTGTTGTCCGTTAAGGCCCACCCACGCCTAGGCTTGGCAGTCGTTTGGCGCCGGTCTAAAGCACAACACATGTTCGGATCTCTTCCTTAATGAGGCCACCACGAGAGCTCGCCATAAACGGTCAAGAGTATCTCGTGATCATTAATTTTGCTACGGCGCAATAAACCAAAGAGTAATGGTTCCATCACTTCTTAAAACACATTAAAACTGTCTCCTAGAATTGTCTTGAAGTTTTCGCGTTATATTAGGCGGCATTTACTATTCACAAAGGAATGTACGTAAAGTTTAATCGGTCCTATTAAAGAATAGAGTAAAACCTATTGCACGGGAAAGTTACAATTTTTTAAAGGGCATACTGATAACCTCCTTATTAGCTGTGATAAAAGAAGTACCTTTCTGTATAGTAAAATTCGTTTCTGCCCTTCATTTTTTCTGTATTTCTTCCACAATATGCAATGGGAGGTTAGCAAAGTACACAAAGACTCAAGCAGACTCGTAGAAAGAAAATGGTTTACGCATTTCTTCCTCGCACTTTTTACTATTGTTATTTCTGCCGTTGTTTTTTGTACTAACTGCAAATACCTCCACAAATCCCGTAAATTTTTATTCCTGTGAAAAAGTTTCTCAGGAAAGTATAATTTCAGTAAATGAATAAAGATGATATATTTCGTTATTATGTACATTTCACATAAACTTTCTATAAGTTTTTACAAACTTCATTGTTTCTTATATTTTGTGAAAAAAAATCCCGTATTATGTTGTGACCTGGTTAAGTAACTGCTACAGAAAATAGATCCTTACGTGAATCTATGTATTTAATAGTCGTAGATAAACATATAGCAACGTGCAAATTTAAACGAACGTCGCATTTTAATTTCTTATATGTCTGCCTCGCATTAGTAATTCGTATCTGTGCTGCACAACAGACAATTTCGTTTTAACAGCCATCGCAATTACACTTTCCTTTAACAGTGTAAATGCAAATAAAACCAAATTCCATTATTTATGTGAAATTGACACTTCGTTTTAGCAATATAAGCGCAAATAAAATCAAATTCAGTTATTTATTTGAAATTTCCGGCTAGCCAAGCAGCGCTGTGGTGGCAGACAGTGGAACTAACTCTTCGGGCACTATCGGGACTCGCCGGAGATTGCCGACCTATTGAGGTGAGGGCAGTCTCCAGACAACGCATTTTATTGAAGAGGATAATATTATTTACATTCGTTCGAAGTTTTCGTTATATTCTCTGCCCACAGATATGCCTATTATAGCGAGCAAAGATTTTTTTTTTTTTTACCTATTTATGTTCTCTTAGTAGTGGTGCAGTATTTTATGTCTTCAAATTGAAGTTTTAAACCAACCACTAAGAAATGTTTGTATTGCGTTTAACTCTATGAACTTTACGAAAACGATTTTCCAATGAGCGAAGTGGAGCCGAAATATGTACAACGTTACAAACTTAAGTTGTTGAGCGTTGTTTAATAACAATTACATTTCCTAAATTAACTGGCAGTACACCTCGTTTACTCGTTCATTTTTGGCGGGGGTTAGATGCTACTAAGTTTACTAACATATGTAGATTAATATTGTCACAACGTATTTTTTGACTAGCTATTACCTGCGTCTTCGTACTTTATTCCTAAAACTGGATATTGAAAGCTGACTATGAAATTTATAAACAAATCATACACAAAGTGACTGCGAGAGAAACAAAGTCTGAGTGACCGATATAACATTACACAGACTTACACACGCTATTAGTCTGTCTCTCACCGTTCGGTTGGTTTTAAAATTTCATGACAAAATATATTATTTATTCCGAAAAAGTATTCTATGTCCTTTTCAAGGATACGTAGTATTTCCTTACGAAATTTCATCAACATTGGTTTAGCCGTTTAGTCGTGAAATCGTAACAGACAAGGAAATTGACTTGCTTTTGCGTTTATGATATTAGTGCTGATTGTGTCGCCTGTTGAGAACTGGGTTCGCTCATACTGCTTTCTATGTGGAAGCTCGAGACTAAATGACAGATCGAAATAAATGGCGCAGCTAATTAAAGGGCAACAAGATACAGGACCGAGATATGTGATACAGAGAGGCCATTGGAGTGCAGATCGGACGCTGCTTTGAATGGCGATATTCAGCCGCTGATGTATTGCTTCCGGTGTGCATAACTCACAGAGCTCCACGTGCTCGTAATGTTACCGGACTACGCAAACGGTGTCCTGGGAAGGACGCCGCGTTGAATTAGAAATTATTTTCTTTGCTTGAAACGACGGGTACGAAGGGTACATGTTCACACTCAAGTATGAGAAACTGTTTTTGTTGGGGTTTACTCAATATATACATAGTAAACGTCAATATTTTTCTGATGGCATCCATAATAGTTATGTAGTAACATGGTGGAAACTCTTAATAATGAAAACAAATAAATAGGATCAGCAAAAACGCAAGGATTGGCAAATGCACTGCTCCGGAAAAAAAGGGAAGCAGGTAGAAATGAAGGGGAAAACGAAATGAAACTTTGGAAACGGGTTGAGAGGATATGTGATGTTGCGTCAATTATTATAAGTCGAGTCAAATTTACAAAGAACTTGGCAGAGTAATCCCACTTATCAGTATGACGTTGCGCCCCCTCTGTCCTGGATGCATGCACTGATTCGGTTGTGAAGGCTGTCATGAAGCCGTTGTATCCTCTCCTGAGGCAAGCTGGCCACAACTGTTGTAACTGGTCCTTGATATCCTGGATACTGGCACTGGGACGGAGTTGACGTCAGAGCTGGCCCCACACATGTTCTATCGGGGACAGATCTTGGCGATCTTGCTGGCCACGGGAGTACCTCAACATAACGCAGACGGTTGATAGCGACACGTGCCGTGTGTGGACGAGCATTGTCCTGTTGATACTGTCGCGTGAGAGGTAACACATGAGGACGCAGGATGTCCGTGACGTACCGTTGTGCCGTCAGAGTTCCCTCAATCGCTACCTGGCGTGACCTGAAGTCACACCCGATGGCTCCCACACCATGACGCCAGGAGTAACACCGCTGTGCCTCTCCAAAACATTGCAAGAATGGAGCCTCTCCCCAGGTCACCACCATCTTCGCCGATGATGGTCATCCGAGGTAGTGCAGATTCGCGATTGATCGCTCAACACAATGCGACGCCATTCATAATATTCAGCGATTATGCACTATATCAGGTGACCAATGTAGGTATGGAGGTGACCAGTTGGAAAAGCGCAGGCTGATCTGCCAACAGTGTAACGCCGAATACGTTGGACAAACGGCCAGAAAATTTGAAACAGGTGCAAAAGGCATTAAGCTGCACTAAAGAGCCCTTCTGTGCCAATAGACGTTATTGTTTCTTCAGGTCAGTGACGGGTTACGTTACGTTACGTTTACGTGTGGCATGGACGACACGACGAGAATATATATATAACTAGCTGTGCCCGCGACTTCGTCCGCGTGGAATAGTTATTTTGGGCATCATATTTATTTTTGCAAACAACCTCCTCAGCTTTATAAATTATAGCAGTTACCCACGACTTTGTCCGCGTCAATTTCTGTTATTATTTTAGACAATTTTTTGCAAATTTAGTTTTTAAGTTTTTAAAAGAACATAATTATTTTAAAATACTTCTGCGTAAATTATATTTTTAGTTTTATTTTCTTGTGGCAGAAGAACATATTGGTTTTCTCCGCAACCCGATCTTGACAACGCGACATATAGTTGGCCGTGTGAAAAGAAGTCTTGACGTAAATCGATTGGTACGTGTTAAAATGTTTGCCCCTGTGATTTATTAATTGTAACGGCGAAAGATAGCTTAACGGGAAATTGAATTCTTTTAAAATTAAAAGGTAAATCATTTGGAATCATTGGGATTCGAGGTATAAGCACTGTTTGACCAACTGCTGGACCAGTCAAAACTATTGCAACGATCACGTTATTGCGTAGGAATTTAATTTGAAGTCGGGTTCCGTTACATAAATTTGGTGGTTCGAGATTTCTAAGTAAAATTATTGGGGCACCTATTTTTAACTCGAGGGAATTTGGGGGAAGGCCACTTGGGTTCAAAGAATTAAGAAACTCTTGTGGGTAATGTACCGCATCTTCTTGATCCATTACGTTATCAATAGATGTGTAGGTAACTATGTCTCCTGGAAGTTTACTTAAAATTAGGTCGTTAATTTCGTACACGCTACTGTTTCTCGCCGCCAATATTGCCCTTTGACACATCCATTGATGATCTTTATTTTCTGTTTCGCTGATTTCAGAGTAAACTTTCGATATTAAGTCCTCAATGTTACTTACTCTTTCTCCTAAATCGCGATCAATTTCAATTTTATTTTCAAAATGAGTTACTTTCCCGTCTCCTATTAAAAGTAACTTTGAAGGAAAAGTTATACTACCTCCCCCCAAATGTGCTCTCATATTTGTAGTTAATTTTAAAATGTTAACAAACTTCCATAATGGGGAACTACAACCGTTCAGAAGGGAGCCGACCGTGCGTAATATCTTCTAAGATGTTCATTGAAATTAAGTGATGCCAAAGACAATTTTGTTCACAATTAAATACTCTTAATCAACAACACATTTATTTGGATAAAGATTAATATTATTATGTTGATACAACTCTAATAAATAATTGGTAATAATGCATTCATTTCGACCAAATTTGATTACCATAAAAACGGTTCTAGTGAGTTAATTTTAAAAGATAGACATATACTGTCGCGGACATTTTTTTAGATCATTTCAAGAGGAATAATCCTTTCATACATATTTTTTTGGTATCTTGAACCGTTTTCGCAGCGCACGCAACAGAAGCCCTCAAAGATGAATAATTTTCCCCGTTTTTTCCACATTTTCCATTGTTTCTTCGCTCCTATTAGTCGCAGCGTGATGTTATATAGCTTAAAGCCTTCCTCGATAAATGGTCTATTCAACACAAAAAGAATTTTTCAATTCGAACTAGTAGTTCCTGAGATTAGCGCGTTCAAACAAACAAACAAACTCTTCAGCTTTATAATATTAGTATAGATATAGTCCGCTGATTTATTGTTCCGTAATACAATCTGTTGTTTTCCGGTGCAAACCTTCTCGCATTCGAAATGTTTAGACAGGAATAAATGTAAAGAATTAAATAAATCACGCGTATTTTATTGGCATAGGGGCGTACACAGGTATACGTAATAATAGTGTGGATTAAATGTACCTTTATACTAAAAGGTTAGAGCTTTTCTGCTTCAAGTGGACGCAACTTAAGACCAGCGTCGTGAAACCGACTGTCCGATATTGATGCTCAATTCAAATGCGTCGTTCTTCTTGGGACGCCCTTTACCTGCAGATGTGAATCGACGTTTAGCTGTGAAATTTTCTTCTTCTGATGACAGCATCAAATATGAGGCAGTTTTTCCTCCAGTGTGATGACTTTGTCAGTAGCTGATTGGAGTTCAAATTGCGATACATTCGTTCCGATTTGTGGACAAGACAACAGATGTACCATGGTTTCTCTCTCCCCGCACGAACATGTGGTATCTGGCTGTTCTCCCAGGTATCCCCATGAGGCAAGAGTATCGTTGGAACGACCAACTCCAACTCGAAGCCTGTTTAGTGACTTCCATATGGGCCAAGGTTTTTCGGATCCAGGTGGTAGACCCTCTAAAATCGAAGACACTATATCATTGCTGCATTCTTTTGTGAAACTCGATTTGGAAGTGGTCAGTTTTCCAGTATTGTCCTGATGAAGTGTTCGCAGTTGTGTTTGTCGTGTAGATCTGATGTCTGGAATTCCCGTGCCTCACGCTGTCCCCCTCTGAGCTGAGTTGGGACTATCTGTGTCCTGATAAGGGAACAGTGGCTGATTGTCCGGAACAAGCTGCCCAAGTGGAGACAGATCTCGGCTTTCAAACTCAAACCTCACATTCCGTGATACACGGGACCTAAATAAACCCGGTTTGGTGGAGATATTTTGACATGCTTGGCAGTAAAGTGATTTCTGGCAGTCGATCCCAGAACGAAATTACCAATAGGCTACAAAAAGGAGCCCAGTTCTGTAATCAAGTTAGGCACCTTCTGTGCGACAAGCATATTCCAATTACAGCCAAAATGACACTGTATAATTCATACTTTATACCCATTACAACGCACAACCCAGAAGTATGTACCACTACAATCAGAGATGAAAGTAGACTCCAGGTGGCAGAGATGAAGTTCCTGAGATCAATGGTACAGAAAACCAGAACAGACAAGATCAGGAATGAAATGATCCGTAAAAAGATCCCAGAAAATGAAACCCCTAAAAAAAAAAAAAAAAAATTTCCTCAGCAATATTGCGATGGCTGTGACATGTAAAGCGGATGGGCCCAACAAGAGCAGAGAGGATATGGCTGAAAAAAAAAAAGAATGGTAAAAGACCAAAAGGCCGGCCCAGAAGGAGATGGAATGAGCTCGTCCAACTGGACCTACAGGGGTAAGCTGCATCATGGTCTAGAGTTCAAGAAGAGGAAACATACTGGGACAGGCGAAGGTGGCGAGTGCTCTTACACCGCATCCGGGAAACTGGAGACTGATTAAGATGATGATGATTTTGACATCCATCAGTCCTTACGAGCTATCGTCAAAAGTTACTTAGAAGTGAGACAAAAGTGAGACCAACGCGAATGAGAGAAGTACATCCGCTAAGGAGCACGATAAAACGGCCACTTGGTTTCACAGGTGGCCAGTGTGAATCATGAGAGGGGGAGGAACTGACTTCGGACCGGAACTCAGTTGCATCTCCCCTCTCATTTTTCACACTGGCCTCCCGTGTAAGCACGTGGCCAGTGTCCGTGTAGCCTTGGTGATTGAGTCAGAGAAAATCTTGTATCTTTAAACGAGCAATTCTTAAACATATGTTTGGTTCTCGAAAACAGCTCTAACGATTTGAATGAAATTTCATATTTAGATAACGATTATCTTTTCAAGTTTAATTAAATAGAGGTACTCCCTGCTAACAAGCTTATTTTTTTTTAAGAGCAATTCTTGTATTTGCAATCCACTTTGGTCTCAATCCTGTCTGTTTCACATAACATAATCTTTGTGTTCGTATCTCCCATTAACATATCAACCTTTGTGTATCAAAATTCATGCTTTCTTCTTTCTAAGATCATTTCCAGTAGTTGATCGTATCATCATTTGTGTTCGTTCACCATTTTTGTTCTTTCCGATGTCTTCAACGTTCAAACAATTTTCTGCAAACAAACAGTGATACGCACATCAAAATAATCCTTGTCGCCTTGTCACCATCTAATAATAAATGTTTTCTAGATGTTTTTAAATGCTGCTTTCGCTAATTTTAATCTGTTTTCGCATAGTCATTATTTTCGTAGTAAAAGAGTTTTGTTATTTCTTCCATTGCTGCTGTTTCGCATGTTGCAAATTTTGCCATACGTTCTGCACTTCCTGAAAAATTTTCTTATTCACACCAGGTTCGTGTTGCAATATTTTTGTAGTAGCCCTTCATTAATTTGTCTTCGCTTTTCATCATTTAACATACAGATTAACTTTTTTTCACGAGCACGTTTTTCTGTCACTTCGTTGATTGCTTTTCAAAGTCTGGGCCGTCAAGTTTCACCGCTATACGTAACGCTCCAAGTTGTTTGCGTGTGTAGCATACGTGCTGTGTATTGTAACGATGTTAATAACTTACCTTTCACGAGCGCTCTGAATAAGGCAAGCTCCGACAATCCCGATCAGTTTTCTTTTATGATGTACTAGCCTTAACACGCGACTTCGTACGCATGGACTTACAATTTTATTTATTTAAAGGTTTATTTAGCATGGAAAGACTAGGGCTGTCAAGCCCTCTCTTACATCATACCAGGTGTTCACAATAAATGACATACACCTTATGCAAACTAACAGTATACAACACTTATTTAACATTTGGCCTAAATTAAGTTCAAGATTAATACTAACAAAAAAACTTAATATTTATAAGTAAAATACTAACTAAAATCATGTTTAACTAGTCAATCATTTAATGGTATAAACTAATGCTAGTGGAAGTTAAAGAAGTAAACGGCACGAACTCAATACTAGTAGGATGAAGAAACGAGGAACAAACTAATAATAGGGAAGGCAGAATAAACAGGTGGATACAGTATAAATGAATATAATTCAAATCTAAAAATAAGTTATGCTTGAAGGAAGAGATCGTTTAGCTAGTGCAGAATAAGTAATGCTTTCTCAACAACAACAACAAAAAAAAATTTAAATGGGCCGATCTTTTTGGTAGTTCTAATTTTCAGGGGAAGATCATTCCACAATCTGGCGGGTGAAATGAAGGAGTTGGCTAGGGTTTGCGATCTATGGGCGTGGATGGTTAGTATGTTTGAGTTCAGGGATCTGGTGTTAATATTATGAGAAAGTCCTAGATATGAGATATTGGAACAAAGGTAGGAGGGAGTTTTCAGATGTATGAGGCGGTGAAGAAGACATAGAGTGTGGAATCGTCGTCGGTCCCAAACGCGCAACCACTGCAAGCGGTCGTATGAAGGTGAGACGTGGTCGTACAGTCGTAGGCCACACATGAACCTCATGCAGGAGTTCATAACAAGTTCAAGTTTGTTTATGTCTGCCGAGCTCAAATTTTGCTGATCGACGTCACAGTAATCGAGATGGGGAAGCACAAGGGTCTGCACCAATTGCTTTTTCATACGAGTGGTGAAGAATTTCTTACATTTATATAGAGCGTGAAGAGAAGAGAATTTTATTGCTAGAATTGGATATAGAAAGCTGCAGGTTACGTAAGCGGTGTCCCACGAACTGACTGCGAGAGAAACAAAGCCTGAGTGACGGATATGACATCACACACGCTATCCATCTGTCTGACGCCGTTCGGATTGATAATATTAGTGTAGGTTTGTTTGGTGGGTGGCAGCTGGCAGCTGGTTCCTGGGTTGGTTGTTGTTATCTGAGCCGTGACGTCCTAGCCAGCCAGGTGCTCAGTGGCGCCACCGCAGTTCCGGAGTCGTACTCTGCCCGGCAGCACGCTCCAACATGAAACACGTAAGTCACACAACTACTACTCTTTCCGACATCCATCAGGAATGTCCTTGTGTCTTGTGATTGTCAGCGTCATGTGCGATTTCTGAAGTTGCCGCAGTATAGATGTGAAGCGTACAGAAGTTTTCGTTCCGGATTCTCCGGATATACATATTTATACTGTGCTATAGCAGTACCGAAATTTACAAAGAAAATTAGTCTCAATATTTCGAGTTTGGAATCTGAATTATCAACACCACAAAAATAGTTTAACGGTGTCGCTGGATGTTAATAACAATATAGTATTCGTTGAATAGTAACCCTTTTTTGATGTAATATTAAATAAATTGAGCGTTTTCTTTTTATTTTAGGTTTAAATTAGCAAATGTGTTTTTCTGTATTTATTGAAATTCTGAATTTAAATATTATATATGGCCTATTTCTTTTAAAGGAGCTGATACATATATATATTTTTTTCCAATGTCTCAATTTCTGATCGCAACACAACTACTGATTTCCTTTTGAATGTGTGTGAAACGTTCTAGCATGCATATTTCAGTATGTATTATTCACATTTAAATTATTGGTTACGAAATACTTGAAGAAATGTAATGAAAACTGAAATCCATAATTTATCAGTACTGGAAGCCAATAATACAGTAGATGGATCTTCATAATTTGTGCAAGACCATTAAAGAAGATGACGAAGGAATTTAACACTGAAAGTGTATAAGACTATAATAATAATAAAATACTAAGAAAATTGTAATTAGACGGCTAGGGAAATTGACACCACAATTTAATTCAATTCAGTATGATGACATACAATGACCTACAATGATCAGATCTCTACCACGGCTAAAAAATAACAACAAGCAAAACATTGACGTCTGTTTACTAAAAACTTGACACAAACTCTGGTGAGGCCAAATATTTTGTCCTATCGTATATCGGAGATCGTGATTCTGATACAACATTATCTATCTCTGACTAATGACGTCATAGTATTGCGGTTGTCAACCGCAAGACATATTATTTTCAAGCAGTAAACCTAGCACCAGCATGACACTGCTAAAACTATTTCGAAAAGTATTTCTAATGGTGTCTTGCGTTAGACTGCTGCAGTATTATGACACCAATTCCTAGTGGTATCGTAATCTCCAGTAATCCCCTTGTTTTATATCAACTCCTTCAAAACTGTGATACCACCCTAAGGATTGCGTCTATCATTTTATTTGTCATATATTTAGCTATGAGGGTTAAATTATTTGATAAATAAAAAGTTTAAGAAATAATTTGGTCACATAAACGGAAAGGTGATTTTGGTAATAGTTAGAATCTTCTTGTGTTTTATTTCTAGAAGGTGTCTCTTCATGACAAACCCGTTTTCTCCCGTCATACCTAGCCAGAATCTATAAATGATACTAACCTAATATCAAGGCACAAGGTTATAAAATTTTATTACCTAATGGTACGAACTTATTCTACGAATTGGATGTCACAGTTTGAAGAGAGCAATGTGAAAGGCGTGTTGCCTAGGAATAGCTCCAATAATTCGTCAAAACATTTTCAGTGATCCTTCCTCATCAGAGAGATCAGATTTTCTTTTTTAATCCTGTTTTTATGGTTCGTTGACGTCGGGGTCATTAGAGTCGGGAGAGAATGGAGGGGTAAGAACAGAAGGAATTTGGCAATGGTCTTCTGAAGAAACCATCCCGGCATTCGCATGGAGCGATTTGTGGAAACCAGAATCTGGATATCTGGACGGGGATTCGAACCCACATCCTCTTTAATGCTCACCCACCACGCTCGTTTGGTTTGTGTTGACGGCTTTCCAGAGGTGTTTAGCTGGGGTCGTTGACTTAGGCGTGGTCTTTAACGAGACAGTAAACATGTGGCAGGTGTGAAACACCTTACCCAGTCCTCAAACACTTCTCTGGCCACGAGCCTGACAAAGAGCGTTGCCACAGCCAAGTGGCTCGGGGGTAAAGGTTCAAATCCCGTTATCGGTCTCAATTTTTACAAGCCGTTAAACTGACTGTAATCTATGGCAAAACATTTCTTTGTTTATGCCTACCATTCTTCTCGGCCGTTTCGGTATTAAACTGTTCGTCTCTTTATCCCGTAGCACTACCAAGCAGAATTACCGACAAATCGTAACTCTTTGACACTTTACTGCCAAATGTTCAACTCTAAGGTGGAGAGCAAATACATTAACGTTCAAGTACGAAGGGCACTGTATTTCGAGTTGCAAGCTGTGATAATTGCCAGTGTTTCGTGGTTCGCTTTTGCAAAACTTTATCATATATAATTTCTAAAAAGATTTTTTTTGTGACTAGCTAGCTTTCTTTCTTCATACTTAACCGGAATCAATAAATCAGATATCATTTTAAAGAATAAGTTCACCGCTTTAGTAATGTCACTAATTAAGAAAGCAATTTTTCGAAATTCAACCCGTGAACGGCAAAATTAAGAACATTCAAGGTCACTGGTATGCGATAGTTCAGAGTCTAGCTGCTAGGCTGCGCTGGTGTCGATCACATTACCGCTAGATAGCGCCACCACATAACACAGAGACGTTGATAAACTGCGTGTTTTCTAGAGTAAGCAGAACCAATTCTTTATTCTAATTGTTCGTAAGGCGTGTTTTCTGCTACGTACTTGTTTCAGCTGACAATGCATCAGATGAGCCGGTTGTTCCTTGAACCTACCACAAACAGCAATCTCGCTACTCGCCGTATAGCATTCGCGAAATTTTTCGCCAGCGCCACCCTTTACTTAATTGAGCCCACAACCGGAAATTTGGTTGGATTCTCCCAAAGAGAGGTGGAACGGCCAGTTCGTTTCCTCTGGGACCGGCAGTTTAACATGGACTCCGAACCACGGAGCGTTCTCGCTTAGATCATACGATCAGAACAAAGCCCATGAATATTCCTTCTATTTCTTTCGAATCTGAAAGACTCTGCTCAGGGTTCTGTTTGTTAAATTTCGAGTTTAGACGAGTTACTGCGCTGTTATGATATGTTATATCGTAAAATCTTCTAAGCACGTCATAAATAACGTGTTGAACAGAGTGTTGTGACAAATTATTTTATCCCATTTGCTTAACTAAATACTATTGTTACTAAATACCGATCATAATCATGATTTTCCAAGTAAAATTATTTAATAAATACGTCGATGCAGCTGTTGTTGGATATTACTCACGGACACGCGTTTCCGCTGTTGCCGATATACCTTCAGCGTACAATGTTTATCTGTAATATGTGATTAGTTTTAACTTTTATACGTAATGGTTCTTGTTTACATATAACAAAACTATTCTTATATATAGGAAGCATAATGTGAATTAAATTTACATATCAGTTTTAGAATTTTCATACAGAAGGTTTTGTTTACTTAGGTATAATAATATATTT
>CM061914.1:178255539-178302673 GCA_031002005.1 Vandiemenella viatica | reverse complement strand
GTTAATACACTAATTGCATGATTATGTTCCTGAACATCACCACCATTAACATTACTCGAATAGGCCTTAAACTAAGGAAATAAAGCGACCGCGTGTAAAGATACGCATGGACGACCGGCAAAAGCTAATGTGGCAATGTCGCCGGCCCAACCAAGGGACAGAGGGTTGGTGCGGGCAGGGGAGGCAGTGGAGACTACGTGATCTTGGCAGGCCTAATTCCATGACGTCGACTATAGCGCCGCCACATTAGTTCCAAGGGAAAAAAGTGGGCTCACTCCGCTGTCCATAAGAAATACATGGGGAACACTAGCGCCGCCACATTAGTTCCAAGGGAAAAAAGTGGGCTCACACACAGGTCCATAAGGAAATAATAAGATCAATCTGAGGTTACAGATGTGAGACCCCCTCCCCGCAATTCAATTAGCATTAATTAAAATCAATTAAGGCTCCCCGCAATTCAATTAACATTAATTAAAATCAATTAAGGCTTCCCCGCAATTCAATTAACATTAATTAAAATCAATTAAAATCAATTAACATTAATTAACATTGGGGAACACTAGCGCCGACACATTAGTTCCACTATCGCCGCTAGGGGGCCAGTGGCGCCCACATACGTTATACATCTACTGGGGGGGGGGGATCTCACGGACCAGATCTCACGAAATCTCACCAGAGAAAAAAGGGGGGGGCGAAAATCCGCAAAAAACACCTCACGTAATTTATGGATGCCCCCTAAGGAGAATACACACGGGCCATTTTCGGACTCAATCTGCAGGGCCAATCAGCAGAGCAATCATACGGTGCTTCCCTCCACACATCACAATTTCGCTCCCAATTTTAGTTTACATTCTAATCGCATGCTTCCTTGTTATAAGCGCTTAATAATGGCTCCTTTTATGTGAAAGCAACAAGTAGACATCGTTTTAACAATAACCTGTACTACAGTTTGTACTGAGAGGACAAGAAGATATTGGGTGAAACATGGATTCTATTAAGGGAGGGGTGGAAAAAAAATCGAGCGTGATGGTGTAACGGTTAGCGTTCTGGCCTCGCATTCGGGAGGACGGCGGTTCGAATCCCCGTCCGGGCTTCCAGATTTGGGTTTTCCATCGTTTCCCAAATCACTCCAGGCAAATGCCGGGATGTTTCCTTCAAAAGGCCATGGCCGAATTCCTTCCCATTCCTTGCCCCCCATCCTTTCCCGTCTCTAAAGACCTCGCTGTTAAGAGACGTTAATCAGATTTAAAAAAAAATTAAGAAAAAAAGTTATCTTACATGAACATTTTGAGAAGCCTAGAGCCAGAAAATTTCAAAAAATTTCGGAGAGTAGATTCTGAAAGTTTGCAGAGATACTCCACTTAGTGATCCCTAATATATATATAAACCCTTATGCGTGAAAGTATAAGCGCCATAAAAGTCATTTCTTTACAATTTTTGCCAAGTAGAAAAACCTATGAAGATATGAAATTTAGTTTGACGATTTTACCACAAATGGTTTCAGACATCATTCCTGAAACATGTTTGGCTATCTACAAGTGTGTAAAACACTACATTAAGGTAGAACAGAAGACTACAATTGTTACTTCCTGGAGTAATTCCTTGTAAATTTCGAGCAAAACTTGAAATCGTTCTTCCGCATTTTGCGGCTTATGTAGTTTTTGTTGTGTTTGTCCCACAATTGGGGTATATTCTTATAAGTTTCGAAAATATTCGTCCCGCACCTCTTTCTCTTCAGACATTTTTAACGACTCACACGACTAATGGCGCGAAACGCACTTGCACCCTGCTCCAAGCCGACTCAGCCGAAATTGTGTCAATCATTACAATCGCGTTACTCACGTCTCTATTTTCTCCCAGTCTGCAGGGACAATCTGTAATTGTTTGCCGGGCTCTGCCAATCTCCCGATATCGGGAGTAGTAGATTCAATTTGCCTACTTACGTGGCAATCTGCAGGGCACTTGCCGGATTGCCGCTGCAGATTGGGACCGAAATTGGGTCGTGTGTAGCCGCTTTTAGTCCTGAGCCCAGACAGTACTGGAACAGTTCCAGGTAGAACTGTATTGGGCTATTCTAGAGCAACTCGGCTCCAACGACTCTGCATATGACTTTGCAACATCGGTCTGGTCAACTTCCTCTTGGATTACACTTTGCACCATTTTTGTCTGTCATTTGTAATGCCATAAAAGAGGAACCCCTATAGGAAAGGCCCACACTGAGATAGTATAGTATGGACATGTTACAAGACGATATTATGAAAATAATTGCGTGGTTTAAAGATTGGCAGTTGGAGTTAAACGCTAAAAAGTGCCAAGTCATGCGTGTAAGTAAAAAGGTGACACCAATTAACTATGAATATACAATTAATGGTATTGTCCTTAGAACGGTAGATTCCGCTAAATACCTAGGGGTAACAATTCGTAATAATTTGTCGTGGAATGAGCATATCGAGAATGTAATGGGAAAAGCAAATCGTTTGCTCCGATTTCTAGGTCGTAATTTAAATTAATGCACTCAGGAAGTTAAATCGATTGTATACAAGTCACTAGTACGTCATCACTTAGAGTATTGTTGTTCTGTATGGGGTCCCCATCAAAAGGGGTTAATGGAGGCTTTTAGAGAAGGTCCAAAGAAGAGCCGCCCGATTCGTGACAGGTATATATACACAGACGGAAAAAAAAATCCCAACACCAAGAAAGACTTGTGTTAGATAAACGAAATTTGGTAGGCGTGTTTATACATCTGAAAGATGACATCGATTCAAATTTCGCGCTTCGCGCATAAGTGTGGCGCTAGTAGCGCTACTCAGAGCTTGCAAATCAGGTTTGCTTTAAATACGCGCTGTAAAGTTTGTGAACGTTATTTACCGCTGAGATTTGACATAGTGAGTTGATGTTAGCCAAGAATGCCTTTAAGAAGACGAAGAAGCCATTATCAACAGCTCACCGAGTTTGAACGAGGTCGTGTAATAGGGCTACGAGAAGGTGGATTTTCTTTTCGCGATATTGCAGAAAGACTTGGCCGGAATGTATCCACTGTGCATGATTGTTGGGTGCAGTGGTCAAGGGATGGTACTGCCTCAAGAAGACCGGGTTCCGGGAGGCCACGTGGCACTACTGAGAGGGAAGACCGCCGTATTCGGCGTACAGCTGTGGCGCATCGTACTGCGTCTGCGGCAGAAATTCGAGCTGCAGTTGGTACCACAGTGACACAACGAACTGTTAGAAATCGGTTACTTCAAGGACAGCTCCGAGCCAGGCGCCCTGTAGCGTGCATTCCACTGACTACAAGCCATCGCCGTTTGCGACTCCAGTGGTGTCAAGCCAGAGCTCATTGGAGGACGGAGTGGAGATCTGTTGTGTTTTCTGATGAAAGCAGGTTCTGCCTTGGTGCCAGTGATGGCCGAGTGTTGGTCAGAAGGAGGCCAGGGGAACGCCTGCAACCAAACTGTCTGCGGCCTAGACACACTGGACCTACACCTGGAGTCATGGTCTGGGGAGCAATTTCCTATGACAGCAGGAGCACTCTTGTGGTTATACCAAACACACTGACTGCAAATTTGTACGTCAGTCTGGTAATTCAACCTGTAGTGCTGCCATTCATGAACAGCATTCAAGGGGGAGTTTTTCAACAGGATAACGCTCGCCCTCATACCGCTGTTGTCTCGCAACGTGCTCTACAGAGTGTCGACATGTTACCTTGGCCTGCGAGATCACCAGATCTGTCTCCAATTGAACACGTATGGGATATCATTGGACGACAACTCCAGCATCATCCACAGCCAGCACTGACCGTCCCAGTATTGACAGCACAAGTACAACAAGCATGGAACTCCATACCACAAAGTGACATTCGAAACCTGTATGACACAATGCATTCATGTTTGCAGGCTTGCATTCAAAATTCTGGAGGTTACACCGGCTATTAATTTAACAGTATTTCACATTTGAAATGCATTTTCTTGAGCTTAAATTAACCTGTGATCTTGAAAATTTAATCAATTAAACATGTTAACTTGACAAATGCATTGTCCAAATTTCATTACTCTACAATAATTTTTTCTTGGTGTTGGGATTTTTTTTCCGTCTGTGTAGTTGGAGGGAAAGCGTAAGTGCGATGTTGAAGGAGTTAGGTTGGGAAGACCTGGAACACCGAAGGCGTTGCTCTCGACGGGAAGCTAACTGAAAAATTCACGACAGACGTATTTCGGAATTACAGTCAGCAAATATTGCTACCAGCAACATTCATATCTCGAAATGACCGTGAAAATAAGATAAGAGAAATAAGGGCCAGAACCGATTCATTTCTGTACTCATTTTTCCCACGAGCGATTAGGGAATGGAATAGAAAGGATTTACCGGGCGAGTAAACTTAAAATCCGACAGGAGTAGCTTTCGATAAAGCTCTCCGGCCATCCTGATCTGGGTTTTCCATGGTTTTCCCAGATCACTCCACGCGAATGCGGGGATGGTTCGTCACAATAGCCCATGGGCGCCTCCTGCCATATCCCGTATATCCCTTCCAAACCATAACCCTTTTCGATAGGTGCAATGCACCCTCCGCCACACACTTTTAGTGAATCGCGGAGTAATAATAATAATAATGTAAAGAGAATGGTGATACAGAGAATCCCAAGAAAAATACACGAAATTTAGGTGCATGGTAAACGACCCAGAGGAAGACCAAGAGATGGATGGCTGAAAGGAGTGGAGGAGGGTGTACGGAAGAGAGGAGAGGACTGGAACAAAGTGGTGACCGAGAGGTGGTGGGAAGAAAGAAGGAAATGGAGAGGCTAAGCAGACCAGGCCAGAGGCTGGAAACTGTTGAAGATGATGATAAGTTGTAACTCTTTGGCTCTGCATTCGGAAGGACCGGGGCTCGATTCCCCGTCTAGACATCAAGATTTTGGTTTTACATGGTTTTCCTAAATTATTCCAGGCGAATGCGAGAATGGTTCCTCAAAAAGGTGGTGGTAGAATTCCTTACTGTTCCTTGTTCCCATCCTCTTCAGCTTCTATGTTCTCGACGTTGGCAAAGCGTGAAGCCACAGTCAAAAAAACTTTACATTGCAGCAGTTATATTCCTTCAGACACCTTGCGAGGGTTAGTTTATTGCGAGGTTGTTGTAGCGCTACTTGCTGTCGGCTCTGTGTTTAGGCGGAGGCCTGGCGTGGCGCCGTAACGCACCACTGGCTCGGAACGAGGCCACCGGGACCACTGCACTACCCGATACCAGCCGCGCACAACCTGCTATCGGCAACCGCTTTACCGTTCCAGTCCTTATAATTCGGAGAAACACAACCGACCCAAACATCTGAAAACTCACCTCTACCTTTATCCCAACATCACTTAGTTAAGACTTCCACGTAATAATAGCACCAGATGCCTGAACTCTAAGCCAATTACAACAGGACAAATATGTACTTCTAATAAATTTGAAGAATTTCTATTGAGTTTGAAGGAATTTAAAAGTATTATAAAGGGACCAAAACGACCTCACCGTCTTTATATACGAGTCAAACAACTACATCTATACTCCGCAATTCACAAATATTGTGGGTGGCAGAGGGTGCTAAGCACAAATCCTAATTCTGTGCATTCCAATCCCGAACAGCACGAGAAAAGAAAGAATACATGAAAGCATCAGTACAGTATCTTATTTCTCTAATCTTATCCCTCCTGTCGTTCCGACCTAAGGAAGTTGGCGGAAGAAGTATTTCTTTTCACTCGTAAATTAAATATTTTCGCATGTTGTACAATAAATTCAAACGAAAACGTCGTCGTCTGTCTGCCAAACAACCCCAGCCCAATTTAAGTATCAACTCTGTGACACTTTCGTAAGGACTGTAACTAGCAGTCACGAATCGAGCGGCTCTCCTCTGCACCCTCTCCATTGTGTCAATCAGTCTCTTGTCATACGGATCCCAAACTCCACGACAGTAATCTAAATCTTATTTACATAAAAAATACGGTATGTCTTTTCATTATTTTTGAATGTAGTCTCCATCCCTTGTAATGCAGTTGGTCCAGTGGTCCACTTACTTGTGTATTCCTGCCAAAAAGGTTTTCGGTTGGGTCCAAAGCCGCTGATGCACGGCTTCGTGTTACTCTTGGTCTGAGGACAAATTAAAGTCCGACGCAGCAAGAGCTGGACTGTATGGAGGATGTTCCAACTCCTCAAAACCCAATTCGTTGACGCTTTCAAGGTTGAGTCGAGCGGTGAAAGGGCGGGCGTAATCTTACAGTCTAGGCCTTTTTACATCCCAAAACACGGTTAGCATAACCTTTCTCTCCGATGGCGCAGTCTTGAATTTTTTCTTCACCGGTGATTCATGGCGTTTCCACTCCATACTCTGGAGTTTTAATTCTGGACTTAGTGATGGGCCCACGTTTCATCGCAGGTTACTATTTTTTCAATAAATGACTCAACTGCTTTGCTGTAATGGTTGAGTAAGTGTTGGCAGACCTCAAGACGTTTGTGTTTGTGTTGTTCAGAGAATTGTGTTGGCACCCATCGCGAACAAATTATACCGAAGCTGAGTTCATCATGGATAATGTTATAGGCAGAACAGCCACTGTGGGCACCAGCTAGACTGAATCAAGAGCGGAGGGGGGGAGAGGAGGAATGGACAAGGTGACCATTTATCATTTTCGTCAGATTAGGATGTCTTAGGAATTTCCTAAAAAAAAAAAAAAATTGTACTAGTTTTTATTCAATAACGAAGAATACTCATAACAAGTAGAAAGTATTGCATGTTACCGAAGTTACTTAACCATAGTGTCTGACATCTAAGATCTAACTAGCCAGTTGTTTTTGTATTTATTGCCGGAACAAATCAGTTTCATAATATCGGGTCTAGTTTTCAAGTACGAATGGAGCTCATTCCGTGATTAGCTGATGTTAGTCTTGGTAATCAAAATGACTTTCAATACTGCGACACTTAACTGCGTTTTTTCACTAGTCCATATTTTATTTATCAGAGAAATAACTTTTGTGACAGGTGCGTTACTTCTAGGCAAACACTTAACGTACTCATTAATTATACGAAAGTTCGTCCAGTTGAGAGTGTTAACACGGAAGTGTTGAAATAATTCCGCTCAACGGTCTTCAGCAGCAACTCTCTCAGCGTTCCACCTAGTGACTTTTTGATCTGTGACGTAGTTGCAAATAAGCTAAAACTCGTCAAAGATTTCCATGTCTTGGCTGCTGCTTATAAATCCTTGCGTGATCAGCAATGCGTAGACTCCACCGCCGCGCGGATAAAACCGCCTAGTCTATTTTAGTCCTTAATAGATATATATATTAAATTGTCGTTTTGTTTGGGCAAAAGGATCATTTTCTCTCTCTCCGGGGACAGTGGCACAGATAGCCTGAAAGCCGGACGTATCGTCACTTTAGGAATGGAGGCACCGAGCGTGGTGGGTGAGCGGTAACGTTCTGTCCTCGCATTCGGGGGGACGGCGGTTCGAATCCCCGTCCGGGCATCCAGATTTGAGTTTTCCATGGTTTCCCAAAATCACTCCAGGCGAATGCCGGGATGCTTCCTTCAAAAGGCCATGGCGGAATTCGCGTTCCTTGTCCAAGGTCCCATCCCGCCTTTAATGACCTCGACGTCGACGAGGCGTAAAGCCATAAGTAAATAAAAAAAAAAGGAATGGAGGACCCACCGCAGTGACAACCAGGTTCGTTAGATATGGAACGTTAATGCTAATGGTGGAGTGTTTGGGTCGTCATAAGTCTGCAGTACTTATAACTTGAAGTCTGCCTGCTCTGGCAGGTTATACTGATATCTACATTGCGTTGCCCTCGCTGCAACAATTCTGTGTGCGGAGCAGGATGTGTGACGGGAGGTCTGTAATCCCCCGCCCGTTGCTGCTCATAAGTCGCGAAGTGTTTTGATCCTGTGCAATATTATCTCTGGCGGGCTATTCAGGAGGCAGCGTCCTGGAAAGCCCGCTCCGGGATTAAAACGCTCCTGCCTGCCTCGAGGAGAGATGAGTATCGACCACATATGTGGTCGATACCAGACCACGGCCCCTCTCCTCTGCTCCACCACCATCGTAAATCTCATACCTTCCATATCTCTTGTAACGTAACTTGATAAAATACTGTAACTTCAATACGTACACAAAACTCGTGCACTAAATTCTTTTTTTACTTATTGCTTTACGCCTCGTCGACGTCGAGGTCATTAGAGGCGGGATGGGACTGGGGACAAGGAACGGGAAGGAATTCAGCCATGGCCTTTTTGAAGGAAGCATCCCGGCATTCGCCTGGAGTGATTTGGGGAAACCATGGAAAACCCAAATCTGGATGTCCGGACGGGGATTCGAACCCGCGTCCTACAGAATTGCGCGTTAAATTCTCCTCGGACGTTGGTAAGGAGATGGTTCAAAAACGGAAAATGGGGAAAAGTTTCTTAAGGGGACATTCATTAATTGCGTGAGGTGAAATAGGGGGGGGGGGGGGTTCGGCGAAATCTCACCAGATCTCACCGGGGGGGAGGCGTCTACGGAAATCGCACGTGAGATTTTGCGAAAAATTTGGGGACAGTAGAGCAAAAAAAAAAAAAAAAGTCTACAATTTGCGCCAAAGTCGATTTTAGGAGGGTATTTCGTCAAAAAAGTTAGGGTGTGACCTAAAAAAAAAATGTCTACAAAAGTTTCCAGGGCGATTTCTAGGGGGGTTCTCACGGACCAGATCTCACCAGAGGGGGGGGGGGGTCCAGAAATCCGAAAAAAAACACCTCACGTAATTTGTGGATGCCCCCTAATGCGGATATCTCCCTTTATATTTACAGAATCCGGCAATAATACACTATAATTTAAAAAATTAATAATTATTTCCGTTTTGGGTCAACGAAATACGTAAGGGTCAGTCCATAAATAACGCGAGGTGAAATAGGGGAGGGGGTTCTACGGAAATCTCCCGTTAGGTTTTGGAAATATTGTTGGACTGTAGAGCCTAAAAAAAAAAAAAAATCTACAAATGACGCAAGAAAGTCGATTTTAGGGGTTATTTTCGTCGAAAAGTGGGGGGCATAACCGGCTTTTGGAAGGGTCAAACCTAAAAAAAAAAAAAAATGGTCTCAAAAAGTTCCGAGGCCGATTTCTTGGGTGGGGTCTCTCGGACCAGATCTCACCACAGAAAAGGGGGGAGGTCGACCGGGCCAGATCTCACGAAGTCTAGCCAGAGGGTGGGGGGGAGAGTGGTTCCGTAAAACACCTCACGTAGTTTATGGATGCCCCCTAATGTATCTGAAGACTCCACCTTCCTCTGTTCAAGTGCTTGAGACCTGTGACGGGCGGACAAACAAATTCGGAAATAAAAAAATCGCCTAACTAAAAATATTGATTGAGAGGAAAAAGGAAGTGGACACAATGCTTGTCACTAAACTGTTCTCATACACCTTGGCAGCCTGTATATTAGTCGAGGAATACTCCCGTAAGATGTGCGGTTAGTTGTAACATTATCACTAACCCACAATCATTTTTATTATTAAGTTACTGTTGTTATCATATTTAACTATGTAGCATTTATTAATTACAAGTATCCTGAATAAATGTATCAATGTTTGTAACTCGATTTATAATATTGTTGGGTTTCCACAGACAGTAGTTTGTCTAGCAAACGGGATAGTTCAACAGTCGTAAAAGGGACGTTTCGGATGCTTTTGTTTCTGTTCGCGAAACATTTCATCATTTCTAATCGTTCAGTAACTCTTTTGGTACATACTTATTTCAAATAAACAAATGCTACAAATGAGCTGTTTCCTCTTACATCCTATTATACACTAGGGATATAACGGAGCTTCGTATCCGCAAATATATACAGGGTGTTACAAAAAGGTACGGCCAAACTTTCAGGAAACATTCCTCACACACAAACAAAGAAAATATGTTATGTGGACATGTGTCCGGAAACGCTTACTTTCCATGTTAGAGCTCATTTTATTACTTCTCTTCAAATCACATTAAACATGGAATGGAAACACACAGCAACAGAACGTACCAGCGTGACTTCAAACGCTTTGTTACAGGAAATGTTCAAAATGTCCTCCGTTAGCGAGGATACATGCATCCACCCTCCGTCGCATGGAATCCCTGATGCGCTGATGCAGCCCTGGAGAATGGCGTATTGTATCACAGCCGTCCACAATACGAGCACGAAGAGTCTCTACATTTGGTACCGGGGTTGCGTAGACAAGGGCTTTCAAATGCCCCCATAAATGGAAGTCAAGAGGGTTGAGGTCAGGAGAGCGTTTAATGTGATTTGAAGAGAAGTAATAAAATGAGCTCTAACATGGAAAGTAAGCGTTTCCGGACTCATGTCCACATAACACATTTTCTTTGTTTCTGTGTTAGGAATGTTTCCTGAAAGTTTGGCCGTACCTTTTTGTAACACCCTGTATATATATATATATATATATATATATATATATATATATATATATATATATATATAATTATTTTCTCTTTATACGAGATTCTTCCAATCGTCGCTTACCTAACAACATGGTTTTTTTTTTATTTTTTTATTTACGATGCTGCACTAAAAGTTACGATCAGTTGAAGGGTATTATTACTTAAGTGAAGAATTTACTAGTTTGAACTTGCATGCAAATTAAAGCGGCTTATTCACGGTCCAACTTGTAGGACATCCGTGTGGAACTCATCCATTCACGCTAATAGAAGGGGTCAAACAAGATTTTCCAAACAGTCCTTTCCACTCGTACTTTCTCGCGGCACACCATGTGTCCTTATCGCACACTCGCAGGATGTTTCCTCCAATCATGATCCACCACCATAGCTTGTAGGACGGCAATGACCCGCGTTGGTTGTCTGGGAGTCCAACAATATCCAACACGTCCTGCATGTAGCCCTTTAACCCCTTTGACGGTCCATCAAGGGTCCTTTATCAAAAATCGGACCATCGTAGGTCCTACAAGTTGTACTGTGAACGTGCCGCTAGAGCGGTGGAAAGGCGGGTGGCGGGCACGGAGATGTGCGGTGGCGTGGCCTTGAATTAGTCGAGCCGCGAACATATGACAATTATTGTTTTTTAAATTCACTTGCGAAATCATTCCACGTTTTTTGTTGCTGAAAGATGAGGCAAAAAAATAAATAAAATATTGCAGTATTATACGGAAATAGATTTTAGTTATGAAAAATGTGGAATGTGTTATAAAAATTAAATTTATTTTGATTTTACGTTTATTTTTGATAAATTAATAAAATCTACATCATTATGAGCTCGGTTACAGGTCTAGTTACAATTGTGTGTTTGGCGGTATGGCTCGTGGATTGCTTCCCTCCAGATGTGCGAATGTTCTAAGTCTTGCTCCAACCTGTCACCTCTTGACAGTTGTGTCTGCGTTAATCCAGTCTGCCAAGGCGCGCGATTGGAGGGGCAATCAACCAATTAGCGCCATCCGGGACGGGCTGCGTTCGCGTGACCGGTGGTACGGTCCGCTTCAATAACAATTACCTCCTTCCGGGGACAAGCAGCTCCAAATAAACTGGGGCAACACCCAACACATCAACCTACTTTGCTCCCTGTAATCAACCCTCGTTTTTAGTCTTTGTCGACATTTAGCTGATGACACGAGGTGTCCAATGTGATCCGCCCAGTTGATCTTGTTATCAAATGTTATGCGAAGATAAAATTCAAAGAGAGGGATGTAAATAACTTACAAAGTTTTGGTTGCCTATTAAAAATTGCCGCAAGTAGGGATTGGCAGCTGTTGGAGTTAGCTAGCTGTCTCTTACAGCGAAGTCTTTAGAGACGGGAAAGGATGGGGGGAAAGGAATGGGAAGGAATTCGGCCATGGCCTATTGAAGGAAGCATCCCGGCATTTGCCTGGAGTGATTTTGAAAACCATGGATAACCCAAATCTGGATGCCCGGACGGGGATTCGAACCGCCGTCCTCCCAAATGCGAGGCCAGAACGCTAACCGTTACACCACCACGCTCGGTTTATCTATATTAAACAGTTGGAAAACCCTTCTTGCGGCCACTATATCATCGTCATCATCATCAGTTTTTCTGCGCTGGGCCAGGTTTTCACTTGACTGCTCTCCATGCTCTTCTATCTTCTGCCTTTCTCTTAAGGTCCTTGTGGTTGCCGTATTCCTTGATGTTGTCTGTAATTTTGTACCTCCTTCTTCCTCTTATTCTCCTCCCACAGACTAGACCTTCCAAGGCGTCTTTTATCAGGCACTCCCCTCTCAACAAGTGTCCCAACCAGTTCTTCTTCTCTCGTTTATGACTTGGTGTATTTTTTCTCCTTTCACTAACCCTATCCAGCACTGCAGCATTACTTATTTTATCCACCCAGCATTTCCTCTCCATTCTCCTCCACATCCACATCTCAAACGCTTCTAACCGTTTTTCATCCTCTCGTCTCAGTGTCCATGTCTCCGCCCCATAAAGAGCCACACTCCATACAAAACATTGTCACTGTCGCATAGGCAACGCAAAGTTTGTAAGTCCTTTACATCCCTCTCTTTAAAATGAATTACAATTCGCTGATCTTAGGCTGTAAAACCGGGACCACACGCTTGCCAAACCTCGTCAAACCGTCACAAATTGAAACGTGTGGACAGGGCGTTTGGCTTGGCTTGAGTAGGCTTGCTAGCACTAGTGGCTGATCCGACCGGGTGCCGGTTTTTGGCACAGATCAAAGGAAGTTTGCGGCAAGTGCTTGCGGAGCGGCTACGCGTTTGTGCGGAGTTAGTATCGGTTGTGCACTGACTGCGTCCCTGTTTGTTGTGATCGAAGTGCTGCAGGAGAAATGGATAAATGGCCCAACAAGGATATTTTAAAATTCCCCGAATGCTACCTGCATTTTTGATCCGAAGTATAAAGACAATAATGAAACAAAAGTAGCTCATGCTTAGAGTCGTCTTAGTGAAGTTTTAAATAAAACTGTCATGCAGATAAAAAAAAAAAAAAAACCCACACACACACACAAACATAGATTTCCTTATTGTCGCATTTCGTAAACATTTACAGAAAAAACAAGATACTATTCGTTATGCTCAGGTATAAATTTATTAATTTAGCTGTTATAGTGTAGCTTCTCTGAAGTCTGTATTTTTTTTAGAAGTCATAGGTGAAATTTCATTCAGCGAATATTTAGAATCAGCATAGCTCATCCGGCAGAAGTTATCAAACTTCCCAGATGGCTCAAAAAGAACTTCATTAAATGTTTCTTCCATAAATTCTCTGCAATCAAAAAATAATTGATACAGACATTATAACGCCGTTAAAACAATATTTATTACAGAATTAATTATAAAACAATATACTTATATTACATGAAATACATACATGAAGCTACAGGGTAATCATAGTTACATGAATGAAATTATAATAATCACCTGGTACTGTTTCTATGGATTTTTAACATCCACGATCTTCTTTGCCGTCTTTCTCGTTTCTTATTATTTTTTTTAATGTAAAAATAAGTTAGGCCAAAAGTTATGGCCGAAACAACCTCGACGTCCGTCATACTTCCTTCTCCACAACATACAAGCGCACGCGCAAGTTTGTGGATGACGATGTTTGGCTCCCCTAAATTAACCAAGCTTGGAGTTTGTGACAAGCGCCAAGCGTGTGGTCCCAGGGTAAGAACTAAGGAGGTAAACGGCAGAGCCGCTGGAGCGAGCTACTGTGCTGTTTCTGCGATTGTTTCGTCTACCCAGGACAGCGTGTGAACGTGCCGCTCCGTTTGGACGGTTCTTTTTGTTTTTTTGCGATGTCCACCGCGCGGAATTGTTTGTATTCGATGAGCTTTCGCAACAGTTTCGCGCCGCTGCGCATTCAGGGACGGTCTATGCGGAAGAACTGGCAACTGACTGTAGCCTGAACAGGAAGTACTGCAGGTCGATCTCTAGTCTCTAAATCGAGCCTTCTGACAAGGGACACCTTGCACCTCGAAAGCTCGGAACAGCACGAAAACATGCTTAGAACAACAAACGATCATAAACAAAACAGTGGTGTGTGTCATTTCCATGCAACACGCTGCATTCTACCTCGAGTAACATGTTAATAGAAGGAAACAAAGTAACACGATATCAATACCATATGAAGGAAATTAAACGTTAATTCAATGACGTCAGTGTATCATTACATTTTCAATCAACAGTGCCAAAAACTCTGTGCTTAAACTACTTACTATAGCGCAAAATACGCATATACAGCAGTACCATACCCCAGATAGTGCTTATATTAGTCCTCAAAGTGCAGATCCGGCATTGCGATGAAGTGGTTAAAACAAAGTGGAAGAGAACAATGTGCACACCTCACATTATCACATTACAAGTCACTTTCGCATTCACGCAGTCCAATATCAAAAGCCACACTAATTACATTTTCAAATGATGGTGCTGATATGTGTCGGAGAACAGATTGAATAGTACCGGGATTGAGAATAGTTCCTTCCGACTCACAAATTAGTCCCCTTTTTAAAGTTTGTATTGACCACCTAAGGTAAGGTCCATCAGACTTCGTTAATTAATTAATCTCGGCCGCCGCCATTGGCTGGCTAGGGTACAAATCAAGTTCCTATATAACAAAAAGTTTCTTCAAATAAATCCACGTGTATGCAGAACACAAGCCAAAGATTTATTCACAGTTTTGTACTGCACAAATGTACCCGGCCACCAATAGAAAAAAGTAATTAAAGCAGATACACAAGTAAAATTACTGGTAGTGACTATATAATCCGAAGATGCAAGTTCTTAAGAGTGAAAAGCAATACATTCAATCACTTTCACGTAGCTGTTCACACCAATACAGTTCACCAACATCCTCCACGTAATATCGTAGTTTCCTTCTGTCAGTGAAACGTTTTTCCCGAGGCGGTAGCCCGTAATAAGAAACTCACGGGGACCTATACACTTCAATACAAATCACTTGTTAATTATTTTCGGCCACGACGTACACCGAGCTACAACAAGACCCAGAGGCATGATAACCACACGACGTTCTTTGCCCGACTCAACACACTCTCTGATCTACTAATCGATTGTCAGTCCCGCCAGTCACCGATGCACATAGCATTCGATACTCGCCATAGAATAAATATAATAATTAAAATAATTTAATTATTGAAGGGGGCAATCCTACTGTAATGTGACATATGTCAATGTGATATCCTGGCTTTCGTCAAGCACATTGCAACGTAGGCTTATACGTAGGTGTAGCAAATTGATTGTAAATCACAGAGTAATGTTTCCTGTTGAATTAACGATCGTGTATCTTCACTTGTGGTTTGGCACATTGTAGTATTACAAAATCAGTATGTTACTTGAGGTAGAATGCAACGTTTTGCATGGAAATGACACACACCACTGTTTTGTTTATGATCGCTTGTTATTCTAAGCATGTTTTGGTGGGGGTTCCGAGCGTTAGCGGTAAAAGGTGTTCCTTGTGAGTAGATAATAACGCTCAGGCCTAACATTCGGGAGGACGCGGGTTCGATTACAGGCCACTCAGATGTAGGATTTCATGGTTTTCCAAAATCACCCGAGGCAAGTGGTTCAATGGTTCCTTCAAAAACAATGACTGAATACCTTCCCGTTCCTCTTTCCGAATTCTCTTCTAGTTTTAATGACCACACTGTCCACGAGCCATAAAGCCATATCGTGTACTTTTAATTTCAGTACTTCAGCGCTGTAACTAAGAGATGTTGCTATAAGTTTTGAACGCTTTGATTGTACTGTTCCACCGAGCGTGGTGGATGAGCGGTTAACGCTCTGGCCTCTCATTCGGGCGGACGCGGTTTCGTATTCCCGTCCGGCCATCCAGACTTGGATTTTCTATGGTTTCTCCAAGTCACTCCAGGTGAATAACGGGATGTTTCCTACAAAAGGTCACGTCCGAATTCCTTCCTGTTCCTTGCCCCCAGTCCTTTCGCACTTCTAATTATCTTGCTGTGTGTTCATTCTAAAATTTATGAGTGATACGTCATTTTTTAACGTGTCAACTTGTTCCAAAATCTTCTCAAAAAATACTGAGCTTTCTTAATCCCATGTTTTCTCTCCATTTGATTTTTTTTACAGATCTAGATGAACCTAGTTGTGTCTGTTTCCCCCCCTGATTAACGGGGATAAACATTAGAGTAAGGCGCTCAAACTTTTTTATTTTATTCTTTTATTTTTAGCTCTCCTTCTTCCCTCCCCATTAAAGTCGACATCCCCGTCGTTTGTGGACCTCTTTTTTTAGTTCTATTGTCCTTCAAGTATTTATAAAGTTCACGTGGCATTTCCGTCGACGATCCCTCCACTTTTTCGTGAGATTTCACCGGAGCCCCTCCCCCTCCCTAAAAAGTAGTCACATTAAAAAAAAAAAGCTCCACTTGCTGTTTTGTATATAAACTTCCTGAGTATTTCAACAACCCTACAAAGACTGAATGATTTTTGAAAGGAAATGGGAGATGCGTGATCTTACCGGTACTGATTAATTTCACGGTAACTTGGTCCGGATTTTTTTCATCGTAGAATGAGCTCTGCCTTTGGGTTCGTCACTGCTGTTGTTTTGCCTTTGGCCCCGTCGCGCGTGTATTGCTATCGACTATCGAGCACCTGTCACCGGCAGCGCTCTCAAATGTGATCTCTGGTGGGACCTGTTTAGCGGAGCACCGTCGGACGCTTTGAGCCCAATTTGTGTCACCAGGACGCGACTAATTGTGTTCCCATTGCGAATCCGACTGCACACGAGGCGTGGAGGGGACTGGCGGAAATCAGCGACACTCGAAGCAAACCAGCGAAACCCGGGCGTAACTTCCTCAGATCCACCCGTCCCTTCCATCAAAACACTGGTGCATGTATCGGGGAGTAAACGCACTTTTCTGCGTGTATTTTTAGATGTTTTTGATGTTTCTTTTGTAAATAGGAGCTATATCCAAGTCATTATTGTGGAAAAAATCAAAATTATTTAATAGAGGTTGCATCTAGTCTTTCTCTCTCTCTTTTTTTATATATATATATATATATATATATATATATATATATATATATATATATATATATATATCGCAGAACATTTTGAACAAAATTTTTTTGATAATCACTTTTACAGTCAAATTTTCGTTAATAACCAGCTTCTAACTCCTCCAAAATTGATGAGCTGATCACAGACATCTTGCTCATAATTTAAATAGTTTTTAAAAGTTTAAATAATTCATTTCCTCTCCTGTAAAAACAAATCCTAATATTCCTGTATAAAAATTCAAACATTTATCGCAAGCGTATTAATACATTCACTGTACGCGATATAAACGAGATTCGATATCACTTTTTCTTACACCTAGCGTGGTGGGTGAACGGTTAAAGCTCTGGCCTCGCATTCGGGAGGAACCACGTTCGAATCCCCGTCCAGGCATCCAGATTTGGGTTTCCCATGGTTTCCCCAAATCACTCCAGGCGAATGTAGGGACACTTCCTTCAGAAAGTCATCGCCGAATTCCCTTCCGTTCCTTGTCCTCAATCCCATCCCGCCACTAATGACCTCGACGTCGACGAGGCGTAAAGCCATAAGTAACAAAAAAAAATTAATATGATAGCGATCAGAGAATATAATGAAATCATTTCTAGCGAGTATCAATAAACAATATGGCACACGCATTAATACATTCACTGTATCGCAATTCCGGAAAGAAAGAAAATTGAAGCATTTGAAATGTGGTGCAACAGAAGAATGCTGAAAATTAAGTGGACCGACAAAGTAAGAAATGAACGAGTTTTCGAAATGATGGTGAGAAAAGAAGTTTATGGAAGAAGCTTACGGAAAGAAGAGACAGGCTGGTAGTTCATATTTTGAGACATGCAGGATTGGTTAATTTGTTAGTGGAGGAAACATTCGAAGGTAAGAACTGTAGAGGAAGACAGAGATTAGAGTATATGAAGCAGATAATTAGAAATGAAGAGGCTAGCACAGGATACAAAGGGATGGAGGATTGCATCAAACCAGTCGAAAGACTGACGACAGCAAAAAATAAATAAAAAAAAATCAAAAAAAGAATCGCAATGTAAACGTGATTCCATTTTCATTTCCTTTGCATGCACAGACAGTTGTTTCATCTCCTTATCACCCCCAAAGATGCTTCACTTAGACATTGGGTTGTTGAAATTTAACTCTCAGCGAAATGCAAAACCAAATAGCAAACAGACTTTGTTACTGCGAACGTATTTACAATTTACAATATCTCTTTGTATACAATATCTGACATCACGAAAGGTGGTAGAAAAGTGAGGTTGGAAAATCTAACTTCAACACGAAAGAGTAACCAAGAAGAAGGAAAAAAAGAACTCCGCTTATCTGTTTTTTGTACTACTAACCAAAATTTCCTTTGATATTGTACCAGTTAATTAACTTCAGAAATTCCACGTGGACGAAATGACGGGCTCCGTTTGTTAGAAATAAATGCCTTGCAAACTGTGTTTTAGATTTGTCGCCAATGTAATAAGCGGACTGGTAAAAGTGTCGGCGATTTTAATTATCATATTGTAATTCATGATTATCCAGTGTCTTTATAAAGAGGTCTTTTATTCGAGCAACTGCGAGTTGCGTCGAAAAGTACAGAATTCTCCTTATAGAAAAAAAAAAAAAAAAAAAAAAAAAAAAAAAAAAAAAAAAAAAAAAAAAAAAATTTAAAATCTCTACGTAGTGTCTGCTCCAGGCAACGCACACTAAGTTTATACTAAGTGGGTTTACTGCATCTGCTTTGTTCACAGTCATTCGATTTCGTACTAAGTGTGGTGGGTGGGCGGTAACGCTCTAGCTTCGCATTCGGGATGTGGCGGGTTCGAATCCCTGTCCAGGCATTCAGATTTGGGTTTCCCATGGTTTTCCCAACTCACTCCAGGCGAATGCCGGGATGCTTCCTTCAAAATACTAGGGATAAATATAATATTCACAAGGATTACAAATCACTGTCAATTGTACAGAAAGGGTTAACATTTACTGGAGCTTCCTTATTCAAGGTCTTACCAACAGAAATTAAATGTTATCTACAAAAACCCAACTACTTTAAGTCCAAACTGAAAGAGTTTCTGCTTCAGAATCCATTTTACTCTGTGAAAGAATTTTCTTCTTGGAATTTGGTAACTAAGAATGACTGATAAAATAGTATATATGTTGTATGGAAGGGGAAGGTGACAAAGTTGTCCACAATTACTAAAATGATATATGGTTTTTCTTTCTGTTGAAACTTTTGACAAATGAAGTAATTACACTGTTTACAAAATTTCACTCATATATAGTAACTAACATGGGATAGCATGCACTCAAAAACTGCTGTGAAAAATTATGATACTAACAGGTTTTTAAGTAATTGACTGCTTATGAGATGTTGGTAATATAATTGATATTGTTAATAGGTGTGTGTACTGTTCCACATAAATAGCAACTAACATAATATAATATGTAGTCGCAAATTACAGTGAAACCTATCATGGTAACTGGTTGGTAAGAAGATAACTGGTTGTAAGATGCTGGTAACAAGTGTATACACTGTTCCACATAATAAGTATTAATTAACTCGGGATTGTATTTGTAGATTACAGGGGATATTGGTTATAGTAATGGGTTGTAGCTAACTTGTTGTCAATGTATAATAATATAATCAATTATATAGTAATATTGACATTACTAATAAGTGTATGTACTGTTCCACATCCCCGAGATTATTCTCACATGGGATCAAAGTGAACATATCTATCTATCTATCTATCTATCTAAAAGGCCATGGCCGAATTCCTTCCCGTCTCTAATGACCACGACATCGACGAGGCGTAAAACCATAAGTAAAATAACAAAAAGTATAATAGATTAAAAAAAAAAAGTCGGAACCCAGACCTTTTGCCTCTGCAAGCGCCCGACTCCGTAAGCGGGTTATTCCATGCCTCTGTTCGGTTGGAGAGTAAAGTTAGTTTGCGATACTCAGAGCACAAAGTTTGAGATCGATGAAGAGGCCGTGTGGAGAGTTATCGCTTCCCTTTTTGCTGGCTGTTAGTTTGAAATATGACCGCGCCGCGGCGCTGCGACTGACCGGGAGCCGTTATTTACTCGCTGTGCCGGAACACACACACTGAGGCATTGAGCAGCGCGAAGAGAGAGTGTCATTGTCCTGTAGCGGCCGCCAAATACGTCTCCTGCCGACCTGCCGCCCATAAACAGCTACCGGACAGAGCCCCCCTACAGTCCCCCGCTTGTTTACATTCTGTTTGTTAACACTGTGACGTTTAAAGTCTCCGTGACGCACAGTTAACGTCACCAACAGACCACAGTGTAGTGATATTGTTGGCTCCGCTGCGGTCTGCGACCTGGTTTCAATAATTGTGATGTTGCCGGCGTACGTTGGTTGCGAAACGTGTCCGCAGAGTCAGCACATACGACGGTGATGTTTGTGATTTGTCGGTTGCATGGGGACGTTAAGCATTGCGGCTTCACTGATTGGGTTCTTTACCTTCCGTTGCTCAAACTATTTCATATGAAGTATGATTGATATTAATTTATTATCTCCTATTATTATAGATAACAGATATTATTGGTATTATATATTTTTATATCTGCAGAATAGATGATTTTGCTTATATATATTTCCTTTATTACTCGTTGGTTTAGCTTCATGTTTGGCTGAAACCAATCGTACTCCTTAGCAAAAGTGTACCCAATGATTTGGACTATAGACTCTCCATGTCCTTACACAACACACGTTCATTGTAATCACACTTGTGCTACGACAGAACTAGGGATGCAAGTTAATATCAGTATCGATATTTATATCGATGCCAGGCTGATATCGATAATATTGGCAACATCATATCGATAATATCGATATGTTCCGGTATTTATATATATTATTTTAGAAATAAGTATGTAAATCAAAATCAAGTAATAAATTTGAGGAAGTTTATTGAAAAAAAAAATAGGTCAGCAGATCCTGTAAACGTAGTTTGCTTAACCTTTTCCCATGAAGTCCATTCCTAGTTTGAGTCACAGTGGTTCCTGTCTGTGAGAAAAGGCGTTTAGAAAGTACCGACGAGGCTACTTTAAGAAAATTATTAACTGAAATTTTGAACATATGTTAATCCAACTAGTATACCAATCATGATTGATTTCAATTTAATTTTCAAGCTAAAAATGTAGCGTAATCTCCAAATAGACGGTGTTGTTCTATATGTAGCAATAAAAATGTTTCACACTTTTCAACTCCTCCTTCACAACTTTCGAAATTTTTTCATATTTTTATTAATTTTTGTTTTGATACTTCCACGAAAAGGGACTTTTTATAATGATGCTAATTCTTCATTAAAACTTAAATTTTTTGCTTTAAGCTGCATTAAAAGGTCTGTTATCAACACTGATAAAATGAGCAATTGTATCGGTCAGGCAGGGCCGGCGTTGGGGGGGGGGGGGGTAAGCGGGTCAAAAGTACCTGGGCCCCGCGGACTGTTGGGGGCCCGATCACCGACTATAGGGGCCCCCAGGCCATTAAGCCAAGATTACGCCCATTGTCGCCTGGCCATTGCAAACGTAACGCAACATATTCAATAATAAAACGGTGAACGTAAATGAATGGGGAGCGAATAACGTGCACGAAACGGAGTGGAGCCACAGAGTAGCAAAGGGCATTATCGAGCTAAATCAGAGTTTAGCAGAGTCAAGTTTGGTCCCTTTCACCCATACATTTATTAGCAGTAATATATTTTTATTTATTTATTTATTTATTTATTTTTTTGCCGCAGGGGGTTTCTAGTTTTCGATATTTCACTGCATCATATCGATTTTGTCGTATCGACCATTTAAAAATATCGATATAAATGTCGATATTTTTGGATCGATATTATCGGTTGACCGATATATTGTTGCAACCCTAAACACAACGAACGATTGGCTCACCATGCATTATAGGAAAATAAGCTGACAAACTTTCCACCAATGATTTTACAAATAACTCCGTCAACAACCAACTGTTTTGGTGAATTTTATTTTATTTTATTCGCCACACGCGTTTCGCCCTCGTGGTGTAGGACATCATCAGTAGTTATAAATATGTTTACATATATATATAAATTTGTACTGTAGACAGTAATTGTAATAACTCACATGTAAAAAACAACAACAAGGCTGAAACGCGTCTAGGGAATAAAATAAAATAAAAATTCACCAAAACAGTTTTTTACTTACGGAGTTATTTATAAAATTATTGTTCAACAATTGCAGAAATATGGCCTACTGCCAGATTAATATTTGGGACCTATGCTTTCTTACAAGAAGATAGTTACGTATTGCATATCCACAACATGGCCCCGTGGACAGCAATTGTAAACCCAATTATTAAATTTTATCATTACTAGTAAATCCGTGAGAAACTTTCGAACGTTCAACCATACAGTCCCTCTTCAAAAAAAATGGAGCCGTGGTGTGGGGAGCCATCCGGTGTGACTTCAGGTCACGGCTGGTAGTGATTGAGGGAACTCTGACCTCTAGCTATAAACTCTAAAATCCGCGTACAAATTCGCGGGTAACAGCTAGCGTTAATGCTATTGTGAAGTTGTACGTTATCGTGGTAAAGTCCATGGAAGTAAATGTGAATAAAATTAGCGAGTTTAAACTGTGTCATCTGCTGGCAATTTCTTTTCTTGGTCGCAATGGATCTGCGCAACGAATAAAGGTTAGCTTCAACCTTTTAAAGCTTAAACATTTGTCCTTTCCAGTATTAAGTAGTAACAAAATTCTATACATTTCTGCGATGATGGCTGAGACATTTTGACAGTGGAACTCCTCTCTGGAGACGTTAAGTCTAGCTCTTACCAGCCCGTGTTTTGACAGCGGGGGCGGAAGGTATTAGGGCGATCGATCGCTGGAAGCCTTGAGAGTCTTCTCCAGCGGGACTCCAGCGGAAAATGTTTACGTTGCCCGTCCAGAGGACAATCTCTGCTGTTACGGTAGAACAGTTTTAGTAACGCAGTACAACTACAGTCTACAATTATTTACCCTAGCACCTATGGTGCCACTTAAGAGAAGGTTGCTACGTTTCTGTGGATATACTCTCCACTGCCGAAATAAAGTTTACGGTGGAAATGCCGTTGAATAAATGCCTTTTGCAACTAATGCTGCCTTGTTCATTACTAGCTGCTACCCGCGACTTCGTACGCGTGGACTTAAAAGTTTATTACTAGAGATGGCTATAGAAAGCTGTAAGCTACGAAAAGCTGTCCCAAAATGTTAATGTGACCATACCACTCTACCACTGAACCTGTCTCATGAAGGGAACCAATTTGCAAAATGTTTAAAAATAGCAACAATCTAAGAAAAGGGGGGAGGGGAGGTTAACTGTGGCAGACTACCTGCCACAGTTCCTCCGGCAGATTTTTTGTTTTTGGTTTAAAATTATTCCACTTTCTGAGGACGTCTTTCGCAATACCGTTTCGTACACTACGTTTTTGGCTCTTTGCTGAGATCATATACAATCTGACTACGAGAGAAACAAAGCCTGAGTGACCAATGTAGCATTACAGAGACTCACACACGCTATCCATCTGTCTGTCACCTTTCGGTCGGTTTTAAAAATTCATAACAAAATGTTATTTATCCCAAAAAATATCCTATACTTCCTAATGATGGGTAGTATTTCACTGTCAAATTTAATCGAAAACGGTTTAGCCGTTTAGTAGGGAAAACGTAACAAAGAGACGCATTTACTTTAGAATTTCTTCAAGCTTCTGAATTGAAGTTTGTACGTACCATGCTTCAGAGGACACTAAAGGAAAAAGTGAGGAATGAAATCAATCGTGCAGAGGCCGATATAAACATCAATGTAGCAAAATCCTTTCAGCGTTCCCGCCCAGGGTGGTATGGGTATGTTGAATGGATGGAGGAAGAAAGAAAGGTAAAGGCCTAACATCCAAAGGAGAAGAAGTATGGGAAGGCTGAAAAAGAAATGGATTTACCAAATCAAGAAGGATCTGGAAGACTTAGGCTTGATTGTAGGGCTATTCATGGACAGGAAGAAGTGGAGAGTACTCGTGACCAGCATCAGGGAGACTGGAGCTGAGAATGATGATGATGATGATGATGAATATTAGTGTAGATTCAGAATGAAGGTATGGCAGTCTCAGTAGAAAAATCATTTTCTGGACAAACGATAGAAGAGTTAGGATTGTGCTGAAGTTTGTTCTAACTGTTGGTGTTGCAAATCATCTGTCAACCCCTGAAGCTGTCACTACCAAAGCGGTTGTTGTGCGCGGCGTGTTGCGTTTCACTCTCGCAGTCGCTGTGTTGAGGAAAACTGTGTCCCGGCCGCTATGGACCAATTTTTTACATGAACTTTAAATAAACAACGTATTTTATCGTAAAATGAGTATGCTGTATCAGATCGGTAAAACAAATACACCGTCCACTGATACTTATAGGGCAAGGAAAGATAAATTGTACCCAACACTCACCACAACTGAAGGGAGGCGGGAAGTAGCAAAAAAAAAAAAAAAAAAATTACAGTCCACAATCCCCAAAAGAAAAACAACACAGAAAACAGAAACAAGTGTCTGAATATTTTCCATATAAATAAAGCATCAGGGTAGTTTTTGTACTACATTATTGCCGAAACTATCCACTACCTTAATCAGACTTTGTATTAGTTGACAATAATGGATGTTGACATACGAATATGTATTGTTTTGTCAACTTTGTCAACATCCCTTTTGGTCTATATATATATATATATATATATATAAATAAGAGAGAAAGATAGATTTTGTGATATGAATGATTAATTCCTTGACTTCTAACTTACCCCTTCAACCGAATCGTTACTCGTAAAAGGAAAAATATTTTTTTTAAAGTCTCGCTTGCGCCATCTCAATTTCGCTGCCTTTATTTTCTTTTCTCCAGACGTCGACTGGAAGGTATCTTGTTTCTATTGGAGGCGGGAGACGGAACAATAAACAGCACACTGAAGCCGAAGTTTCGGCTCTCTGTCGCTGGCATCCTCGTCTGCCGCCAGCCTATCAAATTTAACGAACACCGCAGTCAGTTTTAGCAGCTCTTTCTTCGAAGTTTCCAAACGTTTTCTTTTCGTGATTCCGATACAATAAAGAGCTCCAATATTTACGGTGCGACACATATTTTCCGTTTTTGCGGACTGTCCATACCAGAAACTATGCATACACATTTACTCATTTTCAAGTGGTTCTGTGTAAAAACAAACATTTCCATTCTTGTTATATAAAATATATTTTTTGCAATTTTTTTGTTTGTATGTTCGTCTGGGCCAACTAGGACCACCTTTAAGTATCGTTTTAGTTTCAATTTATTTTGGATATGTATACATCAGTGTTACAAATAGGCTTGCTAGCCCTAGAGGAGACATGCAGTTAAACGTGGAATTTGAACCACGGAACTTCCTGGCATAGCTCATATGATGAAACACAGCTCTCAAAAATTCCTGACTTCACCGGGATTTGAACCCCAGACCGAAAGCAAATTCCTTATCCACTGAGCTGCCAGACCGCTCTTGGGACTTTTTATTGTTAGTTAAATTTTTATTTTCTTCTATACTTTAAATTAGGTTTTGTTATGCGTTAGTAGTTAATGCAGCGTGTTGACGATAGTTGCTTTCTAATATGTACAAGTTTCATCTAAATTTTTGTGGCTGATAAATTTCTTTGGAAGGGGAGTGGCGTTACCTCTGGTTAACGTGTAGTAGATATCATCGCTGGCTGTCAAGGCAGAGAGTATGCTGCAACACTGGAAGACTGAAATCGTGTGAACTGCAGTTTTGTAAAAATTAGTTAAGCTAAGATTGTATGTGAAAAAGACAAGGAATAAGGACATCAATCTATTAATGTTGTATGAAGTACATACTTACACATTATGTATGGTATATATCCATACGTCATATATATATCCATTCATACATTATTGCCATTATAAGTCTTGTACAATCAAAACTCTTTCTTCACCTATATTCTGTCTTGCAGTGACTCCCAATCCAGCTGATTCATTAGACTATATCTGCGGCAATTTACGCAAATAAATCTAGCTGCTCTTCTTTGCATATCCTCCGACTCCTGTATATGATACCTAAAATGTGTCTCCCAAACTACACCACCATATTCAAGCAGTGGTCTGACAAAAGTTTTTACTAAATTCCTTCACTTCTCTAGTACATCCTTTCTTCATGAAGGATTTTGTTAACCCTTTCCTACCACTTGCCCAATGCGCTATGCTCAGTTGAGTTTACTATCAAAAATTATGTCAAGATATTTCCACTTCAAGCCTTCAACAAGCAATTCTGACCCCACGCCATCCAGTAATCATAATCAAGTTTTAATTTTTTTTTTATCTGTATACCTTATAAGCTGACTCTTCTTGGTATTTATCTTCATTCCATGTTGACCTACCCATTTAGATATTCTATCCAGGTCACCCTGCAGCTGTTCAGTCTTCAACTGTTTTGATCCTATTGTATACCATTATATCATCTGTAAAAACATAAATTCTCATCGTAATCCATCAACACATTCATTAGAATAATGAATAGTAACAGTCCCAATATACTACCCTGTGGCACTCCCGTATTTAGTTCCACCTCTTTTGATAATGTATTTCCTACTCTAACACTTTGCTTTCTGCCTTTTAAGAATTCCTCTACCCAGCAAGTCTTTTTTTTTTCATCCACACCAATAGCTTTCAATTTATTTAAAACTGTCAGATGTCTTGGAAAGATTTATTGCCACACTATTAAATTGGCCTTGCTTGTCCAATTCTTCTGAAATATTTTGCATCTAGGCTTCCATCTGAGTTTATTGAAGCAGTAGTTGCAAGGTACTGGTTGAACTTGCGTTTAACTGTGTGCCTATTGTTTCGGACATCAGAATAATGAAATTGTCGGACTTGGACCGCCATATTGCTTACCACAGTGGTTGATAACTTTGGAGTAGTTTTTCAGTATTGCTCCTGAGCGACTGTACCGGAAGTGCGCTCGCCTACCCCCCCCCCCCTCTCCCCACCTCACCTCACCACCCTTGTACTTCTGGCAGGAAGCCATTTCCATGTTAACCAGGAGCGCATTAGGCAAATGCGCCGCCTTTTGCGCCCATTGTGCACAGTTCCACTAGTTTACCCAACAGCGCCATTAATATTAATGAGCATTGCGTTAAAACTGCTTCCAGTCAAAACGAAACAGCGGGGAACGAAAAAGAGGGCGACGCCACCTCCTCATCTGTTACAGAACTCGTCTTGAGGAGGTGGCGGGTAGCTTGCGATACTCTTCACCTCCTGGTTAGGGAGCGTCCATAAACCACGTAGCTCCATTTTGGCCTCCTGTGAACTTCCCCCCCCCCTCCCCCACGTATCCTGACGTGGCTTTTGCCTCTATTCCCCCCCCCTCCCCGCGTGACACGTAACTTTTCCCTTATTTATTCTAGAAGACATTTTGTACTGTTTTCTCTTGTCATACTATCGTTAACTACATACGGAGATAATTAAATGACGAAAATAAATATTCACATGCTGTTTTGTGTTCTGTACCTTATTTTAACTGTGAAAAATAATACGAATACGAAAGCTATGTGGCTTGGCTCGAAACCCACCCCCCCACCCACCCACCCTCCGCCCCCCATGTTTTTAAATATAGTCACGTAGTTTATGGACGCTCCTGTACGACATGTCTTCCGTCCTAAGCAGTTCATTCAGCTGACGTTATGTAGCGCCACTATCGTATTTTGTTCATCCTCTTGTGCCTTTTATTTTATCATCCTTGATTGCTTCAAGGAATCACTATTTTCCATTCCGCGAAAGTATCTCTTATTCTATTCTTTACTATTATAACCCCTAAGCGTTCTATACAATTAGAAGCCATCATTCCATATCGCTCATTTGCTGCAACTACGTCATAACTCAAAAATCACAATTTTTCAAGATACAAATATAAAGTTAAAAGTTTTATTGTTAAGATTGTCCCTGTAATATTATCTCGAAATATGTGATTTTTTCTTTAGTTATGACATTGTTGCAAGTTGTCTAAGGATGTACTATCGGACTTTAATGCAGTGATTTTCGTTGCTTTTTGCATCCCTTTGTACTTTAAAATATATTATCATCCGTATTTCCTGACTTCTGGTATTGTGGCAGCAAAATTATGAGTGATGACAGAAGTAGTAACGGTATAAAAAACAGAATAGCGCTAACAAAAAAAGCCTTCTTCAGAAAGAGAAATCTGTAAGTTTCAAATAATGACCTACGACTAAGAAAGAACTTACCAAAACTGTATGTATAGAGCACAGAATTTTTTAAAGTGAAACATGAACATTAGTAATATTAAAAAGAAGGAGAATTAAAGCATTTGAAATGTGGTCCTATAGAAAGATGCTGAAAATTTAGCTGTCGGGTAAAGTACGAAATGAACGTGCTAAGGAAATAATGTCCGTCGGAAGCAATTTTTTAAGTGTCTCAAACAAAAAAGAGAAAGAGGTTTTAATACATGTGGGATTTTTTGGTGTTAGTCGAAGGTAAGAAATATAAGGAAGACAAACGTTAGAATATATGCAGCAGATAATTGAAGACGTTAGGTTATTAGTTTTTTAATTACGATGGATCACATTCTCCACTGGCAATTTCCCTTCACTCCTGTTTTCCTACTTTCTTGTTATTTTTTTATATTATCTTTTATCTTGTTTTATGTCTGTAATTTCTCAATACTATCAGTCAATCCATCGCCACATCGGTTCGAAAACGGCACAACAATTGTCCAAATACAAACGCACGAGAGTTTTGTACGCTATCTCCTTTGTAGGTGTGTTACGATTTTTCAAAATCCGACTGTGGAATCGCAGCCTAAAATTAGTTTGCGTACGATCAAAGTTATGTACTCGTCCCATTTCGTGTTGTTCTGTACTGTTACGCCCAAATACTAGAGGGAATCGACGATATGAATAATTCAACTGTAAATTTGGTACTGTCCAACAAACGGATTATTTTTGTCAGTTATGCACATTGGCTTGAATTTTTTACATGCTAGCATAAGCTTCCATTCGTCGCTCCATGACGAAACAACACCCAGATGGAGCTGAATTTCTAAGCAATCGGCCGAATTCCTTATAGATGACTGCATCGTCAGCGAAAAACCTGACACTGGCATTCACGTTGTCTCCGAAATCGCTTGTAAAAATTTAATAAGTAAGTTGTCCTATTGCACTTCCTAGACAATCCTAAATTTGTCAAAATTTCTAATGAATAATTATAAAAATGATTACAAGCGAATTTAAAGGGTTTTAGATGAGCTTTAAATGAAACAAAAAACTTGAAAGCATAGAAATACTTTGTAAACCTGACATGGTGACTGTGAAATTATTGTTTTGAAGTGCAGAATAATGATAGGGGGAAAACTGCTTATCAATCCGACCGTACGTATATGTATCAGTTGGTGCTTTAGTCATGTTCGTTGTTCCATTCCAGTGCGCTTATTGTCTTTTAGCGATCTCTTGAGATATTATGAACCCCAAATAAAGCGGTTCGGAATTTTCGTTGCGACATTGATTTCGAGGTATTGAGTGTGTGTGTACCTTCTTGCCTCGTGATGTGTGTGTGTGTGTGTGTGTGTGTGTTTTTGCCTACCGTATCAAGGACGTGAGCTGGCTTAAGGTCCCGTTAGCATACATTCAGCTGGCCTCGTTACATTCTTACTGCACTAACACTAAGCCAGTCGAGGTACCCGGCACAAAATCACCATGCTGCGAAATTCCACGATCGATTTTTTAATAAAAATAACAGTGTGCAATACTCTCAAAAAGTGGTTTAGATAATTACAAGAGCAGTAATAAAAATGTTATTCATACATAACACGAACAATATTTTGAGCAAAACTCAGTAGTAAAATGTTATTCATACGTAGCACGAACTACATTTTGAACAAAACTCACTTTACGTGAAACATATCTGATATAGCACAATCTATGGAACAAGAAGGTAACTACAGCGTAGCTTAAGGAAGATCCTGAAGATCTGGAATATTCCAATATCTCGGAGGCACAAATGTTATATAGGAATACGTTTAGAAATGTGATCAGTAATTTGAAGCCGAAAAAAAAACCGGCGAAGACTGGAAAAACATTGGTAACAGCGCAATGCACGTATGAAGGAGTACTGAAGGAAAAGGAAACTTCAGGAGAAATGAATTGTAGCCTGATCCCAAGCAGTCAATTCGTAAATAAAAAAAATGATAATAAGTAGTCTGCTCCTTCTAAGAAATCGACGGCTAAATTTAAAGATGATCGCACACCTATTAAAGATGAATCAACCAAAGATGAAAACGTGTAAAAGGTGAAGAATATGGTACTGCATGATCGGAGATTAAAGGTGTTCAACATAGCCGAGGAAAGAAGAAAGAATACGGCACATTATACATACAAAATTTAATATGAGAAAGCTTTGTCCAAGATGTCTGTCGAATTGTTGTTTATTTATTAATTAATCTTGTTTCATGGACCGAGAGTGGTGGTGTAACGGTTAGCGTTCTCGCCTCGCATTCGGGAGGACGGCGCGGCGGTTCGAATCCCCGTCCTGGCATCCAGATTTGGGTTTTCCATGGTTTCCCAAATCACTCCATGCAAATGCGGGGATGCTTCCTTCAAAAGGCCATGGCCGAATTCCTTCCCATTCCTTGCCCCCCATCCTTTCCCGTCTCCAAAGACCTCGCTGTTAGAGAAACGTTAAGAAGATAAAAAAAAAAAAAAAAAACATGTTTCATGGATCCCTGCTGAGGAAAGCCTCTGGGATGTGAAACATGTCATGGTTAATACACTTACGTACAATATGAGTCATAATCATAGTAAAAACAACTATATGTTCCAAAGACAAATAAAGAGAGTAACAATTAACCTTTACAACTGAATTTTGCAAAAGTCATATTGAATACAATTAATTAATTTATTCAAATTCTTGAGTCGAGTAGAAGGAGTTGCCAATAAAATAATTTCTCAGTTTTTCTTTAAATATTTCTTTATTATCTGCAAACTTTCTAATACTCTTGGGAAGTTTATTAAACGGATGTATCCCAGAATAATTAACTCCTCATTGAACTAATGACAGAGATGTTTGTGTTTTGTGCAAGTTATTTATGTTTCTTGTATTGAAACTGTGTACCTGTGAATTAGATGTAAACAGGTTGAAATGTTCTATGACAAAACACATGAGAGAGTATCTATACTGAGAAGTCACTGTAAGAATATTGAGTTTTTAAAAAGTTGTCTTCAAGAAGTTCTTGGTTTTACCCTACACAGCATCCTAATAGCTCTTTATCTGTGCCATAAGTTGTGTTGTCGGAAAAAAACGAAAATTAATATCTCAACAATTTCTGGACAATTTTTTATAAAGATTCTACCAATTTTGTATTCCGATCTTTTACTATGCTTGATACTGCACCCTAGAAACCAAACACCAATCAAAACAGTGGTCAGAAGCAAGTGGCTTTCCACAAAAAAGGCGAAATCGATATAAAAGGTGATGCTCATCGTTTTCTGGGATGCAAAACGGATTCTTAACGCAAATAATGTTGTTACAAGTTCGATCTTCCAATAACTCTCCTAGCTTTACGAAACACTTTTTGATATCAGAGTTGGTCACAGAGGTTATAGAAAGTTTTGAGATTTTTTTTCAAATACGACTTATTTCCAGTGCATGGCTTCATTGTTGTTGCCACTATCTGATATGTGTAGAAATATCAGATCGTTCTGATTCCTATTGGTTGTATCAAATTATCCGTATGTGTTAACAACAAGTTCGAGGACAAAGTCTTTCTCGGCGTTGAGAATCAGTGTACTGTCCTCGGTCGCCATATCACCTCACCAGAAGATGGCGACCGATATTTTGATCGTCGAAATATCACGTGTAAACACCATGTTCTCTTGGCTGGTTACCAGAGGGAAGGGTTTCAGCATATTGACAGATGTGGACTGACTGCCCTTTGCGCGTGGACTGTTGCGAGTGTTCGGCCTGCAGGTCGAAACTCTTTCATTGACGCGCTCCGACGAAAGTTGCTGGAGGTTTCCTGCTCTCCGCACGTCGCGGCGAAATGCCGCCAGCTGACCTTACCGCCCCTGACGTCACGGCCGTGCCTCTACCTGTTCCCCCCTCCATCGCACCCTGCGTGGGCGTGTGGCACGTGGTGTGACGTAACAGCCAGCGTCTGGCGCTGCTGGGAAGCGTCGCCGCAGAGATTGGTGCTGCTCTCTAGTAGCCAGCGCCTGAACTACATTCAGTGCCATCTGGTAGTCACTCACGATACCTCACTATGCCAACTGGTTTCCCCAAGCGACGTGGGATGGCTCTGCTAGCGTACCACAAACTGCGCATGGAAATTTCTATAGTGCAACACGCTTTATAGATAAACCAATATCCAGTTGGCCGGCTGGAGCCCGAGTTAGGCATACAATATTCAGCTAAAATAGGATTGCAAACACTTTTTGAAAACCACAATTTATGGTAAATATCACATATGTCTCGCCAAATTTTAAAATATAAGGCAACGCAATATCTAAAACACATTGCTTTAAATACTTAGGAGAATGGATATCGAACAACACATCAGAAAAGACAGCAATCAAAAATAGAGATCAGAATTGGAGAAATCGTTTCAATCAACAAGAAACATCTATATAAGTAAAACTGTACCGGTAAATATCATGTTGATGCGGGACAAGTTGTTCAAAATATTAAAAAAGTCAGGTCTAAAATATCGAGATAGAAGAATACTTTATACACTATATTACAATAAAGTGGCTATATTAAAAGTAGAGAATCATAATAGACTTGCATTAGTTAAAAAGGGTGTGAGACAGTTGTATCCCCCGTTACTAATCAACTTTTATGTAGAGGAAGCAATAAAAAAGTAAAAGGAAAAATTTGCATGTGGCATAAGTGTTCAAGGATAAAAAATCGGTATGCTACGATTTTCTGAATACATTGTCTTGTTAGCATAATAGGCCGAGGATATCGAGAAGTTACTGAATGGCATGAACAAAATACTGAGGAAAGATTTGGGATTGAATATAAATCAAAGCTAGACGAAAGTGATGAAATGTAGCAGAAATGATACCAATCACCGCAGATTAAATATAAAAATAAAATCGGATGGAATAGAAGAAGTACGTGAATTCTGCTACTTGCGAGCAAAATTACAACCGATGGTCGAAGCAGGAATGATATTAAAAGCAGAATAGTACTAGCTTTAAGAGCCTTAATGAAAAAGAGAAATCTTTTAGTTTCAAATATTGCTCTAGGACTTAGAAAGAACTTTTTAAAACTCTGTGTGTGGAGCACAGCAGGTTATGGCAGCGAAACATGGACTTTAGGAATACCGGAAATAAAGAAAATTGAAGCATTTGAAATGTGGTACTACAGAAGAATGCTGAAAATTAGGTGGACAGATAAAGTAGAAATGAACGTTTTTTGGAAATAAGTTTGTGCAACATTCCTAAAGAAAGAAGAGACAGGCTGGTAGGTCATATTTTGAGACATGCGGGATTGGTTAACTTGTTAGTGGAGGGAACAGTCGAATATAAGAACTGCAGAGGAAGACAGAGATTATAATATATGAAGCAAATAATTGAGAATGTGGGTTGTAAGGGGTATGTAGAGATGAAGATGTTAGCGCAAGATAGGAAGAGACGGAGGATTGGATTAAGCCAGTCGGAAAAAAAAAAACAAGAAATATTAGAATTGATAAACAGCTACGAGTCCAAGCCCACATGGTTCTAGGAAGTAGAAAATGATGTTAAAAATTGTGGAAACAACATACTCGCTACCTGGCAGAACACGATGTAGTTAGGAAAATCCAAAAGCTTGTTTTGAAAAAAAGGGCAAAATCGGGCAGAGGAAGAAAGTGGACACATGAAGAGAAGGAAAGGCACTCGCTGAAGATTGAAGAAATATGCGCGCAAGGAACATTGACAACTATTGAGCATAAACATGGTTGATTTATCGTACCCTCTAACCGGGTTATTCGGAGAAAGAAAGAAACATAAAGACAGCTCGCACAACTCAACACAAAGTACGCTAAAATGTTACTGTTATTATCAATTAATTCAAATGGTGCTCTGTGGAAACATCACTGCAATGAAGTCTTCACGGGTGTGCCGCCGGACTGCGTTGAGTGAACACGATATTCCGACGACTAGCTCCGTCGTCTTCATCACGCGTGGAAGATGTTTCAACCCCGCGGTACACTCGTGTAGATTGCATTGCAGTTATACTCCGGGCAAGTCTCCGTTCTTACAACATCGCTATACACTTTCTTAGGCAGACCAGCAATTTTCATTCTAAATCCGTTCTTACAACATCGCTATACACTTTCTTAGGCAGACCAGCAATTTTCATTCTAAATTCTTTCAGTGTTATCGGTAGTGTGTTTGGCGTCGTCCTCCAGTTAGCAACTTCCTTACATTCAAATGATAGTTATTCCAGGTCTCTTGTCCTTTAAACTAAGCCCTAATTTGGGGTCATGGTGAAATTTGGTCAGACCATTGCTTGAATATCGTGGTCTAGTATGGGATCCACATTTTGTGTATCAGATACAGGAGTTGGTGCAAAGTAGAGCTGCTAGATTTGTATCTATCTAGAAACTACTGCAGAATGCATTGAGTGAATAATAAAAGAGCTGGAATGGGATTCATTGGAAGACAGGAGGAGGGTGGTGAAGAGAGTCATGGGAGTGTACAATGTATTGGACCGTCGGTTCGGGGAGGGGGGGGGGCAGTACGTTGATGAAATATAATTATTAATATTATGTATGACATCCAATAAGTTGGTTATTTGGTTAAATGGTGAACTAGAACCATGATTTCTACAAGAAGTTAGTTTCACACAAAATTATACTCAATTTATTTAGTCTTCTGGCTTATACAAGCCCGGGTATAGTTAACGTTACGTTAAATATAATCCAAAGACAACAAACAAGCCGGATAAAAGCAAACATAAAACTGATTTAGATATCTCAATGATTTTGCAAAGTCAACATGTTTTAAAGTGGCATTACAGGCCAACAAATTAAAGTTAACATTAGAAAAGAATCCCAGGGGCGACGTTTAAAGTTAAAAGCATCGTTTGAGTTTAAAACAATGAGCAAGATGCTTCGAATTTGAAGTTATGAACATGAAATATTGGTTAGCTCAGTAATTGTTATGATGGGAGCAGAGTCTTATCTCAGGAGCCGTTTACGGGTTAGCAAGCCTCGTTAAAATCCAATGGAACTGTGGACCTATACGTCGGTACTTTACCGTAATCGCATCTCTTCGACGAGGTGTGACACGCTCTGTGCCACTGCTGCAACGAATGCCAGATTTGCGGATATGTCCGCGCTAGCACATCAACTTACAATCTCTGGCAGGTGGACCGCTCAGCTTCCAACCCATCTGAGCAAGAGTATGCGACCAGACACAGTCACTGATCAACGGCTAAGGGCGTGTCGGGTGACACGTCCGCACTGTAGCTCGTCTCGGCAGCAATTGAAGTCGAATATGGCGTCGTGTCCTCTTGTCGCGGCAAAGCCAGCTTTCCTCTCCCCGCACATGGAACAGAAGCCTTGAATTAACAACTGTGAACCCCTGTATCTGTTCACGATTGGTGCATCGATATATGTCCATCATCACGTGCTTCGTGTCGTCGCTAACATTTGCTACCCGTTCCCGCACATTTTGCTTGACCTTGTCGAGGCACTGGGGAGGGGTGAGGTCAGTACACTCGGCAGGTAACGGTTGCCGCGTGGTCACCCCTTTGTGAGCGGAGGCGTCAGCATGACGGCGGCACTGGGCATTGTCCCGTTCTCTGAACGTTCAAAACTGCGGTTCAAACTTCCCGCATTTAATATTTTCTGAAAGGCAAGTTTTGCAAAGAAATTAAATCATATAATAATAAATCTGGCTGCCCGGGTTTAATACATACTCATTCACCTATGAATTAACCCTAATATTTATAATATTTACAATTTAAATAAATGAATATTACAAGGAAAATCTGAATAATAATTAATTATTTCTTAATATTCATTGTGGATGACTCTGTCATACCACAACAAGAAGTATATTGGTGATGAGGCATGGAAAGATATTGGTGGAAGAATTAAGAGTAACACATGGAAGGGAAAAGATGACCACAAGCTGATACTTGATATCAAGTGAAAGGGAGTTGGAAAATTTTCTTTCGCAGGTTAGGGAGTCAGGAATTGGAATAAATTAGCAAGAGAAATGATGAATAATTTATCAAAATCACTAAAAATAATTATAATTCGCATAGGGCAAAAATAAGGGGCTAAAAAAAAAGATATAAATATATGAATTTTAAAAAATATTGGGTGTGTAGGCAAATTTCCACCGAAGCGTGCGCCCCATCGCAATTAAATTAATTAAAAAAATCTCTTCCACGTACCTACTCTCAGTATCCGAACAGGGCTCATTAGCAACTTAGGAAACGTCCATAAACCACGTAGCTCTTTTTTGGTTTCCTGTGAACCCGCGTCCCCTCACATAGCCCAACGTAGCCCACAGTTCTGTACAATTTCCTCTTATGAGACTGTCGTAAATTACATACGGAGATTGTCGGTGTCGCAGACGTCTTATTGGTATAAATAGATTCACAAGTTTCACGCTGCGCCGAAATCATCCTCCTCCTTCCCGACATTTCGTCCAGGACATAAATATGAGTGCAACCGGAAACAACGCCCGTCTCTAGAAGACCCAAAAGGCGGCTAAGTGTCCTGAGGAAGAGCTAAGGCCTGGTCGAAACGTCGGGAAGAAGAAGGAGCATTTGACGCAGCGTTATTTGGCTTTAAGCGCCTAGGCATTATACAACCATCATCCAATTGTACATACATATATAAACATTTTACATATAGGTAAGAGAGCAAGACTTGACATGATTAGTAAAATATTAAGGATAGAACAAGGTAAACTGATTAATCAGGAATTAACATTTTTGTTTATCCCCTAAGGGGGTTTGGCACATTATGTTTAAATACACTTGCTCAGACATAAATACAAATGATACAGTGAAATATACATTATTGTTAGTTCCTTATAGTTGTTTTTTTCCGACATTACAATGAGTAGAATCCTTACAATTAACTAGTTTTAGAGGTTATTCGGTTCTTTAATAGGTTCGTACTAGGTTGGTAAGAAAGTGACGAAGTGGGTCGAGTTGGGAAATATCAGATGGAGCTGCTTGACATTCTTGAATCATGTACAGAATCATTTGAAATATCTTCTCTATGAGTGCTACTTGTTCGGGTGAGGGGGACTTTTTCTTATCCTTATCCTAGGGTAGGGATTCTGTGTGATAGGTGTTACTGGCATATAATGGTGTACATACATTCTTTGATAACCAGGAGGGTAGTGGGACTTTTGTTCTTTTGTGGTTGCTCGCCTTTGCTTGTTGCGGCCTACGGTAGTAGTAGTATATTTCGGTTGGTTTGGAGAGAGCACTTTACTTTGGTGACGTGACTCTTGATTTTGTTGGATAGGGATTATAACACAGTTTTGGAATGCACTTGTTGAGGCTAAACTGGGTGTCTGCACTGCCATTGGAGAGAGCGGGGGGAATTGGTTTTTGTCGTAATACAGCGGAGCGGCGCTGGCTGCCTGCGAATATGTATGACGATGGGTGGGATACCAGTTCGGCGTGGGAGAGGCTTTATTATGGGCCGCTGCCTCACGTGCTTTTTGTTGTTGAACAATTACGGTGCATATTCTGTCATTGGATAAATGAGGATCGTGACAATGCACACATTGTGGATCAGCTGTGCTGGCACACGTCTCCATAGTATGTGGGCCTCCGCACTTATTGCAACGGGGAGAGCTGCGGCATTGAGTTATACGATGGCCTAAACGTAAACAATTATCATAGACGAGAATTTGTGGGACATGAGGTTCGACTGGGCAACGTGCTCCAAAGATTGCTATGTGGTCCGGAAGGGATTGTGATCTAAAGGTGATCATGCATATTGGTATCGGTATTCTCCTATCATTATTTTGGTATGAATTCTTTTTGGTAAACCGTTTAACTGCGATAACTGGATAGGGGCTCCGGGCTTTCTATCGCCTGTATAATTTCTTCTTCTGACAGGGAGGTGTCTACGTCCCTGATAATACCTTGTTTGTTTATCAAAAAATTTTGAATGAATGCTTCTAGGTTTCTGTCCTTAAAAACTGTAGATTGAACCAACAAGTTAGCAGAGTCTGCTGAATTGGTTTCGATTTTTAACCTATATCCCCCGGCCGCTTTGATATTGATGATGTCATGCTTATGTGCTGGGCTATGTGTATAAAGAAGTTTCCCTATTGACATGGGGTGAAGTCTACCAATATTTTTATCCACACTTTCTACAAAGACGAAGTATGGACCCGTGTCTGTGCGGCTGTATCTGTTATTCTTACTTCTGTCTTTATTGGAATTTAAGTTGGGGCTTGGCACCTGGGGTATACTATTTTGGTTAGTAGGGTTCCGATTGATCGATAATATACTTTGAACTCCTTCACGATCCGCGGGAATGCTTGTGATATCCATGCCCGTACCCTCGTTTGATGTTTTTTGGGTTGGATCACGGCTATCATATTGATGATCTAATTCTGCGACTGAAGTAATTGGGTAGAACACCGCTGAAGACATGGAAGCTAACTCCTGTGGCACACTCACTGGATTGTTTAACGTTTCGGTGGACATTTCCTCGTTCGGTAGCTCAGTAGGGTTTCCCTCTATGCGAGACCGTTTAGCAGTTCTTTCTTCCGAATTTACATTGTTCAACACTGCGATCGAGGGGCAACTTGCAGAAGCAGCGTCGTTACCTGGGTAGTTGAGCGGCTGAAGATGAGATGGCTGTGGCTGGATACCTTGCTGGAAGTGCATCATCGGCGGGGCTGAAGAGACGTTTCTGGAAAATAACACGGCTGCAGTGCCGCGTTGATTATTTGCCCCGTGTCTGGAGGCTCCTCCATGTTAGGGCACGGCCCAGGCTCTCAGTGGATGCTAAGTATTGAAGCCTAGTTTAGTATATCTTCAGGCAATTCAAATTTTATACACACTTCACTGCACTGACGGACTGTAAGTTCACTTGACTGTTTACGAGACTGACTAAGCTCCGGAACACGGAAGTGCTCGCTATGAGCGCAGCAGCTAGACTGTTTCGGAAATATATATTCACATGCTGTTGTGTGTTCTGTACCTTATTTCAAATCTGAAAATAATATTAATGAAAAGCTACGTGGCTAGTCTCGGAAACACCTCCTCCCCCCCCCCCCTTACCACGTAGCCCAACTAACAACAAACCTCTCCTCTCCCCCCCCCCCCTTAGACCGAGCCACGTAGTTTAAAATTTCTTGAGCTTGGAGAACTCAGAAGTATTAACAGACGTATTAAACGAGGACAGAAACGATCGTGCTATCGTATAATTGTTTCAAATGTCGTCGTCGTTTGACTCGAACTGGCCGACATACAAACTTGATTTGTATTTGACCCTAAAGGGTCCCTCGGCAAAATTTGAAGAACTTCTATTTAGTTTAAAGGGAGTGTAATTATCAATAACAGGAACAACAGCTTCGAAAGCATCACGTTGTTAATAATTGATGCCAGCCGAATATTCGTAATGTAATCTTTGGTCATAGTGTCCGTAACGGCCAGAGAACTTAATACACATTCCAGATTATTAAACAGTTGAACAACTCCGAAGAAATGAATTTCCAGAAAAATTGTTTAAATAACACGTATGAAGCGTTATGCGCACTTTAAATAACCTAATAACTCACGTAAAGTGAACACGATCAAACACCATGAATGAAAGTGGTCAGCAACATTAGTGGAGATTTTGATTAAATTGAAATTTATCCCAGGTCGGAATGACAATTGACATTCGTTATTACAGCAGAGACCTTAAATAATTTAAGATTTATATATTTTTTATGTTGCCTTCAGTATCGATATGTTACTGAAAAGTAAACCCATGTTTTTTCAGGCGTTAAGTGTTTTAAAAAAAAATGAAATCTTACGAAAAGCAAATTTAACGTTCTTAGCTATTAAACTGTGCACATAACCTCTGATTTCTAACAGTATCTCTGGTCGCTGTTAATTTGCGAGTTGAAGGCCGACGTTTGACGTAGGCTTCCGGAAAATATATCGATCTATAGAAATATCGATATTTATCGTCGATATTTTTATTCTTGAACAGCAAAAATCTATATTTTATTTGGAGTATCAACTACAAGTTCGATATTTTTGTACGCACGCAAGTCTGTATCCAATTTAATACGTTACATATGTATTGGATAAATGTATGTTAATATCCGATCTTGTGAAAGCGTCTCAAAAAAAGTGAATTCGTCGTAATGTAACGGCTTTTCGTCAACTAATAAGAGGTCAAAAAAGTTGTTACTTTTTAATAGGCTTTCCTTAACGTCATTTTTTTGTCAACATATTTAAATGTTAAATGGTTAGGTTATTTTTAATCAAGATGAAGAATATTGATTAATCATCGCTGTTGCGACGTTGAGGGTTGACTTAAATTAACAACTTCTGCTTTCAGCTGCTTTTTTTTTTCATTAATGAATAACAGTTAATGCGTTGACGAAATAGCTGAAATGCCAAGCCTCTTATGAGTCCTCCGAAAGAGCGGCTTTTGCAATTAACTCGGTGGTACCTAACAACAAGAGTGGATTGATGGGGAAACATAAAACAGGGATTAATTTTGAAGTTTACATCAGACGAATACTGGTTTGATATATTGTAAAAATAGATAAATCAATAAAAAAATTATAATTTCTGCATGTGTCTTCAATTTTATTAAATATTTTGCTTCATTTTGGGAATATTTTTAGATAGTTACTGGCTTTAGGCAAAAATATTTATATAACGCCATATCGATATTTTTTCTTCATATATATCGATACTGTTTGTAAATATCGATACGATAATTATCGATTTTTTTTTTCATTACCCATCCCTAGTGTGACGTCACCGTTCTGCAGCCAGTAGTGATCGAGATGAGTTGTATAGTAGATTACTATTCCGTGTAAACGAGTATCAGACACGTAAACAGTCAGACTGCATGCCATATATTGCACTCTCCAATTTTTGTCGATATATTTGTTGCACGACTGTAGTGCTTGTTGTCTTATCAACTCGTGTGAAGAAATTTGCTTACGGGAAAGTCATAAATCATATAATCACTCACCAGTCAATTTCACGGCAGTGGGACGGTTTGTAAAACCTACTCTTGCATTAGTTTTCACTATAATTATTTCAGTCAAATGGTGTTTCGTAAGAGTATACCCGTGGAGCCAGTAGCTGGTGTGGGTGTAACTTGTTTCCTTTGATGTCGGAGAAAGACCGCAGCAAGCGCCTGGCTGCAGGCAACCAAACCAACGCACTTGTTTGCCTGGTGGCCGTATGACCCGACCGCAGGCGCTGCCTGTCTGGTGCACCGCGATGCATATGTGAGGGAAGTTTATCGAAGCCATCAGCTGCAAACCCCTTTACCTTCGGCTCTCATCATGAGTACTCCCATATCTCACCCGGTAGTCCTACTGGGTATAGGGGACCTACAGACTACGTGTAATCCGAACCACTGAACAACGTTGCCACCTTAGCGACTTTGTCGCCAAATTTAGTGAATGTTGAGGGTCGAAAGCGATATTCTTAAATATCTCATCGCTAAAAAAAATATTTGGTGATTTTTAGTGATATTCAACCTTGCAAAGTTTCGAAAAACTTGATTTGAAATGGGGTAGGTAATGCCTCTGCTATGACTCGGATAAATAATGGTTTAAATTATATATTAAAAACGGAATGTGGCTTACCCAAAACAAGAATGCTGCTGGAATAAATACCGTTCTGGAGTTATCTGATTTAGCCATATCCTATCACTTTATCACTCGCATGCCGCAGTAGAAAGGATTTTCAGTAAAACGAACTTTCTTAAAAACAATTTGATAAATAGGATGGCTGTAAATACTCGTGATAACTATTTTGTAAGGAATCAGTTAAAAATTGTGAAAAAAACTAATACAGTTACGAGCTTCCGGCTGATGTAATTCCTGCAGTTGGTAAAGATCAAAGACTGACGGTTCATTTCATCCTTCCACATCTGCAAGTCCTACAACTCCAACGATAGAGACCGAGCATGGTGGTGTAACGGTTAGCGTTCTGGCCTCGCATTGGGGAGGACGGCGGTTCGAATCCCCGTCCGGGCATCCAGATTTGGGTTTTCCATTGTTTCCCAAATCACTCCAGGCAAATGCCGGGATGCTTCTTTCAAAAGGCCATTGCCGAATTCCTTCCCACTCCTTGCCCCCCATCCTTTCCCGTCTATAAAGACCTCGCTGTTAAGAGACGTTAGGCAGTAAAAAAAAATTCCAACGATAGACCAAGATTATGATGAAGAAATACTGATTGAAGATATTTGATGTTGATTTTTAATACAATGTTATGTTTAATTTAATTAAAATACTAATTATTAAAATATTTTTATACTACTTACTTTGCCATTTTCCTTTATTTTATTTAGCGATTTCTAGCGAATCTTTTAGTTCTAAATATCCCGCAATGTAGTGAGTTTTGAGACCATGTCTAGCGACTTTTGTTTTCATAAGGTGGCAACATTGCTGCTGAAACGTTGTGGCGTACTTCACATTACACAACAAGCTGTGCCAGAGGTGAAAATCGGGTTAAGAACCTTTTAAAATCCCCGCCGAGACGAGGATTCGAAACGGGACCTTCCGATTTCCAGTCACACGACTTAACCAACGAGCCGCTTGATTTTCAGTAACGTGACGTCAGCATGTTGCGGTCGCACGACGTGTGGTTGTGATGCTGCTGTTAATATTGCCAGAATATCGATGGAACTTGTGATAAGGAGTCACACTGGAGTAGCTTTAATGGAATCAAGCCCCTGACGGAGCACTTGCTGTCTCGCGTTATCTAAGATCTCGCTGTAATGGAAAACAGACACACTGCGCTGAAAGATCTCATCTGGTAGCCAAAGCAGTCCGCATCTGAAATAACACTGGTCCACGATTCAATTTGTAACAGTCCCACTTCACGGTGTTGGTAGGTTTCTCGTCGTTTATTATATACAGGGTGTTACAAAAAGGTACGGCCAAACTTTCAGGAAACATTCCTCACACACAAACAATGTTATGTGGACATGTGTCCGGAAACGCTTACTTTCCATGTTAGAGCTCATATTGTGGACGGCTGTGATACAATACGCCATTCTCCAGGGCTGCATCAGCGCATCAGGGATTTCATGCGACGGAGGGTGGATGCATGTATCCTCGCTAACGGAGGACATTTTGAACATTTCCTGTAACAAAGTGCTTAAAGTCACGCTGGTACGTTCTGTTGCTATGTGTTTCCATTCCATGTTTAATGTGATTTGAAGAGAAGTAATAAAATGAGTGCTAACATGGAAAGTAAGCGTTTCCGGACACATGTCCACATAACGTATTTTCTTTGTTTGTGTGTGAGGAATGTTTCCTGAAAGTTTGGCCGTACCTTTTTGTAACACCCTGTATATATACTAGCGGAGTTCCCGGCGTTGCCCGGTATAGTTGGCGTAGATTTTTACCCGTACGCTATTTTTATTCCCGCAAAACATTTATACAAAGTTTCATAAAATACGCGCCAACTTTTTCGGAATTAAAGCAAACTTACATTCACCCGCCCCCTACCAAGAAACTGGTGGGCTGAAGTTTATTTGCACGTATACTATTTTCATTCGTCCGAAAAGATTCATGTATATCAAGCTTCGATTATTTGGTTAAGAAATTTCATTACTACATTACTGAACAACCGTAGATTATGTTAAAAACTCACATTTGATTCAATTGCGAAGTGAATGGATATACACGTGGCTCGAAACGCCAGATCCTTTAACTCTGCAGATAAAATATCAAAAGTGAATCCGGAATAATATTATCGTAAGCAGAAGACTAATGCTGAAGGCCAGAGATATTGTCCAGAGATCGTGCTTAAAGAAAATCTCTGTTGTTTTTACGGCTATCTATGTCGTTTAAAAATCAAGCTATGCCTTTTAAAAATTGAATATATCGAATTAAAAGAAAGAACACTTAAAGTTTTGTTTAGTGTGCAAAATAGTTATTACTATAAGTTATCTTATTGCTTTAATTGAAGGCTATGGTCACTGGTCAGAGACATTGTGTTGTGTGTTTAGTGCGGAGTATGCAGCATCTACTGATTCCTCCTGTGGAATTTCTCACCATACGTTCAGAATTTCATTTAGAGCTCCTACATTATTTAACGTTGAAACATAAGACATGCCAGACAAGTGAATTAAGATTCTAAGCTTTAAAACGGTGAAAACTCCATCGAAATCTGCCCCGTAGTTTCCTAGTTTTTATACGACCAATATGTCCGGTTTTCGTTTTATAGATATAGATGAAGACACTCCAGGCAAATGCCGGGATGCTTCGTTCAAAAGGCTGTGGCCGAATTCCTTCCTATTCCTTGCCCCCCATCCTTTCCCATCTCTAAATACCTCGCTGTTAAGAGAAGTTAAACAGTTAATATATATATGAAGAAATAAGTAGTCCAGATACCTTTCAGATTATAACTTTGTTTATTTCCAGTAGACATCAGAGTCCAAAGATACTGGTTGCACATGGAAACACAACCTCCAGCGATTACACTCAATACTACTCCAAAGATACTGGTTGCACATGGAAACACAAGCTCCAGCGATTACACTCAATACTACTCCAAAGATACTGGTTGCACATGGAAACACAAGCTCCAGCGATTACACTCAATACTACTCCAAAGATACTGGTTGCACATGGAAACACTAGCTCCAGCGATTACACTCAATACTACTCCAAAGATACTGGTTGCACATGGAAACACAAGCTCCAGCGATTACACTCAATACTACTCCAAAGATACTGGTTGCACATGGAAACACTAGCTCCAGCGATTACACTCAATACAACTCCAAACATACTGGTTGCACATGGAAACACTAGCTCCAGCGATTACACTCAATACTACTCCAAAGATACTGGTTGCACATGGAAACACAAGCTCCAGCGATTACACTCAATTACTACTCCAAAGATACTGGTTGCACATGGAAACACTAGCTCCAGCGATTACACTCAATACTACTCCAAAGATACTGGTTGCACATGGAAACACAAGCTCCAGCGATTACACTCAATACTACTCCAAAGATACTGGTTGCACATGGAAACACAAGCTCCAGCGATTACACTCAATACTACTTTCGAAGCCAATACTGCTAATTCCGGACCCCCCACCCCTTTTCTGTTGAGACTTCGTGAGATCTGGTCAGAACCCCCCCCCTCTAAAATAACTTGAGATTTTGACGGATACACCCAACCCCCCTTACTAATCGACATCATAACATTTTTTTAAGGTCCCATCATGCTTCTAAGGGGCGCCTATACCCCCACTTTTCGACGAAATACCCCCGCCCTTCCTCTAAAGCAGTGTTTCCCAACGTGGGGCCCACGCCCCACAGGGGGGCAATTTGGTTTTTTTTAGGGGGGCAATTTGGTTTTTTTAGGGGGCAATTGAGAAATTGACTTGATACGACTTTACCGCTTTCTCTTTGGGTTATTTAAACACAATGCCACATATGGTTACAAAATATAGCAAAAAAGCAAATTCTTAAAAGGATCACACTAAATTGCCATAATAAATGTTTATTATAAATCTTTTGAATTTGAATTTTAGTATTTCATTATATGTTTTTTAATTTTACTTACAGTGTTTTATGATAATATTAAAGTGTTTTCTTTCAAAAACCATCCTATATCAGTTTCTTTAATAACAAATAATTAAAAAAAAAATATGTATGGGGGGCAAAATAATGTTGAAAGTGGGACTTGACCCAAAAAAGGTTGGGAAACACTGCTCTAAAGTAACTTTCACGTCATCTGTTCACTTTTTTTTTTAGCTCTACAGTCCTACAAGAATTTCAAAATCTCACGTGAGATTTTCGTTGACCTCCCCTCCCCCTTGGTGAGGTTTCATGAGATATCGCAAGACCCCCCCCCTTTTATTTGACCTCACGTAATTAATGGACGCCCCTAAGACGTAAGTTTTTTTGATTGGTTTTTCTTTCATCCTACTGCAAAAGACCAACCAATTTTTCTCACGGAGCACAGTGCAATAAACACGCGGCCTGTGTTCTATCAGCCAGGCTGTGGCCGGGCGTGGCTTTGGTTATTCCGCCCACTGCAGAACCCACGCAGCCAGGATCACCTGCACAGTACACAGGCGGCAGTGTCTACTATCAGCACCTCGCGTCCCGAGTGGAGACTATTGCACAGCAACCAGCTGACAGCTGGAAATATAAACAGGACTCGTGCACAGCGGATAAGTGGGGTCCCAACACGCGGCCGTGAGGAAGCTAATTAGAGCGGGCTCGCCGCGGGGTGTCTCAGATACCGCCACAACTCCTGTTACCACGACAGTTATACCTGGCTACACCTACACTGTGCACCTTAATTAACCTTATAACGCTAATTAGTTGTGAAACATTCCACAGGCAACAGTACAAATTCTAAAGAAATAACTGCAGCTCCCCCCCCCCCCATTGCTCCAGGAACTGACATTTCCTAGTACTAACTACCCAGTTAATATAATTCTAGAATCATAAACATCAGATACACAGTTAAAACATTGTGCAAGTTAACAGCTTTAAACACATTTCGCCCAGTACTTCACAACCTCAAGTGCATTCCGTGCTGCAGATCATCTTTGTTGCAAGATGGTGGCCACATAGGGCACTCGAGCATATGGTTCATTGTTCACCACATTCGGACTAATGCTGATAGCATCAGTATAACCTAGGGTTACCAGAATTTTTTCTCCGAATCCGGGGACGCTTCAGAACTTTTTCACCAAAATCCGGGGACGTTTTCGGCATTTGTCCTAATTACGCGTTACACTTTTGTAAGTTATATGATTAAAGGTTGGATTAACTTAAAAGCCACATATTGTTTATATTTTGTCTTTTAAATGAGGATCACAAACAGCTATGTTGCACACAGCAAGGAGACTTGATTTTCCAAAGCTGTTGTGTCCAAGACACAGTATCCC
>CM061914.1:178153399-178254539 GCA_031002005.1 Vandiemenella viatica | reverse complement strand
ATAGTGGGAGAAGGAAAAGAGGGGAATACTGTAGGAAGTTTTGGTCTAGGAGAAAGAAATGAGCAGGTAAGCAGGTTGCTAGAATTTTGTGAAAGATATAAGCTAGTAGTGGCGAACACACTGTTTAAGAACCATGCAAGAAGAATATACACCTGGAAACGTCCTGGGGATACAGGCAGATATCAGCTAGATTATATCATGGTCAAACAGAGATTCAGGAATCAAGTTCTAGACTGTAAAGCTTACCCAGGAGCAGATATAGACTCTGACCATAATTTGATAATAATGGAGTGCAGACTGAAATTTAAGCGAATAAGGAAGCAGTATAAACAGAACAGACTGGAAGTGAATAAACTGAAACAATCTAGCACAAGAGAAAAATTTGCAGAAATGGTTGACTTAGGTCTAAGAAGTAACTCTGAAAGGAGTTCAACCGAGGACGAATGGAATGCATTAAAGACTGAAATAATGAAAGCTGGTAAAGAAATATTAGGCTTCAGGGAACAAGCTGCCCGAAAACCTTGGATCACAGAAGAAATTTTGGATCTGATGGATCAGAGGAGGAGGTACAAAAATGCTCAGGATGAAACAGGAAGAGAGCAGTACAGGCAATTTAGAAATCAAATAAATAGCAAATGCAAAATAGCAAAAGAAAAATGGCTACAAGAAAAATGTGAAGAAGTAGAAAAGGAAATGGTCGTAGGTAAAGTAGATGTTGCATATCGAAAGATCAAACAGAATTTTGGAGAAATGAAGAAAAGAGGTATGAACATTAAAGCTGCTGATGGGAAACCTCTTTTAAGCTCAGAAGATAGAGCTAACCGATGGAAAGAATACATCGAGAAACTGTATGATGGGGACGACTTGAACAATAGTGTAATGGAAAAGGAAGGCGATGTCAACATTGATGACTTAGGAGATCCTGTTTTAAGGACAGAATTTAATAAAGCTCTGAATGACTTGAAAGCAAAAAAGGCAGTTGGAATTGATGAGATCCCTGCAGAACTTCTTAAATCCCTAGGAGAGGAAGGAATCGAAAGATTATTCAAGCTAATATCAAAAAGTTATGAAACAGGAGAAATTCCAACTGATTTTAATAAAAATATCATCTTCACACTTCCAAAGAAAGCACAAGCCGACAAATGTGAGAATTATCGCACCATTAGTCTAACATCACATGCTTCAAAATTATTGACCATAATAATATACAGAAGGATGGAAAGGGTAGTAGAAGAGATAGTAGGTGAAGATCAGTTTGGGTTTAGGAAAAATCGTGGTACAAGGGAAGCAATTCTGTCTTTAAGATTAATACTTGAAGGGCGGATCAAGAAAAACAAAGATACTTTTATGGCATTTGTTGATTTAGAAAAAGCTTTCGATAATGTTAGGTGGGATAAGATGTTCAAAATTTTAAAGAAGTCAGGTCTAAAGTGTCGAGATAGAAGAATACTTTATAAACTATATAAGAATCAACTGGCTGTAATAAAAGTAGAGAATCACGAGAGACATGCATCAGTTAAAAAGGGTGTGAGACAAGGCTGTAGTCTATCCCCGTTAATATTCAACTTGTATGTAGAAGAAGCAATGAAGAAAGTCAAAGAAAAATTTCCATGTGGCATAAGTTTTCAGGGAGAAAAAATCAGTATGCTACGATTTGCTGACGACATTGTCTTGTTAGCAGAGAGGGCTGAGGATATTGAGAAATTACTGAATGGCATGAACAAAATACTGAAGGAAGACTTTGGACTGAATATTAATCAAAGCAAGACAAAAGTGATGAAATGTAGCAGAAATGATACCAATACTAGTGGATTAAATATAAAAATAGGATCGGATGCAATAGAAGAAGTAAGAGAATTTTGTTACTTGGGAAGTAAAATTACAGCCGATGGCCGAAGCAGGAATGATGTTAAAAGCAGAATAGCATTAGCAAAAAGGAGCCTTGATGAAAAAGAGAAACCTTTTAGTTTCAAATATTGATCTAGGAATTAGAAAGAACTTCTTAAAACTCTTTGTGTGGAGCACAGCACTTTATGGTAGCGAAACATGGACTTTAGGAAAACCGGAAATAAAGAAAATTGAAGCATTTGAAATGTGGTGCTACAGAAGAATGCTGAAAATTAAGTGGACAGACAAAGTAAGAAATGAACGAGTTTTGGAAATGGTGGGTGAGAAAAGAAGTGTATTGAAGAAGCTTACAGAAAGAAGAGACAGGCTGGTAGGTCATATTCTGAGACATACAGGATTGGTTAATTTGTTAGTGGAGGGAACAGTCGAAGGTAAGAACTGTAGAGGAAGACAGAGATTAGAATATATGAAGCAGATAATTGAGGACGTGGGCTGTATGGGTTATGTAGAAATGAAGAGGTTAGCACAGGATAGGAAAGGATGGAGGATTGCATCAAACCAGTCGAAAGACTGATGACAGCAAAAAAAAAGTATGTAATTACATATAGACTGAAAAGACTGCAGATGATTCTGTTCCAGGCAGTTCCAGTATTTTCTTCCCGCACGCCCGTGGCAAGTCAGTCAGGACGAATTGTTTATTTGAGAGAAGCTGTTCGGTTGTTATCGATTCCGGTTGTTTGTGTTATCAACAATTCCAGACGCCTCACTTCCCTCTCCAGGCTGGAACAATTTAAAACAAACATCAGTGCTGTCAGAAAAATATGCCAGTGCGATACTCCAGACCGGAAGTGGAGTATGTTTCCAGTATTCTGTTTGGTGGTGAGTATTCAGTACAAAGTCGAACGGCGACGAAAATTCACGCCTGCCCCTCGTCGTTAGATATCAGACAGACAGATGGTCTGCGAGCAAAACTTCAGTTGATTTAATTTAATTGCGCTGGAGCGCGCGCTCCAGTGGCAATTTCCCTGCACACCCATTTCCCTCCTTTTATTTTCTCACCTGTTTTTGCCCTTTATTAATTTCAACTTAAATTCTTTAAGCGTGTCTGGTAAATTATTCATCGTTTGTCTTCGTAATTTATTACTACGGTATCCCTAACTCGGGATCCACTTACCTACGAAAGAGAATCTTCCCACACGCTAGTGCCAGAAATCGAGTTCCAGCCTGTGGTCATGGTTACCTTCACCCTTCCATGTACTTTTCTAATTCTTCCACCAATATGTTTCCGCGCCCCATCACCAGTATACGCCTTGTACACTCCCATGACTCTCTTCACCCTCCTCCTGTCTTCAATGAATCCCATTCCAGTTCCTTTATCATAGTGGTAACTGATTGGGTTCTGCGGTAATTTCCAGAGACTAGTCTGGCAGGTGTTCTTTGCACCCCCTCCAACTCCTTTTTTGATACCGAAATTGTGGGTCCTATGCTACAGTACCATATTGAAGCAATGGTCTCACCAACGTTTTGAAACCAAATTCCCTTTCTAGTCTAGTACATCCCCTCATCAGTCTCTCCAATATTGAAAATTTATTTCTAATTGAATTAAGGATTGTATAGCAAAAAATATGGAATAAAACAACAAAATGCTATCAAGTTTTAAACACGATATTACGCACAAATACATCTGCAGTAATTTAAAAATCACAATTTAGTTACGCCTATGGAAGTGCTAATGAGCGATGTAGTGGTTTTCATCACTGACAGTACCCTATCAGGGTTTTATATCGACATTGGGCGCAAAGATGTTTAGCGTTTTAAATATCACAATTCCGTTACGCTTACTGAATTGTTACTCTGTTATGTAGTGGTTTGATTAAAGTTTTCTGTTTATTTTAATTTACTACATTTCATAAAACTGAAAAATAAACAACCAAGGTCCAAAGGAATATAAACACAATCCAAACAGTAGTAAAGTCGTCTTAGGCGCACAGTCTCTTCAAGTACAAAGATGTTTACAGTAAATTAAATATTACTTGTGCTTATTACGTTTGATTCATATATTTCGTTTACTTTAATATACTACATTTCAGAAAAGTAAAGAAACAAATAATCGAAGTAGCAACATAAAATAGAATTCATAGAGTATTATTGTCATATTCTGTCAGTATTTCTTTAAAGGAGTGCTCATCTTAAACACATTATTTTCGCAAATTTTAATCTAAACCATAAGCTCTCAAAATTTGAAAATCACATCCAAATTGCTGTTGTATTTTTTGTGCGATGCCGTTTCAAACCCACAGACGCAAGCAACTTGCTCACATAATCTTAATAGTATAATTTCAGTCGTTCTTACAATGTCATTCACTCCCTTATGAGTGTAGTGAAATACTTCTTCCACCAACCTATTTGAGCCGGAATGACAGGAAAGATAAGATTAGAGAAATAAGGTGCCGCAATGATTCTTATATGAATTCTTTTTTCCCTCCTACCATTAGGGATTGGAATTTACAACAAAGAGATTAGCTTTCGTGCAGAGCACCTTCTGCCACCCACAATTTTGTTGCAGAGTATATATGTAGATGTAGATGTGAAATACTGTGGTAGTAGCCATGGATATGTGATGTATTAATTGTAAGATGAATTATGGCTGTACAGACCTCTCCTAATCACATAAAATCTAAGAAGTCGTAGAATATATTCCTTAGAGATAAAGTCGTTATCTGTTTATATTCCTAGGAACTTCTTGTAACTGTTTCACTGACCGCTGTCCTTGAAGACGCGTCTTTGTTTTATTTTTCGTTTACTTCAAGTTGTTCTGTCGGTGCTGTGCGACGGTGTTCCGCATATAGGGAGCTAGGCTCTGCGCGGCAGGTTAATACCGCTGCCGTACTTCAGCATGAGACAAAAACTTGTGGGTGGAGGAGAGGGGATGAGAGACGCGAACAAAAGAATATACGAGGCCTCCCCAGCGGCTGGCGATGGCGGGGGAGATCCTTAATGTCAGTCACAGAATAAAAGAGGAAGAGTTTCTGCGCGTCAAGAGCAGGGGACCAGGTACTTCATCCTTCAACCTGCCATTGATTTCGATTTACCAGATCTTTTATTTCTGGGAATTCGCGAGTCGTCTCTGTATGTATGTAAACACTAATTTGGAACAGCACATAACAGAGGGAAGCTTTCGAGAGCCTGCATAGAAGCAAAACGGTGCCACTGCAGATGTGCTCCGTGATCAAAACCTGGTTGAATCATTAAATGACAAATAGACGACACTCGCTTTAGTTCGGTCTTCTATGTCATTCCATATTGACTCAACCAGCTAGTTATCCTATCTAGCTCACCTTGCAACCGTTTACAGTCTTCTACCGTTTTGATCCTTTTATATAACATTATGTCATCTGCAAACAAAGTAACTTCTGACATTAAACCCTTAAAACTATCAATAACACTATCAATCATTAGAATAACGAATAGCAATGGTCCCAATACACTACCCTGTGGAACTCTTCACTACTGCTTCTTTTGATACTGCATTTCCTACCTCAACATTTTGCTTTGTGTTGCTGGTAGGGGCCCCCAGCCTCAGCTCAGGGGGCCCCTACCAGCAACACAAAGCAAAAAATATGTCGCCCATCTGGCCTGATGGCCCAAAATAATTTTTTTGCGCGGGGTCCCTTGTTGACCTAGCTACGCCACTGATGACAATGCACTAGTAATTGATTATAAGGTGAGACATGTTTTGTTGTTTGTTTCCATGTGAAAAAACTCGCGTTGAAGAGACGGTTGGAGCTGGACACTGAGACGCCATTCGAAAAGGATAACCGTTTGCTCATCTACTGTCTGCTAAAGCAAGTGTTCGTTCAGTGTTAGCACAGCGCGAAGATTAATTTTGTTGTGTGTGTATCAAGCACATAAACTCTTCGAGGGGACCGGACGGCGTTGACTTTGTACAGTAGACGTCGACCATATGGTAATTACATAACTTTTATCCGGAAGAACAAACTGAGCCAGACTGTGGAGCATTGAACCCGCAAGCGAAAACCTGTAAACCTGAATTTATTTGAGCTAGTCGGATTTTGTATATGATCTGCCATATCAATTTTTATTTATCATTTTTTTGTATCATGTAATTGTCGATTTTCCTGTTATGTTTGTTAAATAACCCATATCACATTTTCTTGTGTTTCATGTCAATAAATGTGTCATTATCTCAAAAGTGATATAAAATTTCATTATAAATTCAAAAGTAAGTAAGTGTATTTCTAAATGTTGATTTCCAGATGGGGTATCCATAAATTATGTAAGGTGATTTTCTGGATTTCCGGACCCCCCTCTGGTGAGACTTCGTGAGATCTGGTCCGACCCCCCCCCCCCCCTCTGGTGAGATCTGGTCCTTGAGACCCCCCCTAGAAATCGCTCTCGCAACTTTTTGAGACCTTTTTTTATTTATCTATATATTTTTGCTTTACTGTCCACCAAAAATTTCCAAAACCTCACGTGATATTTCCGTTGACCCCCCCTCTCCCCCTTGGTGAGATTTGGAGAGATTTCGCCGGACCGACCCCTCCCCCTCCTATTTCACCTCACGTAATTTATGGACGCCCCCTTAGTAAATTCTGGAAGCATTACTTCCATGGCGCCCATGCAAGATTGAGCGATGGATATTATATACGAATCATTAGAAATAGAGAGCAAAATTAACAGGTGGCAATACCTACTTGCGGGTACACCACAAGTTCTCATTCCATACACAGTACGCGGACTTTTGATGACTACGTAGTAAGCACCTGTCCGCCAGGTGACTTGTGTTGGGGTGGCTGACAGTGGTGTTTAGCTCCGCCCTGCGCCTCATATTTTGGGCTCTTATACCGTGGAGAGGACAGCTGTCAGGGCGAAGGGCTCTCAACTAAATGGAACGTGCAGGGGTGGCGGGGCCTCCTGTCTTCAGACCAGGGCTGTAACGGAGGTCATCTTAGGGGATGCGGATGTTCAATGCGGAAGCGGAGGTGGAGAAATATAAGTTTATAATTATTTAGATTTTAATATTTTATCAAAAATAAAATAATTTTTATTGCATTTTGGAGACGGTAATAAGAGTATGGGAAGAGAAACTCAAGAAAAGGGGCATTCATCATGAGATAAGATTAGGTTCGAAGCACAAAGGGGTGGGGGTAAACTGTTTGGTCTTCGCTGATGACATAGCAGTCCTCTCTGGAAGTATAGAAACAAATCAACCTTCTGAAAGAAATAGCTGGTAAAGTTGGACTTCAGATCTCTTTTGAGAAGACTAAATTCATGACCAATATTAGGGATTCACCCACAGTACTAAACATACAGTAGTATGGAAAAATTAACAAGGTCACTAAATATCTAGGTGAAGTAATTCAGATTAATGGGCTTGATAAGGAAGCAAAAATGTCAAGAGCAAGAAAACTGGAACTAGCATACCAACTGATATACAATAAGAAGAATCTCTCAATGAACCTAAAATCAGACACTACAACATAGTAATCAAACCAGAAGGTCTGTACGCCTCAGAATATTTGTTCTCTATGAAAACTGGAGAAATAGAAGAGATAGAGAAAAGGGAAAGGAAAATCTTGAGAAAACTTGTAGGGACCACTAAAAATTGAAAATGGTGAGTTTAGACATCGGAGGAATAAAGATCTATACAAAGAAGAAGAAATTGAAAGGATATCAGACACGATCAGAAAGAGGAGAATCAGTTTATTTGGTCACATAATGAGAATGCATAACAACAGACTTACAAAAAGAATTTTCAATCATGTTTACAAGAGTAAGAAGGGCAATCAGTGGATCCAAGGAGTAAAGAAAGATATAATTGAGATCGGAATAACAGAAGATTTAATACAAGATAGAGCAACTTTTACTCGATTGATCCAAAATTTCAAGGGTATCCAGGAAAAGGAGAAGAGGAAATATAGTTACTTATGGAAGGAGAAAGGAGGAAACAGCAAAGTAAAAGGATGAAGAACTATTGGAAGTCAAGAGAAGAAGCATCGAAATGAATGCACGGGATTACTTTTCGTGGTCCTTAGATGGCCGATATCGAAGAGAAGAAGAAAATAAAAATAGGTATATTTATATCACAAATTTTACATTTTATATAAGAAAAAGAATTTTTCCATCTAATGCTGCCATAGTGATTTTTTTTTTTGCCTCGTCTTTCAGAAGCCAAAAAGGTGGGATGATTTAAACAGTGAAATTTTTTCTACTGCTTAACATCTCTTAACAGCGAGGTCTTTAGAGACGGGAAAAGATGGGAGGGACGGAATTCGGCCATGGCGTTTTGAAGTAATCATCCCGGCATTCACCTGGAGTGCTTTGGGGAAACCATGGAAAATCCAAATCTGGAAGTCCGGACGGGGATTCGAACCGGCGTCCTTCCGAATGCGAGGCCAGAACGCTAATCGTTACACCACCACGCTCGGTACGAGTGAATTAAATCATTTACATAACCACGCACGCGTCAACAAAACGGTCTTTGTCATATGAACTTTTCGGAGTTTGTGGCTAATTCAAACGTTAAGCACAAGGCCACGCCACCACACATCTCCGTGCCCGCCAGCCGCCTGGGAGGATGCCAGAGAATTGGGTTTTCCGTGGTTTCCCCAAATCACTCCAGGCGAATGGCGGGATGCTTCCTTCAAAAGTTCAAGGCCGAAGTCGTTCCCTTTCGTTGTCGCCAGTCCTTTTCCGTCTGTAATGATCCGAACTTTACCGCTCACTGGAGTTGTATAAGTAACGATAAATTGTGTACCCTTATGTATCCGTTACTAACCAGTCAGTACTCGTTACTATCGTTACTCGTTAGTTTTGGTACAATCCAGCACTTGTATGAAACATCGCGTCGAGTACGGGATGACTTAGTTCTTACTTTGTAAAGTTTAAGTAAATTGTCAATTTATTAAAGTAAGTTTAGGTAAAATTTACACTGTAAAATAAAATAGAAGTTAGAATATCGCATTATAGAATAAACGCATTCCATAAATGTTTTGAAATGAATAAAATCTCACTATGTGATGATAAGAAAAAAAAAAAAAAAAAAACATTAATCATCCGAAATTATTTATCCAAATTTTTTATTTACAAATTATGCTGTGTAAATTATGTTAAACAAAAGCAAAACTACAAAGTAACTCTTTGTGTTGCCAACAACACTGTACTTACCTCTTTAAAAATATCAACACTTAATAGTAAATCTATATATTAATACGTTAAGCAAAAACTTCGGATCCCTTTTTAAGAATATTGCACAAACGGAGGAGTGCGAGATTTGGCACAGTTGAAGTTTATATGGAGAAGAAGTGCAGAAAGCTAAAATGTATATATAATATCTGTTAGAAACACATTAAAATAAATAAAATAAAACATTCGTTGCTTACATTTAATTGTTTTTTTAGTGGCAACGATACTTTGTGATTCTGCCAATGTATATGATCTTTGGTCAACAATAAAGAAAATAGATAATAATACATTATTAAATAAAAATTAAATTCGTGAACGTGTGTGTGCGTGAAATTGGATCGGAGCCAAACTATCTGATATGTATTCTCAGCATTGAGATAATCTGTGGTCTTTGGTGAAACAAAAGACTTGCATAAAGTAGAATCTTTGAAGTTATAAAAGGAAAATTTTCAGAAGGAATGAAGTGGTTCTGCCAGATTACTTTATGGTCTTTTTATTATTTAAAAGGTTTAACTTTGGTTAAGGGACTTCTGGTTATTGAATTTCAGTAATTTCATTACGAATTATTATTATCATTATTTTTAATTCGGATATTTGCACCTCCTTCCATTATCCCTTGATATAAACCTTGACAAGTTGGAGGAAGAGAGAGTAAAAAATGGAGTACCTATTTGCGTGAAATTCATAATGATAATAGACCAAATTTAAATAGTGAACACACAAAATAATGATTATTTTGATGGATACATTTAAATGCGCCCTAAATGTCATTCCAAGAAATTTTGATAGTTTCGAATTTACAATGCAGGTTTTGAAATGTGATACATTTCGAATCAGAAGTTACTTCATGGGAGAAGGAATGCATTTACTTCATGTTATCATATAGCTAAAGCAGTTTTATGGGCCTTGAGTCAAAATGAATATTTTAAATCATTGTATGATGGACCAAATTCAAATGAACCATCGGTAAATAGAAAGTAAAAAATTAATAAAAATAATGATCATTACTGTTTCACGAAAGAAACTAAATAATGAATTACGGTCGAATTTCGACCCCTGGGCGATCACTAGTAATATTAATTATACTAAAATAATGTGCGTGCAACATGGTTTTTCCTACATATTTTTCTTGCTGTTGAAACGAATTCAAATCAGAATTCTCAGTAATACGCGACGCACGCTGTTCAAATGCTCGTTCTCTCGTTCGGTTTCATTTAGTCGCTGGGCGTTCCTTTCCAGTTGCCGCATGATGATGGGTGGTATTTGTTCGTTTACCGAATCAAACTGACATATATACGACAAAGGCGAGTAACGAATGGAATTTGTAACGTTTCGGTATTTAAAGTCAGGCGATTTACTCGATATTGAGTAATGAATACATACGATTTGCTACAGCTCTCGTACTATCCAATTTAAAAATTTTGTGAATGTGATTCGATGCGCAGGAATTATTTTTCCGGACAGCAAACATCGCCTCAGTCCGTAAGAGTGCCTTTCCTTCGCCCGCAGTTCTGTTCTTAATTGTTACCGCGCAGACTACGCCTGGTAATACACGCGGCTGTTACTTTAATCGCCGCCATTACAACCGTTTAATGTAACGACGCGTCGCTGCATTCCGCGTGTGAATTATTACCGCCTAGGGCTGCGCTCGTTCAACAACCATCCGCGGCTCCATTTCGCATAATTGCCTCCGATTTGTTTCGGAGTAAGTATTGTACATCTGTAAATCATCCCGAACGTCCACCGCTGACTTACCAGTGGTGTATTTCATACTCGGCTGCAGGTACAGCGGTCTGGTGGCTCGGTGCTTAAGGTCTCTGGTTTGAATCCCTGTCTTGGCTGGGATTTTGAAAGGTCCTAACCCCGACTTGCACCTCTGGCGCAGCTTGATGTGTAATGTGAAGTACAAGGCTAGATGGGAATGTATGGCGCTGGACATCCGCGGATGTTTTGCGGAAGCGGAGGTGAAAAATAAATTTATAATTACTGAGGTTTTAGTTTTATTTAAAACTAGTGGAGTTCCCGGCTTTGCCCGGTATAGTTGGCGTAGATTTAACCGTACTCTATTTTTATTCCCGCAAAACATTTGTACAAAGTTTCATAAAATACGTGCCAACTTTTTCGGAATTAAAGCAAACTTACATTCACCCGCCCTCTACCAAGAAACTGGTGGGCTGAAGTTTATTTGCAAGTATACTATTTTCATTCGTCCGAAAAGATTCATGTATATCAAGCTTACTACATTACTGAACAACCCTAGATTATGTTAAAAACTCACATTTGATTCAATTGCGAAGTGAATGGATATACTTGTGGCTCGAAACGCCAGATCCTTTAACTCTGCAGATAAAAAAATATCAAAAGTGAATCTGGAATAATACAGGGCGTTCGCCGGGAAACGCAACCCACTGTTAGCGCTACAAGGAAGAAACTGCTCCCGGCGAGCGAGCGATCAGCTTCCGGCATTGTTCGACCGTCGGCCGCGGACTATTTCACAATAATTACGCTTCATAAACTTGTATGTGCTAAGCATTTAAATGTGTCGTAATTCATTAGCTTACCTTATAAAAGATGCTGGAAGTGTTGACCCTCTTGTGTAATGCACATTTCACATCTTCTGAACATATTTCGAGACACACGCTGGATTTCACCTTTGTCAATGGACATTATTACTTGATAGATTTTTTCCTCAAGTTCTTCCAATGTGTGAGGATTTCCTTCGTACACCTTACCCTTAAGTTTACCCCAAAGGTAGAAGTCACAAGGGTTTAAATCCGGTGATCTGGCGGGCCACAACCCACGGCTGATTACACGATCATAAAACACTTCGTCAAGTGCAGCAAGCGAATTTCTAGCGGTGTGAGCTGTCGCCCCATCCTGTTGAAAATAGCCGTACAATTTTTCTTCTTCAGTAAGTTTCTCGAAAAACGGTTTCACAATATTTTCGATATATCTTGCGGAAGTAAGAGTTTCACGGAAGAAAATTGGACCTATGATTCTCGAAGCACTAATCGCACACCAAACACCCACTTTTAAGTCATGCAATGGCAGTTGGAGCAGAGTATTTGGTTTTTCTGAACTCCAGTGTCGACTGTTTTGAGCGTTAACATAACCACTCAGATGAAACCAGGCCTCATCAGAGAAAAACGTCAGTTGCGGATCAACAGTGCCATCGTGGACACCCTGCAGGTACCAGTTGCAAAATCTAATCCTAGGCCCCTGGTCTATTTCTGTAATTTTATGCACCACAATTGTTTTGTACGGCTTTAAGTGAACTAGCTTTGTTACTTTCCAAGCTGACGTCTTAGATACGCCTGCCTGCTGCCCTAACTGACTTAATGATTTTTTGGGTGACTGTTCTAGTCGAAAAGCGATATCGTCAATTTTCTCCTCTGTGAGAATACGGTTGACCGACAGTCTCTTTTTGTTAAAAAATGAACCCGTTTCTCTTACTTTTTTAACCAGACGCAGAATTGTTGATTTAGCTGGCAGTAAAGCGCCAGGATATTCGCGACGAAATTTACTGCGACACTTTTTAAACGACTTCTTCTTCACATATGTATCGTAGAGAAATATTCTTTGTTGCAAACTGTAACGTACCATAATTTTACTCACACTCAAACACGGTACAGATTAGTAAGAGTATGAAGCCCTAAACCAGCCAAACCGCAAAGAAACGTTTATTCACAACACTGATTAATAAGAGACTGAAGTCACAAACTAGCTACAATGCAAAGAAACCGTTCTTAACCATGTAAGGGTCCCATTATACTGTGCCACTGCACTGTTGGGGCAGCGGAGGTGTTAAACAGTGCGGTGATTCACGGTATCGTGTGGCGGGAACCGCTGGCCCCGCTGACCGAGCAAGTTGCCGACGGCAACAGACTGGGAGGGGGTTGCGTTTCCCGGCGAACGCCCTGTATTATCGTAAGCAGAAGACTAATGCTGAAGGCCAGATATATTGTCCAGAGATCGTGCTTAAAGAAAATCTCTGTTGTTTTTAATGCTATCTATGTCGTTAAAAAATTGATATCCCGAATTAAAGGAAATAATACTTTAAGCTATGGCTTTTAAAAATTGAATATATCGAATTAAAAGAAAGAATACTTAAAGTTTTGTTTAGTGTGCAAAATAGTTATTATTGTAAGTTATCTTATTGCTTTAATTAAAGGCTATGGTCAGAGACATTGTGTTGTGTGTTTAGTGCGGAGTATGCGGCATCAAGTAATTCCTCCTGTGGAATTTATCACCATACGTTCAGAATTTCATTTAATGCTGCTACATTATTGAACTTTGAAACATCTGCATCTACATCCATACTCTGCAAATCACAAAAATTGTGGGTGGCAGAGGGTGCTAAGCACCAATCCTAAACCCGCCCATTCCAATCCCGAATAGTGCGAGAAAAGAAGGAATACATATAAGTATCAGTACGGCATCTTATTTCTCTAATCTTATCCCTCCGGTCATTGCGACCTAAATAGGTTGGCGGAAGAAGTATTTCATTGCACTCGAAATTTAAATTTTTTCGCATATTCTCCAATAAATTCGAACGCAAGCTACGTCGTCTGTCTTCCAAACTATCCCAGCCCAATCTATGTATCAATTCTGTGACGCTTTCATAAGGGCTGTGACAACAAGTCACGAATCTAGCGGCTCTCCTCTGCACCCTCTCAACTGAGTCAATCAGAACCTTGCGATACGGGTCCCAAACCTCACAACAGTAATCCAGATGCGGACGCACTAGTGTTTTATACGCTATCTCCTTTGTTTGAGCATTACAATTCCTCAAAATACGACCCATGAATCGTAATTTAGAATTAGAATGTAACGTGTACTCGACGCTATTCGTGTTTGTATAGTTAAAAGTTCGTTGAAGCAATTGAGCAGCTACACTTCCTAACACGATTTTTCTTAAGCTTTCTTCCACCACTAATTACTCTTTTAATTAAAGGTTCGTTTTTGCCGTGCGGTCGCCAGTCTTTCGGCTATGCTAATTGGTTAATTAAAGTCACAGAAGAAGAACACATATGCGTACTAGTTTTCGTAGATTTATTCCTCTGAGACTACACAGTCAACAAGCATGCCACCAGACAATAATACTAATGTTTCTTCGTCACCGAAGATAGCAGATTCAAGTACAGTCAAAAGGATAAATAAGCAGTGAGCACAATTCTCGAAACTAATTAACAAACAATCGCCATAGTCCGATTCTGCAGTAGTTTACTAAACACAGTTTATATTGAATCAGGTCACTCGGAAGAACCTTCATAGTCCAACATATACTTTAGCACACATCCCACAGTGTTCTTTAGTACGGAACACACGCCAAGCGGCCGTACGATGTATTCACGGGATAAACACACTGCCGTAAACCTTCCGCTCCCGCCGGCTGTTCCGTACGTTACCACTGACAATCACTGACTCCCCCGCGCTCGGCGCTCGCCCACCGCCAAAGACCTTACATACCTCTCAGATTACACTATCCACTCCAAATATAACCGTAACGTTCATGGTTACGTTACACCCCCACCGTTACAATGTGGCAAAAGTCGGCATTGACAAAGCACCGACTTTTGTCATCACAAACCACACTTGTTCACATATACATAGAAACATGTTACAAAAAAATACAAGATTAAATGTTTACCAAACATAAAGGGAAGTCTGGGTGGCTGCTTGCTTATCCTTAAACTAACATAATTACATACACATTAAGAATAACACACACACAGTCTGAAACTGCATGAAACAAATCATCAAACCTTTCAATGTCCATATGTCCTTGCTTAGATCCATGACATATAACCAAGAAATTACAAATTGAGTTACAATATATTTTGACAACAATTTTTTTTCCTCTCTTTTTTTTTCTGATGTATGACACATGCACTGAATCGTGCCTTGTTTACTTCGACAGTGCACTGACAGTGTGCCCTGCTCAGGCAGGTGCCTCATTCACTGACTGTTGTACACCAACACTGATCACTCCACACGCGGAAAGACGCAAACTGACATTACGCTGCGCCACACTTAAATCATCTTAACACTTTAATGAAAGGGAAAACCGCACTTCTAAGTACATTGTCCAGCCTCGGGGCTAAAATTACTGGGAAACACAAACCAGCAAGAATGCCTTCCGCAACTGTGTATTAATACTACGTGGGTCACCAATCTGTACCCAACTACCAAAGTCCTTACCCCACTAACTTATTGACACAGCCTCTTACACATTCTAATTGCGACTGCGATTGATTGTTACAAGAAACTACTGAAAACTTACTTAAATCATGGCAACACTTAAAGCTTGGAGGTGCGGTAGATGCGACAGTGCTGTGAGGTGGGCCCCTCTATCCGGTGCCTGACACCAAAACAAACAGTGTGCGGGTCGCTAATCTGCGCACAACCTCAAAAGACATTTGATACAACAACTGTACAATACCATAGAAGAAATAATTGTGATGACCAAACAACCTGAAAACCTAAACCTACCATAACGCTAAGGCATTTATGCATGGATGTTTCCATCATGCGCAGTGAGGCAACTGAAGACTGTACCTCACCCCCTCCACCTAAAGTACCTACTTCTTTTTCTTTACAATATTCCTTCCTTCACCAAACAGCATTAAACCCCGCTTCTTCTTACGCTTCTTCCAACTCTCTTCTCTTCCTCCTCCTTTCTTCTTATTTACATTCTTTGCTTCATCATATAACCGTAACTTCTTCCTGTGCCTCTTCCAACTTTCTTCTCTCAGAAAATACCATTCTTCTGGCTTTACATAGTATCCTCTATTCTGCCTAGTCTCTTTCTTCCCATTAATTACCTTCTGTTTTGTGTCTTTACATAATGGATAGTTCTCATTTACCATCATACAATGTCTTCACTTCGAGATTCCCTTCCGGCAAAGTTTCAGGCTTCACTGTTTCTGTCTCCTGAAGTGTTTCTTTCACCTCAAGGACTGCTTCTCGCTGTCTTCCATCTTCTTCTACTGACCTTATTTCTTCTTTTACTACAGTATCTTTCTTAACAATTTTGTCGTCAGTCACACAAGCCTTCTCCTGCTCATCTGGCTCACAAACATCATTTTTATTCACAGTTTCTCTTCCATTTGATCTATAAGTTAGTTCTGAAATTATCTTTGCCTTTTCTTGTCCGAACCACCTTATCTCCTTCCAACTTGACCACTCTTCTGACGAGTCATCACTCTCCTCCTCATGAATGCGCGCTTTAGCGATGAACAGTTTAGCATAATCTCCGACATTCGTCCAGATCACTCTTTCCTCTCCTTGATCGTTTGTAATTGGTTCATTAGAAATCTCATCTTCATCTCGCCCCCTCGTATTGTCTTCTGGTTCTTCTTTTGATAGCCTCGTATCGTCTCCTGTCCCCGCTGAGGCTGAAGCAGTGACAGGCACTAGTTTACCTGTGGTGCACTCTCCACCACGGCCACCTGCACCTGATTTACTGACTCTCCTCGGGGCCAATCGTCTCCAGTTGGTCCATTATATTCACCTCTAAATCCTCCTCCCCCTGTTCCACGACCACGTCCAAATCCTCCTCTCTGCCCGCGGTTATTGTAGCCGCCTCGATTCCTGTTATCAAAATGATTGTAGCTCTCCTGCTGCTGATGTGAATTACTTCTGTCCCCTTCCGATTGCGATTTCTCCGCGTAATGTGTGGGTGTCCTCACCCCATATTCTTTTGCTCTTATACTTTTCTCTTGTTCGTCCAGCCGACCCAACATCTTTACCGCCTCGTCAATGGTACATATATTGTGACTGACAAATACAAGCTGTGTCGACTCGGGCAAACGCGCACTAATCATCCGCACATATTCCCCTTCACTAAATGGTGAACTTAAATGTTTACAAGAATTAACACACTTCAAGAAAAAATTTTGCTGAGTGCCACCACCCGGCGAGTATGGTTTTCCCATCATTAAATTCCGCCGAACAGCAATTTGCCGGTCGATGGACCAGAAATGTTCCAAAAAAGCTGACTTAAACTCCTCAAACGTCTCGCAATTATCTGCAGCCCGTTCTCCCCACATTCGGGCATTCCCCTTGATATGTTTACTGAACATTTCTATCTTCTTTCTTTCTACGGCCCTACAGAACGGCCCAAAATTTTCAAACTTCTTCACAAAATCAACTGGGTGTATCCCCCCATTATCACAAAAGTCCTCCCAGTCCACTTTCTCTTCTACCATGCACGCAGTGAGCGCATTCACATTTGGCAAGATTTGACATTTGACAACCTCTTCTCGCACAACTTGTGGAACTCGTAACTTTAGACTTTTTTCAATTTGCTTCTCTTGTAACTGTAACTTTTCATTCACCCACACTGCAGTGGAAGCCTTAACCTTTTCCACCTGACACGACAATTTCTCTACGCCGACTGTTAAATGGTCAACTTCTTCTTTTACTCCCGTGTATTTTTCGGTAAGGGTTTCTCCTAAAGTCTCCACCTTCGACAATCTTTCATCATGGTTATCTTCTATAAGCTCGACTGTTTTCTTTAGGGATTCCATATTTTGGTGCAAAACACTAGTTACTTGTTCGCAGTCTGAACGATACTGAGTCAATTTACCCGATATTTCAGCAGTTTGTTGCTTACAAAGTTCCCTATACTGGGTCAATTCTTCTCTAAACCGCCCTAGTCGCGATTCAAAAGCATCCCGAAGACATTCGATACTCTCCTTATTTTCATTTAATTTAGATTCAAGCAAAATACTATTTTCATTTAATTTGGATGCAAGTGATTCATTTAATCTGGATTCAAGTGAAATACTATTTTCATTTAATTTAGCTTCAAGAAGGGACTGAATTGACATGACAAATTGTCCCTGGAAAGCACGAAACATTTCCGACATGGACGCCTCATTACTTTCCCTAACCACTTCTCTTAACTTGTCAACTTCTGATTCACTAGCAAAACTCGTCATCGACACAGTAAGGGAGGACTGATTAATGTCTACACTGGGTGCGTCACCAAGGGACTCACCTCCCAGCACCATCCCTCCATTCACACCACCCTCTAGCTCAGATGCCATATTACGAAATTATTTCACACAACAAATTTAATCTTCCGTTGTAGAAAAGACAAGAAGTAACCAACGCCGTCAATCCAGCAAACAGAATACACCAGTATACATTAGCACAGAAAAAAAGGTAAAATTCTGTTTCCAAATCTTTTAACTTAACTATCAAACAAGATATACACCATGTCATAAAATACACTTTCAATTGAATACATACACTACTATCAATGACCAAAAAAATTACGGAAACTCTAAAATAATTTTTTTTTTTTTTCCTTGAAAAATAATTTGCTAAGCAAATCTAACACAGTTGTCCGGCATTTCAACTTTAATAAGTTAACGAAAGAAAAGGAAAAAGACCTCTGTTACTCAATATGCAAAAATAATAATTAATTTTTTTCTCTTAAAAAAATCGCGAATTATTCGTGCCGGTTTGTGCTTTTACAAAGACTGAAAAATAAATCTTGCACTTCTTTGGAAAATCAACAAAAAAATCTACAAATTAATTCGTTAACAGAAACTGACATAACTTGACCCAAATCAGAATAACATTATGCTTGCATGCATAAAATTTGCAATCCGCATAGTCAGTAGCTCATTTGAAGATTCATTAATGCAAAAGAAATAATTACTACCGCGGAAATGTGATTCCAATCGAAACAGTATTTTTTTTTTTTTTTAATTATTTTAATGTCAGTTTGTGTCTTTCTTTAATTAAAAATTTGTTCGCACTTTCCTTTCGAAGAATCTCAGTTGCTGACCGCGCTGCCGTCGACCGCAATGACGCCGCGCCGCTTCTGCGTGCCCGCGTTGTTCCGCTGTCGCGTCTCTCCGCTGTACCGCGTTGCCCCGGTGTCGAGTTGTTGCTCTGGCGAGGCTTCCCGTCAGACTGCGTTGTTCGGTTCCGATCGTGAAAGCTCGGGTCCTCTCGTTTATTACATTGTTGTGCACTCGCCGCCTCGAAGTAGCCGTACCATCGCCGATTGTTGTCTTCCCGCTCTACTCACTGCTTATTATTTCCAGCACTTTTTTTTTTTTTTATATTAATCACTGTCCGTCCTTAACAATTTTAACTGCAACTTGTCCTGTCACGTTGAGCCATGTAACGTGTACTCACGCTATTCGTGTTTGTATAGTTAAAAGTTCGTTGAAGCAATTGAGCAGCTACACTTCCTAACACGATTTTTCTTAAGCTTTCTTCCACCACTAATTACTCTTTTAATTAAAGGTTCGTTTTGCCGTGCGGTCGCCAGTCTTTCGGCTATGCTAATTGGTTAATTAAAGTCACAGAAGAAGAACACATATGCGTACTAGTTTTCGTAGATTTATTCCTCTGAGACTACACAGTCAACAAGCATGCCACCAGACAATAATACTAATGTTTCTTCGTCACCGAAGATAGCAGATTCAAGTACAGTCAAAAGATAAATAAGCAGTGAGCACAATTCTCGAAACTAATTAACAAACAATCGCCATAGTCCGATTCTGCAGTAGTTTACTAAACACAGTTTATATTGAATCAGGTCACTCGGAAGAACCTTCATAGTCCAACATATACTTTAGCACACATCCCACAGTGTTCTTTAGTACGGAACACACGCCAAGCGGCCGTACGATGTATTCACGGGATAAACACACTGCCGTAAACCTTCCGCTCCCGCCGGCTGTTCCGTACGTTACCACTGACAATCACTGACTCCCCGCGCTCGGCGCTCGCCCACCGCCAAAGACCTTACATACCTCTCAGATTACACTATCCACTCCAAATATAACCGTAACGTTCATGGTTACGTTACACTTGCCTACGACGGAAGTTATGTGCATGTCCCATTTCATGTTGCTTTGTACTATCACCCCCAGATACTTCACTGAATCAACGGTGTCAACAGCTGAATTGTTTATTTTGTACTCGTGAACAAACTGATTCTTCTTGTTACTTATCCGCATTGCCTTGCACTTTTTGCAATTTAGTGTAAGCTGCCATTTACGGCACCAATCGAAAATAGCATCCAAATCACGCTGAATTTCTAAGCAATCGTCGGAGCACCTTATTTCCCTATAGATAACCGCATAAGACATGCCAGACAAGTGAATTAAGATTCTATGCTTTTAAAACGGTGAAAACTCCATCGAAATCCGCCCCGTAGTTTCCGAGTTTTTATATGACCAATATTTCCGGTTTTCGTTTTATAGATAGGTCTATAGATAAGCTTAAAATCAAAATAAGTATTTTTTATTACAGATTCTACATTATTCATAAGCAAAGTGTATTTCCATATAAAACTGCTGTATTGATTTATTTTTTTTGCCTCGTATTTCAGCAACAAAAAACGAGAAATGATTTCACAAGTAAATTAAATTACTTATATAACTACGCACGCGTCTAAAAAACATATTTGTTGTTGTTGTTACCATTTTCAAATTTACGTGATTAGATACATTCATGTGGCCAATTACATAATTCATTGTACACTTTAAAACAACAAATTGCATAGTACATTCCGTACATTAAAATATCTAGTTTAGGGGGTACAGAATTACATTAAAGTTTTAATTACATAATTCACTGTACAGGTTGAAATGACAAATTGTATGCTACATTCGGTACATTAAAAAACGAAAAAAAACTGGTTTACAGAGTAAAAATATAGATTAAAACCTTTATAATACATAGTGAGCCTTGCAGTGATAGAATTTGTCTGTTACAATGATTAAAAAATCTGATTTTATAATTCCATTTTGATTTGTCGTAAGAAAGCGTAGATGAGGGAAGAGATTTTGTATTTGCTAGTGGCTAACAGAGTAGAAACATTTGTAGGTAGTTGCTGCCCCAGCTGCACCAGTTTCTTAGTAAGAAAAAAACCAATCTTTGTCATATAAACTTCGCAGAGTTCATTACCGCACATCTCCGTGCCCGCCACCCGCCTTTCCACCGCTCTAGAGGCACATTCACAGTACAACTCGTAGGACCTACGATGATCCGATTTTCCGATAAAGAACTCTTGTTGGGCATTGAAAGGGGTTACAGGACTACATGCAGGACATGTTGGATGTGTTTGGACTCCAGACAACCAACAAGGATCCTTGCCGTCCAACAAAGCTGTGGCGTTGGATCGTGTATCGAGGAAACATCCCACGAGTGTGCGATAAGGATACATGGTGTGCCGCGAGAAAGTACGAGTGGAAAGGACTGCTTGGAACATCTTGTTTGACCCCTTCTATTAGCGTGAATGGGTGAGCGCATCCTACGGCAGTTCTACACGGATGTCCTACAAGTTGGACCGTGAATAAGCCGCGTTACTTTACATACAAGTCCAAACTCGAAGAAATGATTTGCCGGAACGCTGAAATAAAAGTATGTACTGCGTTTAAATTACTATATTATTATTAGTTGCCTTTATTAGTGATGTCACTGTATCAGACACATGTAAATTTAGATCACAATACAGTGAATGTATTCGTACACGGGTAATAGGAGCTACCGAGCGTGGTGGTGTAACGGTTAGCGTTCTGGCCTCGCATTCGGAAGGACGGCGGTTCGAATCACAGTCCGGGCATCCAGATTTGGGTTTTCCATGGTTTCCCAAATCACTCCAGGCAAATGCCGGGATACTTCCTTCAAAAGGCCATGGCCGAATTCCTTCCCATTCCTTGCCCCCCCATCCTTTCCCGTCTCTAAAGACCTCGCTGTTAAGAGACGTTAAGCAGTTTTAAAAAACTGATTTTTGAACAGCAATGTTAGTGGAAGTTGTGGTTAGGTGGAAATGCAGACAGGACCAGAAAGACAACTGACACAATTTTTTACAGAATAATTCACAATGAATTTAGTTTTATAAATAATTTAATCTGCTTTCATAAGCGCTGAGGTATTGAAGTTATTATTCCATACGGATGGAAGTAGTTCCGTATTTATCATGCTGAATGAGGTCTCGGCCAGGGATAAAACCAATGTCACGCGATATACCATAAGGTTTTGGGATTCCTAATTTATTTTGAATTTCGTTGGTTCCCTAACTCTGACATTAATTCATTTGAAGTTGCAACTGATCGCTGTGTAAACTACAACCTAAATATGTACAAGGTACGTAAAGAGGTTGGAAGCTTTCGAAATGTGGGTATGCAGGAGGATGAAGAAAATAAGTTACGCAGTAAGGAATGATAAGGTGCTGGAACCAGCAGGAGAGGAAAGGTCCCTTATGAAAACAATAAGGAACTGGATTGGTCATGTGTTGAGGAATGAGTGCCTGCTTAAAACCGCCCTGGAGAGAATTGTAAACGGAAGGAAAAGAAGAGGTCGGCGAAGGAAGAAAATGATTGCTGACATCATGATAAATGGGAAATATATAGAGACTAAGAGAATGGCGGAACAGAGGGAAGCTTCGAAGGCTGTCACTGTGTGTGGAGCTGCTGAATAGCAGAAAACCCTTGACGATGATATACACAGACGGAAAAAAAAATCCCAACACCAAGAAAAAATTATTGTAGAGTAATGAAATTTGGACAATGCATTTGTCAAGTTAACATGTTTAATTGATTAAATTTTCAAGATCACAGGTTAATTTAAGCTCAAGAAAATGCATTTCAAATGTGAAATACTGTTAAATTAATAGCCGGTGTAACCTCCAGAATTTTGAATGCAAGCCTGCAAACGTGAATGCATTGTGTCATACAGGTTTCGAATGTCACTTTGTGGTATGGAGTTCCATGCTTGTTGTACTTGTGCTGTCAATACTGGGACGGTCAGTGCTGGCTGTGGATGATGCTGGAGTTGTCGTCCAATGATATCCCATACGTGTTCAATTGGAGACAGATCTGGTGATCTCGCAGGCCAAGGTAACATGTCGACACTCTGTAGAGCACGTTGCGAGACAACAGCGGTATGAGGGCGAGCGTTATCCTGTTGAAAAACTCCCCCTTGAATGCTGTTCATGAATGGCAGCACTACAGGTTGAATTACCAGACTGACGTACAAATTTGCAGTCAGTGTGTTTGGTATAACCACAAGAGTGCTCCTGCTGTCATAGGAAATTGCTCCCCAGACCATGACTCCAGCCCTGTAGCGTGCATTCCACTGACTACAAGCCATCGCCGTTTGCGACTCCAGTGGTGTCAAGCCAGAGCTCATTGGAGGACGGAGTGGAGATCTGTTGTGTTTTCTGATGAAAGCAGGTTCTGCCTTGGTGCCAGTGATGGCCGAGTGTTGGTCAGAAGGAGGCCAGGGGAACGCCTGCAACCAAACTGTCTGCGGCCTAGACACACTGGACCTACACCTGGAGTCATGGTCTGGGGAGCAATTTCCTATGACAGCAGGAGCACTCTTGTGGTTATACCAAACACACTGACTGCAAATTTGTACGTCAGTCTGGTAATTCAACCTGTAGTGCTGCCATTCATGAACAGCATTCAAGGGGGAGTTTTTCAACAGGATAACGCTCGCCCTCATACCGCTGTTGTCTCGCAACGTGCTCTACAGAGTGTCGACATGTTACCTTGGCCTGCGAGATCACCAGATCTGTCTCCAATTGAACACGTATGGGATATCATTGGACGACAACTCCAGCATCATCCACAGCCAGCACTGACCGTCCCAGTATTGACAGCACAAGTACAACAAGCATGGAACTCCATACCACAAAGTGACATTCGAAACCTGTATGACACAATGCATTCACGTTTGCAGGCTTGCATTCAAAATTCTGGAGGTTACACCGGCTATTAATTTAACAGTATTTCACATTTGAAATGCATTTTCTTGAGCTTAAATTAACCTGTGATCTTGAAAATTTAATCAATTAAACATGTTAACTTGACAAATGCATTGTCCAAATTTCATTACTCTACAATAATTTTTTCTTGGTGTTGGGATTTTTTTTTTCCGTCTGTGTATGTATAAGGTTATGAGCATTACGTAACAACTATTCTATTTTTTTGGCAACCGCAAAGAAATGAATTGCCAGAACATTACTTCCACCCGTCATTTTTGACGGGCTTGGAGACTAGACTACTACATAATGTCGTAAGGTCACCCACTCACCTCGATAGCTATTGGCTGGAGAACGAAGTCACGTGTCAGCCTTCGCTCACAAAACAGCGACCAGAGATATCATTAGAAGGAATCCGTGGTTATGTAATTTAATAGCTAAGCAACTGCAACCACATTAATTGCCATAATACTTTCATTGAGTTTGCTTTTCATTGCGTTTCATAGTTAAAAAAATTTTGATAAATTTTGCGGCTGAAAAAACGTGGATCTGCTTTTCAGTAACATGTTACTAATTAAAGCAAATTAAAAAACTTAAAAAAAAATTAAATACGAATCTCAATTGTCATTTCGGCTTAGGATAAATTTCAGTTTAATTACAACTTTCAATAATGCTGTTGCTTGGCCAAAATTTATGCATTACAGTTTATTTGCTTTTAGGCATTTTACTGACCACTTTCGTTATTGGTCTTTATTTTAAGTGGACATCAAACCAAATGCGTCACCGAATCGACTTTTCTGCCGACTTATTTCTGCGGAGTTGCTCACTGTTTCATAATGTGGAATGTGTATTAAGTTCTCTGGCCGTCACAGATACTATGACAAATGTTTACATTATGAGTGTTTGCACAGTCTCAATAATAAACAAAGTGATGCTTTCGAAGCAAACAGGATTTTAAAAAAAATAAAAAAAAAAATTGCAGTGTGAAATTTAAGGCTCAAATACAAGATCGTATTGAAGCAAGTTGGAGTGTATGACCTTTGAAACAGTTACGCGATAGCTCGATCGTTTCTGTCTGTGTTTAATACCTACCTCTATTAATGCTTCTGACTTCTTCAAGCTCAATAGATTTTATTCATCCTAAGGGTGAAACACAGGTCAAGCTTATATTTGGCCATATCAGGTCAACCTGTCATAATCTTTGTTCCTAAAAACTGGAACTATTCTAGACCCGTGACGATACGCAGAAAACAGTCACGGGCTTACATTGGTAACTAAATAATTGATTAGGCATCGATAAATCCACATTAAACGAAGATGTTGTTTTAGACAAGAGGCAGTGTTCACGCTCCGTTTGTGTGGCAGGAAGTGTGCGGTGCACCGCAGCGGATAAACCTGCCCGCTGGAGCCAGTCTGCTGGACATGTGTCTCCGAGCCATACGCCGTCACTCCAGCAGGGTGAGCCGACAACTCTGTCTTCAAATCCACATTCTGTTCCCTCTTCTTCTTCTCACAGTGCAGTAGACATCTCCCTTATCGTCGTCCATTGCTGCATTGTGTCCAGAGGCAAAGATTAAGGCCGCATTTACACGATGCTAATTGACTGAACGAGTGGACTATCCTGCCGCGCGCGCAGCACTGGATAGTCCACTCTCCTCGTGTCAACAGGGACAAGACAGACAGTCGACTGAGGACAGTGAACTCCGTTCATGACCAACTTATGGCGTGCGAGTTCAACAATCAAGATGGCGACAACCCTATTTTTTATTTTACTTATTGCTTTACGCCTCGTCGACGGCTAAGGTCTTTAGATGCGGGTTGGGACTGGGGACAAGGAACGGGAAGGAATTCGGCCATGGCCTTTTTTGAAGGAAGCATCCCGGCATTCGCCTGACTGGACGTACCTAATCGTTGCTCCATGGTCCACGTCTGCGAGTAGCGGGCACACTCTGATAAGCCGCAGACCTGCGCAGGCTTCCGTACTTCCGGTACCGTGCCACCCAATCAGGCGACGTGAGACACAAGTCAAATAAATCCACACGCGTGCCACAACCAGCGGAGTTTCCACATCCGCGATTCGTCGTTCGCACACTTGCACGTCGTCTCGGAAGTCAACTATTACGAGACGTATAAAAATGTAATTTTGTACGCTCTGTATTTGTGTTTCTGATTGGGTCAAGCTTTTACCGCAGAGGCTGCCATTTTACTAGTTTGTATTATTATTTCTGATGTGTTGAATATAATAATCGCTTTGTATAAATGTTAAGAGGAGGGTAATTCAATTGGTCTGGTTGTGCTTAGTAAAAATTGAAATTATATTGTTTAAATATACGATTTGCAAATAAAGCCAGCGGGAATTTTATTTGCTTAAGTACAGTATTGTTTGATCCTTCTGAAGTGAGAGTACATAATGTTCTAGAGTTGTAGCAAACCGAATGTATTTATTACTGATTAACTGGTTCGTGGCCTGACTCGAAGTACCGAATCGTTACTCACAAATTCATTTCGTTACTCGCATTTGTCGTATAGCTGTCAGTTTGATTCGATAAACGAACGAACACGACGTATCATCAGGCGGGAGCTGGAACGGTTCGCCCAGCTGTTGAATGAGCGGTTGTTTGTTTTGAAATTAATTGATATAAGTGTGCTGCGGTTGTGATATTAGGTATTATTCTGAAGTATGTAATATTCAGTGCAGTAAGTCAAATGTACGAAGAATTTACCCAAATTTACTTTACTCAATGAACAATTTACTTGAACTTTACAAAGTACTAACGAAGTCATTCATGCGATGTTTCATGCTAGTGCTCAATTGTATCAGAAGTAATGTGACAGCAATCAATGAATTTTAATTACCGCAGGATCCATGTGATGGCTTTGATGTAGAATGTTTGTTGTAACAGCGACGCAACAACAATTGCGAATCTAATCACAAAAAGATGAAGAATTTACAAAATTAAATGAAAACAGTAAAGGAAGACATTGGTGAAACCTCCTATTTAAAAACGAAATACTTTGATGAGATTATAATATTTGTTAAATACATATCCCATTATATCATCAGGCATGTTAACAGGGTATTGAGTAGGCCTCTTTTAAAAAATAACCGTCATTATATATTGTCACTAGATAGTTGAAAGGTTAGGTCTTTTTTCGGTGTGTGTGTGTGTGCAAACAGGTGTTTGTTTTAAAATTAGATTATTCTTTCGTATATAATATTCATTACATTAAATCAAGTGTACATTCAGAGTTTATCCATGAGATACATGTACTAATTACTTTAAGTTTTATCTAAACGAACAACTTACCTAAACTTATTTTACTAAATAAACAATTTACTTAAACTTTAACAAGTACGAACGAAGTCGTCTCGTATGCGATGTGATGCGATGCGATGCTTCATGCTAGTGTTCGATTGTATCAAAAGTAACTAGTAACGATTCCAAAGTAACGTGTATTGATTGGTTTACTAACGAATACATACGGGTACAGAATTTCTAGTTACTTTTACAATATTTTAAAGATAGCCTTTCCTCCCCAGTTCTAAATTGGTTTAGAGATTTAAATAAAATAATTTTAAATGGTTCGAACCGAAAGGAAGGGCCAAACCAAATAAAATTAACGTCTAGACCAGGGGTGAACAACCCGCGGCCCGCCTTGTACATTTTTCCAGCCCGCGAGATTCATCACACGTTCACGAAGAATATTTATTTTATACCGGCCAAAGTAGTGAAAACCGATGTATTAAAAATATATATTAATTGTGCATCCATATATTCAAAAAATAACTGTCGAAATTATGAGAAAAAATTAACTTTGATTTTAAAATAATATTCTTGCGAATATATGACAGATACTGTTAGCATCATTATTATTAAAATCTATATTATCTATGTTTACTTGTAAGAATAACAGTAAACAGAATAATAATTATGTTTCAATTTTTACCCCAACAAAATGTCTGTAGTGGATCTAAATCTAATATACAATATATGATTTTATATGCGGCCCGCGGAGTTATGCTGCATTTCCAAAGTGGCCCGCAACATCATTTGGATTGGCCACCCCTGGTTTAGACGTTGTAATATTTCCTCGAATAAGAGAGGTTCGAACCCCCTCTGGCCATACGAATTACCACGGTTTTTCCGGACCGAGCGTCGTGGGTGAGTGGTTAACCCTTTGGCCTCGCATTTGGGAGAACGATGGTTCGAATCCCCGTCCGGGGATCCAGATTTGTTTTTTCCATGGTTTCCCCAAATCACTCCAGGCGAATGCCGGGATGCTTCCTTCAAAGGTCAGAAGGTGAGGAGCGGAGTCAGGGGAACATGACGTAGAGCCGCCAGTTCGGAGTGAACAGGGTATAGAGCAGGGATGGCGAACCAATGGCACGCGACCAAATAATTTGGGCACGGCATTAATTAAGTAGGTACTTAATCGATATAAGTAATTTTTTTTCGTCTACATAATGTGACCTCACATTAAAAAGTTCCTTGTGAACGAAACTACCCGTGCCGGAACCTCTACAGATTGGACAAAAGAGTATATTTCAACTTTCAAGCAAGTTTCCGACGTAACTGAGTGAGGAAGCGCGGGCGGGGCGCTAAGCTCACTTATTCACTTGTTTTTGCTGACGTAGTTGACTGATTTTACCAATCACGCATAGTTCTTAAGCCAATTTCGCTAAAACAGCTGCTTCTTTAAATTTGTTTGAGTTGTATTTGCAATTATTCAGCATGGCTAGTTTGGTAAAAAAAAAAAGTGCAAGATAAGTGTCATAGAGAATTTCAACCTTGGTGGAGTGAGAAATATGGCATGATTAATAAAGCTGATAAAGTGGTGTGTTTTATGTTCTGGAGCAGTGTTATGTACAACATCACCTTTAAAACGGCACTATGAAATAAAAAAGCGAACCAGAGCATAAAGAAGTAATTGAGAATTAAAGAGAGAAACAATCGACGCGTTTGGTTAAGTATGTTATCAAGGATGGCGCTGCACGATTTTCGTCTGCAAATGTTATGGTTCGGCACGGTAAACCTTCTAATGAGGGACGATCTTTGAAGGAAGCCCGGTTGTCATGCTTCCCTTCACTTTCCGAAGCCTTGGAAAAGAATGGTAAGATAATTCAGCGTGTCAAAGAGTCTCCTTTATCCAAAAACACAATAAACGACAGAATACGAAAACCGGCAAAAAATGTAAAAGAACAACAAACAAATGACATCAAGTCATCTCCTTTTATATTGTTGCGTACAGCTATAACTAAATCTGGTCGTTTAACTATTTTAGCTCGATTTTGTGGAGTAAACGAGTCAAGGAAGAATTGATTGCTATAACATCGTTAGCAACAACTTCTAAGGGCACAGATATTTGTACGGCTGTTAAAAATTCACTTACTAAGAAAGACGTACATTTAAGCAAAATTGTTTCGATAACGATTGATGCTGCTCCATGGACGGTGGACAAAATAAATGGTTTTATCGGTTTATTCCAAACACATTCTTGAATTTCACTGCACCATACATCAACAAGCTTTGTGTGCAGAGGGTTTATTCGCCTTCGATGATAAATATAATGGATGTAGTCACAAAAATAGTGAATCTTACATCGTGGCAGTCTTTAAATAAGCAAACATTTGATGCTTTGTTGGATGAAGTCAACTCGGTGCGCAAAGACTTGCGAGTACTGATGTATAACAATGTACGCGGGTTGAGCCGCGGTAACCTACTTCAAAGATTTGGCGATTGCTTGGAAGAAATCAGACTACTTTTACAAAATGAGGGAAAAATGGAAAAATACTCATAATTGATGGGTATTATGTGGCTTTCAAAATTAATGTCTTTTACTGACATGTGCCAGCATTTCAATCAATTGAACGTGAAACTTCAAGGCGCAAACAAAACAATTATCGTTATGATAGATCTCATTCGTAAAGCCTAAACTGCAAGTTTTCAGTAATGATTTTATTTCAAAAAGTTACAAGTATTTCCCGAACTTGAAAAAAAAAAAATGGATGTACCCAAAAAAAAAAAAAAAAATTCCATCGAGATTTTCGCAGTTTAAAGAGTTATCGCAAACACTCAAGTTTATTATGTATCCTGATGTGACTTCACCTGATAGACTGAACTTGTCTAAATTTGATTGGTTGGAAATTGAAGAAAATGAAATGCATCTGATTGAGTTCCTGGGTAGTGGACTCAAAAGTTCATCAAAATGAGGAAGAAGTTGGATTTAAATGAATTAGCAAGACTATCAAGCAATAAGAGTAAAAATTCCAACACTGTAATTATGAAAACTTGGAATTCAATTGCAGACACATTTAGCTGATTTTCGGTATCTTAACAATATTTTCATCTACCTATGTCTGTGAGTCATTATTTTCAGAAATGAATAACAAAACCGTTTGTCAGATGAATCCAGTACAGTTTGCATTCTGTTAACCGTAACAGAATGTGAACCTTATTTGGCATCTAGTTTGCAACTACAGAAGTCGCACTAGTTATATCTACTTAAATAAACACAAAACTGTTGTTGTTATTATTGACTAGTATAAAAAAATTGTATTTCTGGTTGTAAATATAAAGTTTTAAGGTGATAGTATTTAGTTTTATTTCTTTTCCCATTAATCACTAAGTCACGATTGTTTGATGGCACGTCATAACTTCGTCCAACATTTCTTTAGAAAAAATGGCACGTTGATCGATGGAGGTTCGTCATCCCTGGTACAGAGCTTTGTAACTTCAACATGGCTACCGAAATGCGGTATACTCAACTTCCGGTTGCATTCTATCATTGTGTTTACGTGTACTGTCGGCGCTACGAGGCTTATTAAAAACGGAATTAAGCCGGTTAATCGTTGCATCTACGGATGTTTGGCGATTTCGGTGAAAAAATAAGGGTCTCAGTTATCATGTTTTTTCCAAAGATAAAGACCAGCGAAACTGGTGGGTTATACAACTGCGGCATGGAATAACTCCGTCAAGTGGAGCCGAGTGCGTAGTCGTCATTTTGCTAAATCGAATTTAACTCCTCGCTTGACAACTGTGCTAAGTGGTTGCTTGATTTTCACGCTTTGAATTAAAAGTATGAAGTGATTGCATAAACCTCTTATGCCTCTGCTGGGAATCAATTATTTATGTTGTAGTTGTGCTTACATTATGGCAACACAGCCTTGATTTGCTGTGGACTGTTTACCTTTTCCTGCGACATTCTATGAGAAAATTAACTTTAAAAATGCTTTAGATTGACTGAAAATGTATTTAACTGGCAAAAAGGTTTCAAATAGTTTGGTCAAGGTAATCGTTTTCACGCAATTTTTAAGGAAACATTGTGTAGGAGATCTGAAAAAATCTTAACTGCAACATATTTATGTGAAGTTGAACAATCCATACTGCGAACATCATTTTACAGGAAGGTAAAAAAAAAAAAAAAAACTAGAAGCTAAAACCTTATGCGGTTCTAAGACTGAATTTCCCGGCAATCGCACATTTTGTGGACGACCAGCAACATGGACCGATCTTTTAAACTCAACAAAAGGAATAAAACAAAAAGTAATTATTAATATTACGTATCATCGTGAATGATCAAAAATTTATTTTCAGGGTCGGCACGAAACTCGTTTCACTTATCTTCTGGAAATTAGCGCACAGAAGAACAAGCTCAACTTCAAACAATGTTTGACTGCTGTTCAGGTGTATTTTTTCTCTCCTATATTAGCTGTAAATACAACGTAAACACTATTCTAAAAACAGTGACTAAAAAACTTTGGCCTAAAATCAGATATTTATAATTTTAAAATGATTTTAAGCAGTTCAAACGAGAAGTGAAACTCCAGAAAGAGGCCAAAATTAAACTCAGTTAAATTCAAGGTTTAAATGGCTTTGATGGTTAGAATTCTTACCTGTTAATCAATTCATGCTAAGTATACTTCTACAGATTACGTTCTCTGTCTATAAAAAGTAATTACTTCAGCTGTTTAACTGTTAAATTCTTGTATACAGTCTGCATCGCAAGCGAAAACAAACGCTGAGTGGTCAACCGGAAGAAAAACACCACCACACTTTGCCTGGTGGCGCTGCAGGTGACGAAAAAATAAACTAATAAGTTTCAGAGCTCTATAGAGTCAGGTGCCCTGTACCCGTTAGGATTACCGGGTTAGGATAGGCGGCTACGACGGAAACGAATTGCGCAGATGGTATGAATCTCGGTCACCCAGGTCCTATAAAGACCACACGAAGTAATTGTTAATGAGAGTCTGTAACCTGGAGCGCACAATTGTGTGTTTACACCTGGTCCAGCGGTGTCGTTGAGGCCTCGTAGAGTGCTTGATACTGGTCTGGAACGACCGGGCGTTACTCGGAACGACTTAACTGCTCGCGGGCCAGTTTGCAGTGAGCAGTCTTGAATGGCGCCTTGTAATTCTGCCGGCGGTAACTCGAGTCGGCGCGCTTTATCAGCGGCATTGTAATGGCGGCGGCCAACTCGGTAGCCATTAATCACGGCGCGGCCATCTCGCCAATTGAATTAACTCCCCCACCCCCCCCCCCTCCTTGTTCTCATCGACCGCACGACTTGGCCCTAAACACTCGCCTCCACTGTCTTACCAGCAAAGTACCACATTAAGGACTACCTTGGTCCCCTACTCCTCTGTGCAAGGCCTCCCTACCAATCATTTAATTGTACGGAATAATAATTGTAACATTTGTATTGTTTTTGTAATCTAAAGTTTCCCCGGTAGAGCAGATGTCTAGTTTTTAGGGATAGCATAGGTTGTAAATGGTGTTAGTCTCTTTGTGTTGGTGGTAATATTGCAGAGGGAGCATCCATGAACTACGAAGCTCCTTTTTGGCCTCCACACGTTTTTTATTTCTATATACCTGGATAAATGCAGCTCTAAATCGGTAAATTCACTAGTTTTTTTTTTTACAACATTCATTCCATAGTCTATATTACTACCGGTATTGTATATTCTGTGACAATCCATTCTACAGTCTCTGACGTATAGTCTGTGACCAACCATAGTGATTTAAACCTTCAGAGAAAATAGTGTAAAGCGCGCCATTAGGACAGATTTATAGTCACGTGTGATAAAATATTGTGTTTTTGTTTATCTTTAACTATAGCTTCTCGGACTTGTATAAATAATCCAAATATATTTTGCTACATGTGAGAACAATATGCAATAGTTAAGCCGATTTTTATAGGTCGCGTCAAAGTACTGCTTCCACTACTTCGTATCAAACTTGGTTTGGTCAACTATTCTGTAAAGGCATTACCACAAGATGGAAATAATTTCAAGTGTCTTTGTTAATGTTTCCATAGCTTATCTGATGCTAAGTTGAAAGACGGAATATTCTAGGTAGGTGGTATCAGAAAGCTGTTTAAGGATGCAGATTTCGAAAAAGTGATGACAACTTTTGAACAAAATGCCTAGAACGGCTTTGTTTCTAAGTTTTGGGGAACACAAAACATGCTCATTATAAAAATATTTTCCAAGAAATGTTAAACGCCTATAAAAACTAACTGTGTAATGTGGGACTGAACATTCATTTTTTGAAGCCTCATATTGATTGTTTTCCAAAAAATCCAGGCGACTGCAGTGAGGAAAAAGGTGAACGGTTTCATCAAGGTGTAAAACAGATGGAAAGAATGTATCAAGGCCGCTGGAACATTAATATGGTGACGGACTATAGCTGGATAATACATAGACATGAAGTAAAGATTCATAAACGAAAGCCAACAAAATACAATTTTTCTTATTTTTTTAAAAATTAATTTAAAATATTAATACTTTTTTTTTAAAAAAAGACGTAATTATTAATTGTTTTATTTAAATAGCTATATACCCAATAAAAATTAGGAGAATATTCTCAATTGATTCTCATTCGTCATCATCATCCTCAGCAGTTTCCAGCCTCTGGCCTGGTCTGCTTAGCCTCTCCATTTGCTTCTTTCATCCCACCACCTCTCTGTCACCACTTTGTTCCAGTCCTCTCCTCTCTTCCGTACACACTCCTCCTCTCCTTTCAGCCATCCATCTCTTAGTCTTCCTCTGGGTTGTTTACCATGCATCTTAATTGCGTGGATTTTTCTTGGGATTCTCTGAACCTCCATTCTCTTTACATGTCCATACCATCTCATTCTGGTCCTCTCTACCCTTTCCTGTATGCGTTCCTTTTTTATGGTGCGTCTAATCACTTCATTCCTTATTCTGTCCATTTTAGTGACTCCCATTCTACCTCTTAAAAACTTCATTTCGCTTGCTTGTACTCTGCTGATGTCCCGCTTCTTCATTGTCCGTGTTTCAGCAGCATAAGTTAAGATAGGCACATAGTATGTGTGATAGATTACTCTCTTGCTTCTCTGTGGCACCTCTTTATTCCATACGAGGCTTCTAATGCTCCTTAGAAACGCCTCTGCTTGTCTTCCTCTTTCACTTATCTCGCCATCATTTCCTCTACATTCCTCTAATATACTCCCCAAGTACTTGAACCTATTTACCTTCTTTAGTTGTTCACCTGCCATCACAATTCGCTGTTTTAACCTATTAATCTTTCTGGTTGTTACCATGTACTCACGTTTCTTTACATTAAATTTCAGGCCATACTCCTCCACACTGTCCGTCCATACATCCAACTGCCGCTGCACATCCTCTTCTTCTCCTCCCCAGATCATCAATCATCCGCAAAAGCCATCACCTTCATGTTTTCGTCTCCCATCCTCACAGCCACCTTCTGCATTATTTCATCCACGATTACAATAAAGAGTAGTGGTGACAGGGCACTCCTTTGTTCTAGTCCATTCCTTTGTTTCAGCCAATCTGTTCTTACACATAGTGAAATGAAATAAAATAATGAAATTATTCTCATTCATTTTATTTAATTTTTGTTTGTACTTAATTGTATCCAATTACTATTTGATCTGAATCTGGTAAATTTGAAGTGATATGTATGATATGAATACCGTTTTATATTACTTTTGACACAAATACTACAAATATTAACAATTAAAGAAAAATTTAAAAAAAAATAACTTCGCGGACCTGTGTGATGAACAGCAATCACTTGACAATGGCGGCAGAGCTGTGACCGCCGAAACGTCATGTTTGATCGATGGACTAACTCGGCTAGTTACCCGAGATAATTTTATTCATTTTCAACGTCGAGAAAACCTCCATTCTTATATAGTATCTTAGTAGCTCGGTTAGGGGTATCCATAAATTACGTGAGGTGTTTTTTCCGGATTTCCGGCCCCTTCCTCCCCGCTGGCGAGACTTGGTGAGATCTGGTCCGATCTCCCCCCCCCCTCCCCACCCTCTGGTGAGGTCCGCGCGAGACCCCCCTAGAAATCGCCCTCGCAACTTTTTGAGACCTTTTTTTAGGTCCCACTCACCCAAACTCGTTACCCCCCCCCCACTTTTCGACGAAACAACCCCCCCCCTCTCAAATCGACTTTCGCGTCATTTTTAGACCTATTTTTTTATAAGCTCTACAGTCCAACAAAAATTTCCAAAACTTCACGTGACATTTCCTTTGATCCCTCCTCCCCCTTGGTGAGATTTCACCGGACCCCCCCCCCCCTCCCCATTTCACCTCACGTAATTTATGGACGTTCCCATACCATTTTTGAACGTCAAAGTCAGGCTTAGAATGAGTGTTTGAACATGTTGTATTAGTAGAGTGGTGTTGGCACCCCTGTGTGTGTTGCAGGTGCAGCCTGTCTCTGAGCTGTCCGAGTTGACGAGGCGCTGTGGTCTGGACGGAGCCGCATTCGACTTGGACGACGCCAACATCCGCGGGGGTACCCTGCGCCGCAGCGGCAGCAGGCGCTTCGCCAACCACACCACGGTCAGTCTAGCCTCATATACCTCTATACTACGCAAAGTGCCCGCGGGCCTCTCAACTATGACGAATTACTCGCTTCACACCTTTGTTTCATCACTTAGCCTTGAGCTCCAGCTAGTTCGACAAGTCACTTTCTGTATAAAAACTTTCTCCTGCCATCTTCTTTGCCAGAAGATGGAGCCGGAGTACGGCCTCGAAACGTCGCATCTGATTAGCCCCCTCTCCCGCTGGGAGGCGCGAGAAGTTTTTGAACAGTTGCCACACTGGGGAAGCCTTCATTCTTTCAAATCACATTCTGTTGTCCCGCTATGGACGGGTACTGCAGGCTTTTAACTATGCCGTGTATCTCGCAGTCAGTTTTCTTCCGGCATCTTACATTAATCCCCCCTTCTTTTTTTTCACAGGTCACTGAGTTGGTAGGAGGGCAAATTTGCCCTCCTACCTAACATTCGGGAGGACGGGGGTCAAATGTCAAATCCCGTCCGGCCCAGGGCTGCCAGATTGTATAATTGGATACAAAACTTGAATAATTTGGTTACCTCTTGTATCCTGTTTGTATAACAGATTGCCTTGTATAATTGGATACAAAAATGAGCACTTAAAAGTAAAGTACATTCCAGCACCTTTTTGAAAGTGTTTGCCCTTTGTTTCATTGAGTTGGCAACCCTTCCTGCATATCTATTTCCTTTTTGTTATTCAAAATTTATCAATGTATACATTGTTTACTTTTCGTGGACTTTTTTTGCTCCCAGCACTTTCACTCACGTATGTAATCAATGGATGACCCCTTTGTATAATTGGGTTTCATTCTGTATAATTTCAAAGAGACAGCGGTATAATATAAGTTGGCTGTACTGGCAGCGCTGGTCCGGCCATCCTGACTGGGGTTTTGCGTGGTTTCCCGCAGTCACTCTAGGCGAATGCTGGGATGGTTCCCTACAAGGCCACGGCCGGCTTCCATCCCCTTCCTACCCCGTATGTTAGATAGGCTGAAAAGGGTCTTCGTGACCCTCTAGCAGAACACCTCCCGGCCTTCAGCTGGGAGGAATTAAATTTTTTAAAAATGTCTGAGTTAGAAGGTGGTCAAATTTGCCATCCTACTTATCATTCGGGAGGATGAGGGTCAAATCCGCCCAGCCATCCTGACTGCGGTTTTTCATGATCTTTCGCAGTCACTCCAAGTCAATGCCGGGGTAGTTTCTTTAATAGGCCATGGCCGACTTCCTTCCCTAACCCCATCCCTTAGTTTAACTTGGCTGAAAAGGGAAAAAATCTCTTACACTAATTGTTCCAGATTGAGAGCGATTCACTCCCTCCTGCCATTCTGGAGGTAGGGGTGCGAATCCCCGTCCGGCCATCCAGATTTCGGTTTACTCCAGGTGAATTCCAGGATGGTTCCTTTAAAAAATCATGGCCAACCTTCTTCCCAATCCCTATCCCGTTAGGCTACGTTGACAGAACAGTGTCGCTAAGACTTTCAGCAGGCCCCCTCCTAGGCTTAACTTCGGAGGAATGAAACCTAAAGGTGCGTTCCCACGGCGAGTGGTTAATCGAACCGTACGGATCAGCAGGGACGGCGCGCCTCTACCCATCGCCAGGCGGTAAAGTCGAAAGGCCCAGGCAGCTGAAACGACACTAGGCACGCTGGTGGAGAGAGTTAACCTACGACGCGCGCTGATCCGTACACTCCGGCTAATGTGGTGCGTCCTCCAAAACTACGCGGCTTGGGAACTCACCTTAAGGAAAAATGTGGAGCGGACGGACAAGGTAGTAAAAAGGGCGAAGCGATAAAATAAAAAGGTAAAGGCGCTTGAAAACAAAGGAAAGTATTCAAAGTCTTTCCGAAGCAAATGGAGTAAAACAGACCGAATGCATCGCACATGAAGAAATTTTTGAAGAAGACTGGATTCAGTGCTACGGAGCAAAGACAGGGCTGGCGTTAGGAATTTCGGGCCCGGGGTAAAATGGGCGACTTTTTTGTTTAGCTCTACAAATTGGCCGGGTGACAATGGGGCGGATCCTTGGCTTCATAGCCTGAGGGCCCTTCTACAGTCAGCCATTGGGCCCGGGTACTTTGATCCGCTTACCCCCCCCCCCTAACGCCGGCCCTGCCCATGAAGATTCTGGTTGTATAGAATGTTCAAATATCCATGATTATTGTGATTTTTGTAAGGCCAAAAAACGATTAGGCCACCATTTATTACTGTGTCTATGGCTATCCGACAATTCTTGTTGCCAAAAAATTAAGGCGAAAGAGTTTTCAATTTAATTAATTGAAAAACAGTTATGATTATTAACTTCTAATTAATATAACTTCAAAAGTTCCCAGTTTAATTTTAAGAGTAAAATAAAGACAGAAGATGTGTTTATTTTATTTTTATTTGCAATTAATTTTAAGTGTGCGGGGCTATCCGAACTTTCCCTAACTTAATTACATGAGGAGATAACTAAGCGATGGGAATAAATATCCACATCCTGTTGCGTGCAGTTCTGTACTTATTTTAACTGTGACAAATAACTTGAAAGAAAGGCTACGTGGCTTCGCTCGGACCCCCCTCCCTCTCGCACGTAGCTTAGCGTAGCTTTATACCCAACCCTAAACCCCCCCCTCCCCCCCAGACCGAACCACGTAGTTTATGAACATTCCCTAAGCAACTGGCATTCTCCTTCGGATTCGCTCCCGTATGTGTGGTGTGTGATTTATAATTTCTGTGTGGGTGATTAACGCTCTGGCCTCACATACGGGTTCGAATCCGCGCATCCAGATTTGGGATTTCCATGGTTTCCTCAAATCACTCCATGCAAATGCCGGGAAGCTTCCCTGAAAAGGCCATGCCCGAATTCCTTCCCGTACCTTGTGCGCTGTGATTTAGAGCCTCTAATGACCTCGACGTCGACAAGGCGTAAAACCGTACGTAAAAAAAGGTCTCTGTTAACATTTAACAAAAAAAAAAAAAATTAGTGGTGGTCACAATATGACCACGTTTTTCGTGAAGTGTTTGAGGCAAAGGTTTTCCGTAACAGGAAGTGGATAGATATTTGTGTTACCGAATCATATCTCAAGTCAGGGGTGGCCAACCCAAATGATCTTGCGGGCCACTTTGCAAATGCGTCATAAAGCCCGTGTGCCGCATACTAAACCATATATTCGAAAGAATATTACTTTTAAATCAAAGTTGATTTTTCTCATAATTTTGACAGTTAATTTTTGAATAAGCGGATGCACAAATAATGTATTTTTATCAATACATTGGTTTTCAATACTTTCGCCATTATAAAACAAATATATATTGTATAAGTGTGATGAATCTTGGTGGCCAGAAAAACGTTCCAGGCGGGCCGCGAGTTGGCCACCCCTGTCTTATGTCATCTCCTCAAACTCTGAAACAGTGAAAAATTCCATCTAAATGCCGTAAATAACGAATGCTTCTCTCATCAGATGAATGAAGTAAAACGGTGGAACCATAGCATTATTTTCTGAGCTCAAACCTGGTCTTGCGTCCCCAGCCACAGTTTTGTTTGCGTCATTGCTGTTCCAGGTAATACCGTGTAGCTAGACAGCTTGCAGAGTTGCTCAGTGACTCGCTACACTGGCTGCGGGTGATCGCACCTTAATCGCGCCGCGTTGTTATTAGATTCGCGAGCGCTGCCAAATAGCGGAGCGGCCGCATGGAATGTGAAAGTTGGCGACACTGCTTTCCCCGCTGCGGTCTGGAGGAACGCGGAAAGCTTTCCGTCTCTCAGTATGGCACCCGCCCAGTTGAGATGTACGGAAACAATATACTGCGCTTCAGCTATCACAATCTGTCTGATGTCTCTTTTACAGTGATCTTCGCAGCCTACACTGTGCTGTAATCAGTCTGTTGGTCAGGTCATTCTAACTGGACTCTGTGATCTAATGACTCCAATAGCGATACGTGCCTGGTTAGAGGCAGGAAACTTTGTTTTCCTCGGTGAAGGATGTGTATTCACGTTCGCATTCGGGAGGACGCCGGTTCGAATCGGCGTCCGGGCATCCAGATTTGGGTTTTACATGGTTTCCCCAAATCACTCCAGGCGAATACCGGGATGCTTCCTTTAAAAGGCCATGGCCGAATTCCTTCCCGTTCCATGTCCCCAGTCCCATCCCGCCTCTAATGACCTTAGCTGTCTACGAAACGTAAAGCAGTAAGGGAAAAAAAAAGTGTATTCTCGTGCTACGTAGATGGCTACAATAAGTTTTTTTATTATTATTTTTTTATTTTTTTTATTTTTTTAATACTGCTTAACGTCTCTTAACAGCGAGGTCTTTAGAGACGGGAAAGGATGGGGGGCATGGGCTTTTGAAGGAAGCATCCCGGCATTTGCCTGGAGTGATTTGGGAAACCATGGAAAACCCAAATCTGGATGCCCGGACGGGGATTCGAACCTGCGTCCTCCCGAATGCGATGCCAGAACGATAACCGTTACACCACCACCCTAGGTGCTAGAATTCGATAAGAGAAGTAAGTGAATTATAACTGATGGCGGAAGCAGGGATGATGTTAAAAGTGCCTTCCTGAAAAAGAGAAATCTTTTAGTTGGAAATATTGATCTAGAACTTTTTTTAAAATATGTGTGGAGCACAGCACTTAATGGTAGCTAACTATACGAATACCTAGAGCTTTTGAAATGTGGTGCTAAAGAAGAATGCTGAACATTGAATGCACAAATACGAAATGAACGTGTTTTGGAATTGATGGGCGAGGAAAGAAGTTTGCGGAAGAGTTTTACAGAAAGAAGAGGCAGGATGGCGGGTCATAGTTTAAAGCATTCTAGATTGGTTAAATTGTTAGTGGAGGGAGAAGTCGAAGATAATAACTCTAGACTGAGTCAAAGGTTAGAATATGTGAAGCAGATAATTGAGGAAGTCCAGGGCTAGTCAAAATGATTGCAGTAATTTCAGAGAATTACTACAGATTTATTATTTGACATGTACTTACAAGATTACACACATATGTAAACAAACTGTGAAAGTTTTTTTTAGTGTCTACAGATGCTCAATATGTGCACCTTTAGTGACTCTGCACACATCAAGTCTATAATCGAGTTCTTCCCATACCCGATGCAGCATGTCTCTGTCAATGAGAGCAAATGCATTGGTGATGCGAACCCACAGGTCTGGCAGATCACCTGGTACTGGTGGCACGAACAATGTGTCTCTTACGAGACCCCAGACAAAGAAGTCGCAGGGGGTCAGGTCAGGGGAACGAGGAGGCCATGACATCAGCTGACGATCAGCATCACCAGCACGACCAATCCATCTGTTTGCAATCCTGGTTAGGAAATTACGGACAACTAGAGAAAAATAGGGTGGAGTACCGTCGTGCGGGAAAATTAAATCTTCACTGTCAGCTTCCAGAAGTGGCATGAGCCAATTCTGCAACATTTGCAGGTAGATTTTGCCTGTGATCGTCACCTCATTAGAGGAAAAAGGCCCATAAAGTTTCTTTCGTGTGATCGCGCAAAACACGTTCACTTTGGGAGAGTCACTGCACGTAAGCATGGGGGTTTTCGGTCCCCCAAATGCGCACATTGTGCCTGTTCACTTTTACACTCACATGAAAAGTGGCCTCTTCACTAAACACAAGTTTTTCTGCGAATGTTTCGTCTTGTTCTAGACATTGGACACAGAATTGAAAACGACGCACTTCATCGTTGTGCGACAGTGCTTGTAGCAACTGTAACCTGTAAGACTTCATACACAGTCGCTTCCGTAGGATTCTCCAAACGGTCTTCTGTGGAATACCTAATTCCCTGCTCGCTCGAGCAGTAGACTTCTGTGGGCTACGAACGTAACTGGCGCGCACACGTTCAACGGTTTCTTCAGACACAGGAGGGCGACCCGTTGTTTTACCTTTACAAAGTCATCCAATGGCTTTAAACTGTTGGTACCAACGCCGAATGGTGTTAGCATGCGGGGGATCCTTGCCGAACTTTGTTCTAAAGTGTCGCTGAACAGTTACCACAGACTGAGTCGAATGAAATTCGAGAACAACGTACGCTTTCTCACTTTCAGCCATCTTGCTCTCTAGCGCTCTAGCGGCAACCGCGGGAAGCTTGCATTTAGTGCAATCGAAACTTGGAGAGCCACTTGTCTTATAACAGCAAACCCCATCATCGTACCTATAATAGGGCAGCCAAAAAAAAAAATCGTGAAATCGCAGCAATCATTTTGACTAGCCCTGTACATTGTAAGGGGTATGTTGAGATGAAAAGGTTGGTGCAAGATAGAAGGGATGGAGGATTGCTTCTAACAAGTCGAAAGACTGATAACAGCAACAACAAAAAAAGTAAAAATATAAAAGAAAATAATATAATAATATAAAATAAGATCAAACTCGCTGCCAAATGCACAAAGGCAGCCATCCTGATCTGGGTTTTCCATGGTTTTCCCAGATCACTCCACGCGAATGCGGGGATGGTTCCTCACAATAGCCCATGGGCGCCTCCTGCCATATCCCTTATAACCCTTCCAAACCATAACCCTTTTCGATAGGTGCTATGCACCCTCCGCCACACACTTTTAGTGAATCGCGGAGTAATAATAATAATAATAATAATAATAATAATAATAATAACGTGGTCCTAGTTGGCTCCAACGAATAAATAAAACTGGGTGAAACCGCTATCTAATTCAGTCAGGAGAACGTGCCCAATGGAAGCTGAATTATTGCAGGTTTTGGGACCTGCTGACCTTCGGCCAGTGTGAATTTTGCCAGTTTTCTTTCGTGCGACGTCGCAAAATGGGAATCGATAGACTCGTTTTTTGCCCTCCCGTGGGCGAGATTTTATTGTTATCCGGTCTACGAGTCAAGACTCGGCGTCCGGTATGGCAGAGAATATGGCGACCGGGGACAGGAAGGTAAATGTCGGGCACTGCGCCATTGGCTCCTCACTCGAACGGACAGCCCAGGCTAGGACGTGTCACTCGAATGGCACAGTCACACTAAAATCGTCACTGCCCTCGTGTGCTAACTCATTGCCCGGAGCTACATGTTTCTCAGCCCAGTATTGAGCTGTTTCAAATGGTTCCTTCTTGTGAGCACCGAAGTGGTCAATAAAAAAAAGAGAAACAATTTGCTACTGGTAGATTATTTATTGATTAATAAAATTAATTATGGTATGATGGGATAGCTTCCATTTTTACACTGAAAAATATAATTTTCAGATTTCACAATTTAACTTTTCATACGAAAAATTTCTAATCAAAATAAAATACAAAATCTTCTTAACTCAAATCATAAAATCACATTTCGTACATCATGTAATTATCCTGCATGACTCGTGGAGACATTATTCACCTTTCCTGCATAGGTTGACTAGGACCATTCTAGGCAGGAATATTCAGCAGTAGAGAAGCATAGCGCTTGTGCGGTGGTTTGCAGAAGTTGTTTGCAACTTTCAAAAGTTGGAGACCCCCTCCCCCCTCCCCCTCCTGTTAGTTGGTTCACCTGTACAGTCAGACAGGATATTTTGCACGTGAAGGTTGCTTGGCCGAATGGAACGTCGGTGTCGATAGCGCCTGCCGGGCGAGGCGACGCCACCCGCCCGACACGCGGCCACTTCCTGCGTTCAGCCAGGAAGGGCGGACATCGCCAACCAAGCGCGGCTTCCGAATTATCAGGACCCGAAACACAACACAAAGTGCACGGTCCACATTCACGTATCACACTGCGAACTAGGGAATTACGATTCTATCATACTCCATCACTTACACCAACGGTTCTTACAATCTACTGTTACTGTGAACTTTTAAAACAATACCTGCCAGTAACTTCAAATCTGTTTATACATTTGGTTTACAGAAATCCGACCCTTCTCCCCCTTTCAACTCTTAGTGTACTGTAAACATAACCACAGATATAGATATAGATGGAACTTTGCGCACATATACTTTAAAACAAACAGACAAATATTGCCTGCATTTGGTTTACACAATCCCACCTTTTCTCCCCCTTCCATTGTTGTTGTTGTTTTTTGCTGTTGTTGTTTTTTGTTGTTGTTTTTTGCTGTTGTTGTTTTTTGCTGTTGTTGTTTTTGCTGTTGTAGTTGTTACTGGTGCTGCTGTTTTTGTTGGTGTTGTTGTTACTGGTGCTGTTGTTGTTGGTGTTGTTGTTACTGGTGTTGTTGTTGTTGGTTTTGTTGTGGTTGGTGTTGCTGCTGCTGCTTAAGCGCTCGTCGACGACAAGGTCATTAGCGCCCATCCCCCTTCCAACCCTCTTAGTTATTGACAATGGTCTCTATACATACCCACAGTTTTTATCAGATTTCGATGGAACTTTAAAACAAACAGAAAAATACTGTCTACATTTGGTTTACAGACACCCAACCCCTTTCCCCCTTTCAAACAACTTCATTTTTGTCAACGTTCTTTATGGAAAGCTACAGTTTCTACCCGATTTTGAAGGAACTTTGCACAAGTCTTCTTTAAAATAAAGAGAAAAATATTGTCTACATTCTGTTTACAAAAATCCAACCGCTACGCCCTTTATTCCATTTAATTTTTGCAAATGATCTTTATGCTAAGTTACAGTTTCTATCCGATTTTGAAAGAACTTTAGACATATATACTTTAAAACAAAGATAAAAATAATATCCATATTTCGTTTACAAAACCTACCCCCTTTATTCCATAACACCCATAAGAAAAGTTTACATGATCCAGTTTTTTACAGATATCTCGGAAACGGTAGGTAAATCGGCCAATGTTGATGGTGGTGAAGAATATTTACGACCATGCGATGAAACTGGATATAACATCAGAAGTTTCCCATTCAGCCCACGAGAAACGCCGGTTTTCTGCTAGTTCAAAAATAAAAAGTAAACAATACTCTCAGTGCAAATGTTAAGAGTCCAGTTCTTATTTTCATTGAGTTCTCTTACGACCACGTTCCAATTTCAGTTCTTCTTTTTCTATAGTTTTTTTCTTCCGTCTCTCCTCAGACCACTTTGGTCCGGATTTTTTGTCTCTTCTGCCTTCGAATCCCTTTAAATTTTATACCTTCTTTCTAAAAAAACTCTCTTTCCATAATTTTCTCTTCTCTTCACGACCAATCCACCGACCTGGGAAGCGATTATCGAGGAAACCTCGAACGTCCGTGAGGAAATGAGGTGGTGGACCGTCTTGCTGGTAGTAAACCATCCCATCTCGGTCATCTTCATCGATCTGTTGAATTAAAAGTTTTCAATCATATCCAGATACACAGTACCAGTGAAAGCAGCTATTTTAACAGTACACTACGCTGGCGATCCTGGTGGCCAAATGGTGAACTGATACACTACGTGTATCAATCTTGAGGTTGTTTGCTACAAAATGACACATCTACCGATTCTGTAAGTTATCTGAACAAAGTTCTATATCATTCCAAAGTTGTAAAGTCCTTTTTGACACATCCTGTATAAATATAGATAGATAGAGAGATGTTAAAACGCTTTAAACTCGCAATGCCGAACTGGTGGTTCGAATGCCACTCCCACCGGCTGGAACGAGTTTATTAGCATTCTTGTTTCCTACAAGATAAATAGCTTTATCGTCGCAGTTGTGTTATAAGATCATCGGAAAAGAATGCTGCACATCGTGGCAAACTCCTTTCCCGGTTTCGAAATATTTGCCGTGGGCGTGAATAGCTTGTTATTTTTCAGACCTTTCGGCTGACATGGCGAGTGCAGTGGAGTGCGAGCGATGTGGGACGAAGAAAGAGCCGCGACGGGGAACATGGCTAACTCGTTAGCGCATTAAATACTCTGTGACGTCAGAAAAAGAAAATGTAAAACCGTCCTCATTTTTTGTGAGTCGCGAACATATGCGGTAATATTGTGTGAGGCAGCGAGCCACTTGTCTGCCATTCGTTACTTCCATCAAATCTGCGTACAGAGTGGAGTTAATGAAATGGGGGGCATATGAAAGGTCTGCATGAAAAGGCGCTTCAAAACGCATTTAGTTATTAGAAGCGCTGTGGCACTGCTGCGCGCACTTGGTAATCAAACGCGAAGAAAATTGAATTAGAGTAACCTCAAACCTCAGTGATACTGTTGTGGAATAATTGTAACCATTTGTTATTTCTTGTATGTTGTTGTTGCGGTCATACGTCACTCTAGTGTACTAATGAATATAATAAGTCTACTATATAATTTCCTAACCTCACTCACTCAATCACCTCGATAGCTATTGGCTGGAGAATGGTGACGTCATGCGCCACCCTGCCCTCGCAAATTAACAGCGACCAGAGATATCATTAGAAGAAATTCGAGGTTATGTGCCCAATTTTAATAACTAAGCAACTGCTATGAAGTCAATTGCCATAATACATCCATTAAGTTTGCTTTTCGTAGTATTTCATAGTTTAAAAAAATAGATAAACTTTACGGCTGAAAAAAAAGCTTGTAACTGCTTTTCAGTAACATGTAGCTAATGGAAGCAACATGAAAAAAAACTTCAAGAAACCTAAATTACGCATGGTCTCTGCTGTTACCATTAATTACAACTGCCATTCCGGCCTAGGCTAAATTGAAATTTCATTAAAATTTTCGCTAATTGCGCTGCGTGACCAAAGTTTATACATTACAATTTATTTTCTTTTTATGTATTTTACTGACCACTTTCGTTAACGGCCTTTGTTCATGTTCGCAGTACGTGGGTTATTAGGTTATTTTAAGTGGACATCAGACCAGATATGTTAAAGAATAGAGTATTCTGGCAATACATTTCTTCGGATTTGCTCGATTATTTAATAGTCTGGAATGTGTATTAAGTTCTCCGACCGTTACGGACACTATGACCAAAGATTATATTATGAATGTTTGCCCATCCTCGTTTAATACGTCTGTTAACACTGCTGAGTTCTTCAATCTTTACGCTAAGGGAGAAACACAGGTCAAGTTCGTGTCTGGCCAGATCAGGTTAATCTGTCATAATCTCTGACCTTTAGAACAGGAAGTATTCTAGATCCGTGACGATACGGGCTTACACTGGTACAAAATAATGTGTGCCATTATTTCTAATACGAATTGTGAATGCCAAATACTAACCCTATTTTGTAACAGTCTCTGGTAGAAAAGAATAACCGGTCCCATGGGAGCCGAGGTAAAGGAGAGTATGTAGAAACAAGAATGGAGAGACAGTAAGAATAGGATGGCTTGAGAATACGGCGGCGGCGGGGATAGAAGCTGCGTGAATTGTGCAATGATTAGTTGGACTGTAAGTGAGAATGCTGACGTATTCGTGTAAAGATAATTATGGTTGCTCAAAAATTACAAACTATACCAAATGTGAGCGTGTTTAGTATTTGACGTAGCCTATAAATTGAGGAAATCATCGATATGGAGGACTAATTTTTAGTTTCTAGATAATACCGCTTTTGTGACCCTGTAAAAAAAAAATGACTGAATGAAAACTTCAGTGACATTAAAGATTTCTCAGATGTTAAGGTGTCGGATTGAACCAGACATTTAAAGCCAGCAAAAAACATTTCGAATAACGATAAATATTAAATATCGGTATACAGAAGGAAGAAAGTAAAATAAAAAATAAAGATATGTGAAGCTGCGTACGGACATACTGTCACGCACAATACTTCCAAAGGAAGGAGAAGAGAAAATAGTGCGACTCACGAGTAGAAACGCCGCAGAAGTGTGTTATTTTAGTGTCTGCACATTGCAAAGTTTTGACGTGTCAGACACCGCCGGTGTAAAAGTTTTGCGCGATGCGTTAGGAATTCATTAAAAACGCATCTGCTATGGCGCGTTTGGGTCGTGATCCAGTTTGAGGGAGACCTCCAGACTCTATATTACATTCCTGGCGAGCCGACGCCTCGATCTTCGACTGCCAATATGCGCGCCATCTTCTCGCACTACCCAGCCAGCTATAGCTGTGGTCAGAAGAATTGGTGATGGCTTCGAATCCACCGTTGCCAAATGGTGCACTTAACAGTTAAATTCACGTATTAGCTTCTAGTAATAGTTTGGGCGTTGACGCTCGTACTAGGCAACATGGGCCGCACAGCGTTGCAGTTTTCTAGTGTTAGAGAGAGCGCTACGCGAGAATGTCTCGAAGTGCAGCAACAGCGCGATTTCATTCATCCTCCAATTTCCCCGGTCACAGCCATAGTCAGTGGAACTACTTGTTCGCGAATTGAGGCATCAATTCGACTTCTCATTCAACGACTTATGGTCTGGTGGCTGAATGGTTGAGGCGTATGACCGGAGATCCAAAAGTTTCTGGTTCGAATCCCAGTCTCGGCGGGGATTTTCATAGACCCTTAACCCGACTTTCACCTCTGGCACAGCTTGCTGTGAAATATCAAGTACACCAGAAAACTTCGTGGTTCGGATTCTATGTCCTAGGTACCAGGTAGGGCTACCTGATTAGGTTAAGACGGCTACGACAGGGCGGAATGCGCAGCCAATAGAAACCCTGCCACCAGTCCATTACGATCACACGGAATTATTATTATCTGGTACATTGACGAGCCAAAGAAACTGGTATAGGCATGCGTATGCAAACATAGAGATATGTAAACACTCGGAGTACGGCGCTGCGGTCGGCAACGCCTATATAAGACAACAGGCGTCTGGCGCAGGCGTCAGATCGGTTACTGCTGCTACAATGGCAGGTTATCACGATTTAAGTGATATTTGGACGTGGTGTTATAGTCGGCCCACGAGAGATGGGACACAGCATCCCCGAGGTAGCGACGAGGTGGAGATTTTCCCGTACCACCATTTCACGAGAGCACACAGTACACAATTGACCGTTGACGTTTTATACCAAAAAAAAAAAAAAAAAGGCAAAACACCCCTACTGGAAGAGAAGTGTCTAACGCACTGAAACAACTATGAATGACTTGGACGCAGACGACGAAGTGCTGGGCGGGACAGTCGAAGCACAAAGCCTAACCTTAACACTGGATCACCTACGCGCTGAAGTGGTCCCCAGGTAGAACTGTCTCAAAAAAGTGCGAGAAGTTGTTAAGGTTTTCGAAAAGTCTTATTTATGACTGTTTCAATCAAACCGACGAGCGAGGAGACGGAAAGTGATAATTTCACAGCTTGGTATATATATATATATATATATGTTAGGCTCAGAGACCGAAATCACTCATTGAGCGAAAAAAAACCCGATCGCAACGCGTTGTGGTCTGTTGGAAACTTTCACAACACGTTGTGGCGTATCAGTATCAAACTCTTTGTGTTCACGACGAATCGATCCAGGCTGCACTTAATATGTATGATTACCCGTAGCGTTACAAGGCTCAAAAAATGTGAGGAGAATGTGACCTGGACCAGATGTGAATTTCGCGTTGTGGCCGTTTTTACTTAGCAAAATCGCGTTCTGGCTTTTTTTGTTAAGTGCGATAGCGCAAACAACGTGTTGTGGCCGTTCTAAAAAAAAAAAAAACTCTGGAATGTGGTCGTTTTTTCGTTCATTGAGCGTTTCAGGTCTTTGAGCCTAACAGACAGATTATTTTTCAAACTGATGTTGTTTACTGTAAGCCATGTAATGTGCTCTGAATACTTACCTTATCTGATTATTTACTTCATAAGTAGAATTAGATTTAAAACAAAAATGTATAAGCGCAAAGTATAATTTAAGGTAAGTTAGAAATTAGTGCTATTTTACTAATTAAAATATTGCTTGAAGATCTCTCGGGCATGCGACCGGGTCAATTGATCGGGGATGAACGAATTTTGCGAGAGATCTTCAAGCACCGGATTCGCCGGGAAAATCTATGATTACAAATTAAAATATTATTAGCTATTGATTTCTGTTACTTAATACGTAGGTTACAACGTGAGTTACACCCTAGAAACCGATAAGCAACAACAACAAAAATCACGAATTTCACGAAAGTTACAGGAATAATAAATAACACCTTTAGACCATCTCTTGTTCAACAGCACACAAGAATCAGGCTATATAACATCCTGGCTAAACCTACACTACTGTATGGCAGCGAGGCCTGGACACTACGCAAAGGCGACGAGAGGAGGCTAACGGCGGCTGAGATGCGATTGATGAGGAGAACAGCTCGCTACACATTACGAGACAGAAAGACACCTGATGAAATCCTTTAAGAACTCAAAGTCAAACCAGTTCTGCAAACTGTGAAAACCTACAGAACGTCTTGGATAGACCCTGTGCTAATGATGAAGACTGACCGGATCCCACGAAGAATTCTCAAATACGATCCCAGAGGCAGGAGAAATGCATGAAGACCACCAAGAAGATGGATTGGCCACCAGGCCTAACACTGGATAGGAAGAAGAAGATCATTAGAGGTGATGTATTAATTCAAACTGTGTCGGATGCAGCGGGACTGCAATGCTACAGCCCTGCGCTGCATTCCGCTGCCCCTGCACACTCTGCTGCCCGCCACGCTCCTGGCCGCCGTCCAACTGGGCTAACGGGTCCTACTGGAGAGAGTGAACTGACTGTCTGCGTGGGAGGACATACCACGCCATACCATACCACACCGGTCTACCTGCTCTTACTCTCATACTGGTGTCCCCGGATGCTTTTATTCCCCTACAGTTTTTCAGAATTTGTTTTTTTACATGTCAGATTTACTTTCTCCTCTTGCCTCACGCGTTATCGAAAAATTCCACGAGATTTTCGTGCACTAACGCTGATACGAACTGCTCTTTACAGTCGCTAGAAGTCAGACAGCCTTCGACGTTCTACACACGCACACGCACATATATACGGCTTTCTCAATCCTTGTTTCAGGATTAAGCCTCTTTAAACCAGATGAGGTAAATATTAAAAGTTAATGTTACATGATTTTGTTGTAGTTCCTTCCGGGCTGGTCGATCTTGAGCAACTCTCTTCCAGTTCACGCCTGTAACTCGACGTATATCCTTATCCCAGCGATCCGGGGTCTTCCTCTTGCTCTTTTAAGGTTCCTTGGTATCCAATCCAGTACTTCCGTAGTCCATCTGCTGTCTCTTTTTTTAGCAATATGACCAGCCCATTACCATTTTTGGGTCATGACTGTTTCTAAGATGTCTGTCACTTTGGTCATCGAACGAGTGTATATATATATATATATATATATATATATATATATATATATTCGCAAGTTTTATAGTGTGTTTTTATGTTTGCTTAAACGGTTTTACACTTTCAAGTATAAAACAGACGTTCCAAGAAATGGTATTTGAGAACTCTGCAGAATCTTCAAAATTCTGTAGAATGTCGCTAGCTTATTTTCAACTACAAAAGTTGAGCTTTTAATATTAAAACAACAGAACAGATCAGGATACAAATACAAGCTAAATTTCGATTAGCTACCGGATATGGCTTGTTCAATACTTCAACAGCGGCTATACCGATAGTTGTATATGAAGTTTGTAAAACTATTAATACTGTCTTAAAAAATTTAATAAATAAAGGCAATAAAAATAAATTATTTTTTGTTGGTATTATTTTAGTTTATCAAAATATAATCGCTTGTATTGTTTACTCTTCAAATAACATAAATTTATTATTTTTTATTTATTATATAAGACGAATTAACTCAATAACAAAATATTAAGCATGATCGTGTAAGTATTAATCAGAGATTTAATTAGGCAAGATTAATAAAAGTTTTGCGATCCGTACTTCAAAACTGTTTCAAATGCTGAGTCGATTTTTTTCCCATGTCATCAGTCTTTTGATTAATTTGGTGCAATCTTCCATTTCTTCTTATCTTGTGCTAACCTCTTCATCTCTACATACCCCTTACAGCCCACGTCCTCAATTATCTGCTTCATATATTCTAATCTCTGTCTTCCTCTACAGTTCTTACCTTTGACTGTTCCTTCCTACTAACAAATTAACCAATCCAGCATGTCTCAAAATATGACCAACCAGCCTGTCTCTTCTTTCTGCAACTCTCTTCCACGAACTTCTTTCCTCACCCAGCATTTCCAAAACTCGTCCATATCGTACTTTACCTGTCCAGTTTATTTTCAACATCCTTCAATAGCACCACAATTCAAATGCTTCCATTTTATTCTTTTTGACATTCCTAAAGTCCATACTTCGCTAACATAAAGTCCTGTGCTACACACATAAGAGTTTTACAAATTTACGATAGTGTAAAACACCGTGTCCGCGCCTTTGTCTCGCAGGGAGAAAAAAAATATCGCCATTGAGGTGAGCGGCACTCTTGATGAAATTTGACAAGGAAGCGCTACGTATCATTAGGAAAGACATAGAATACTTTTTCTTATGGATATATAACATATTTTGTCATAACATTATAATAACTATCCGAACGGTGTCAGACAGACGGATAGCGTGTGTAATGTTATATCGGTCACTAAGGCTTTGTTTCTCCCGCAGTCATTGTGTATGAGCTGTTCATAAATTTGATGTACAGACACCGCGTCTGTGTAATGTCACACGTCAACCAGGCGAGGTGTAACTACAGTACTTGAGCGCACCGTTTACTGTCTCGTGTTCGTACAAGCTCGCGCGAGAGAATAAAGCGGTTTGATAGGTTTTCACGTGAATGGCTTACCTCACTGGTCTGCTCACGGGAACCGAAGGCTGCGTAAGCATGGAAAACTTTAATAGCTGATGACTCACCAGACATAACCCAGACGCTAAGTTGCGGTGAATAGCGTATATAATGACGCACCCGTCACTCTTCCCGCATACTCTGCATTGTAGGATAACGCCGCATAACTGTTCCGCATCTGCACTTGACTTCGCACTAATACAACGTTACACTATTTTGTAACTTGTGTAAGTTGCTGTTGCTCGCAGCAGGTAGGAATAACATCCAGCTCACACCGAATTTCTAATCAATAATCGGAATTCCTCAATCTCCTGTAGATGACTGTATCAACAGCGTACAGTCTCAAACAGCTATTAAGTCCTCTCCGAGATCGTTTATAAAAACTAAAAGAAGAAGTCATCTTATTACACTTTCTTGTGCACTGGAAGGCATCCTAAATCTACACTAATGTTGTAAATGTGAAAGTAACTCTGTCTTTGTTACATTTTCACGGCTAAACCGTTCTTGATGAAATTTGACAAGGAAATACCATGTATCTTTAGGAAGCACACTGAATACTTTTTTCGCAATAAATAATGTATTTTATCATGACATTTTGAAAACTAACCGAATGGTGCCAGACAGACGGATAGCGTGTGTGAGTCTCTGGAATGTTATATCGGTCACTAAGGCTTTCATTATCTCGCAGTTTGTGTATGATCTGTTCATAAATTTGATGTACAGACATTGCGTCAACAAAAAACACAATTGCGGTGCAATGTGATAAAAGCTGTGATCGTGACTGGAATGGCAAAAGATGATGATGTGTTGATTCGTGGAACCCCAAAAATTCCGACAGACCTACCATTCCTGTTGAAAAGACTAAGGTTCCTATTAAAATTAATCTTTGCGATGACTATCAACAAAACTCAGATACGGACACTAAAAGCAGAAGGGGAAACACTTAGGAAAGACGTGTTCTTTCCCCCTTGGGCAGTTACATGTACTGTAAGTAGTTCATAGGTTTCCAAACCACAAAATGCTGTATATCATAGCAAAGGAAAGTAAAACGAAAAACTTTGTGCAGCAAACGGTATTGACATAACGTGTTCCAGAAAGTGACATAATTTTTAACAATAAACAAAAATCTGCCGCAGGAACTGCGGTAGGCAGTCTCCAACAGATAATCTCCCCCCCCCCCAGGTTGCTGCTATTTTTAAACATGTTACAAATTGGTTCTACTCATGAGATGATTACCGCATCATATCATCCCGACTCCGTGTTGTTTGAGCTTACAACTTTCTACATTGAATTGTAGCAATAAAATTCCAAGTCCACTCATACGAAGTCGCTGGTAACAGCCAGTACGATCACATTATTCCAGTTCATGTACACACTGTGTGTTTAATTTAAGCAACCCAACGAAAATTTTTTGGGGGACTGCACGACTTTCGGAATATACCCGAAATCGGTACTAACCTGTTGAAATTTGGATTATCTGCTTCTGTATAATGTCCTCTGCACGTTTGACGCTCTTGTTTTGCGGAAAAGTCACCACCGATTGAATTACAAATACCGAAATATGAGAAGAAAACACAGCTATTAAATACGCCCAGTGCTGAAAAATCAATGACAGTATCTCGAATTGTTCGTAACATTCTTTTTTATAATGTTTTATTGCCGTTTCAGCTTCCCTCTTTGTAAAAAGTCGCCACAAGTTGAATTTGAAAAAGTATATGTGTGAACTGAAGCACAACAAGGCTCGCCATCTTATATCTATGCAAGAAATCGGAGACAATTGATTTCTTCCGTTGTAAACAAAGACGCCATTTCCAAGATGGCTGCCACAGAACCAAATTTTCGCATATATTTTTTTTCCTCTTGATCGTGGCCGCATTTCAACCTAACCAATATCTCTATGACAAAACGAAACTGTTTAGGTTGATATGATCTCGGTACCGATAATGGTTTTTTGTTGTTGTCATTTTAGCATTTCGTAGTTGCACAGCCTCTCATATTTCGGCATTTTTTATTTAATTTGTGGCGACTTTTCCACGAAACAAGAGTGCAAAATGTGAAGGGGGCATTAGATCCAAGCAATTAATCCATATTTCAACAGGTTAGTACCAGTTTTGGGTGGGTTCCGAAAGTGGTGCAGTCCCCAAATTTTTCTGCTGGTCTTGTTAATTTATGCATCAATGTTGCGGGCTCCTCGGTAACCCCTGATTGGTGTTGGCGGGCAGCAAGTGTTTACGGTCGCCTCATTAGCGTGACGTAATGAGCGCCTCTCCCTGCACGTGTCCCGCACACGTGTGCGCGACCCTCTCTCCGTGATGGGTGACGCGCTTGCGTGTAGACGCACCCTGTTTTTGTGTGCCTCTGACGTCTTTTCAGCCGCGAGGGAAAAAAAACAAGACGGCTCTCTTGACGGATATGACGAGACAAACGAGCATCGGCACGCCGTCATTACCACTTGCTCTACCTCCTAGATTTGTTCTGAGTGTATCCTCCTAGTCCTGTTACTAGTCAGTTTGAAGGACATCAGATTCGCCGTGATTAAAGCAACGGCGCATGCGTGTGCTGCTATACACATTCGTATTATACGAGTAACTATACTAGAAGTATACTTCGTATGCGTGAAGTTAGTATTTTATTGCTATAATTGGATATAGAAAGCTGTAAGTTAGGTAAAATGTGAGATAATATTACGGGGAAGCCATTACCATACCATTCAACATGTCTCGTGAAGAGAACTAAATGGCGACGTGTTTAAAAATAACAAAAAACTAAGAAAGCGGGGATAAGTTTAACTGTAAGAGACTACCAACCACACTTCTTCTGACAGATTTTTGTTTGTGGTTTAAAATTATGTCACTTTCTGGGGACATTTTATGTCTGTATCGTTTTATAACTGAGCAACGTTTTTGATTTTGTTGTCCTTTGCTAAGATATATAGCCTTTGGGGGTTGGTGATAAGGTATGTCTGTCCATGAAAAGATCTTATACAAAGTGACTGCGAGAGAAACAAAGCCTGAGCCATGGGTGTACCACTACGCTATCCATCTGTCTGTCAGCGTTCTTTTAATTTTCAAGATTTCCTGACAAAATATGTTGTTCATTCCGAAATAAGTGTCCTATGTCTTTCCGAATGATAGATAGTTTTTTCTTCCGAAATTTCATATATATAAAGATTTCTGAAAAAAGTTTGTTACTTTTTGATCACACCTGTTATATTGCCGGTCGGTACTGGGTGTCTTAAGGGTCTGTGGAAGGGCCTGTCGCCACGCGGAGGCGTGGAATAGCACGGCTGTGTGTGCTGGCCGCCGCTTCTGTAAATAGACAAATATTTCGGAAGCCGGCCAGTGAGAAAAAGTCGGCACTCGAATTCCGCGGCTTGGCGCCACACGGCTGGAAATAGGCCTCTGGACTCTCCACGCATCGCACGACGACTGCTTCAGACCAGGAATTTAACAGAACTCCGCATCCGCAAGCGCGGAACTTCCGCATTAAATTCTGCTTCCGCATCCCCAACTTTTAATGCGGATGTTTTGCTTACATTGCAATATATATACGACGGGGTGCCCATAAAATACCGGAATTATTTTTTAAACACTAAACACGCTCAACAAATTCAAAAACACACATCTTTTCTAAGTGTACTGTTTGTTTCAGTGTCTGTCCATGGACTTTATTGATAGTCATCGCATGCAGCGAAGATCCATTGTTGTGCTATTCAATAAATTTTGTCTACACGTGAAATTTTTGAACAGCTCATACACAAACTGCGAGAGAAACAAAGCCTGAGTGATCGATATAACATTACAGAGACTCACACACGATATCCATCTGTCTGACACCGTTCGGTTAGTTTTCAAAATTTCACGACAAAATGTTTTATTTATCCAGAAAAAAGTATTCCATGTCTTTCCTAATGATATGTAGCCTGCTTCCTTGTCAAATTTCATCGAGATCGATTTAGCCGTTTAGTAGTTAAAACGTAACAGCAAGTCAGAGAGACAGAGTTACTTTCGCATTTATAATATTGGTGTAGATCAAGAAAGAGAAACTCTGATGACGATTTCGTAGCTATAGCGTAGGGGATGAGGTTTGAATTTAACTTTATTTTGTAGTAAGTAGTGATAAGGACCAGATGCTATTCTGCTCCTACAGCCCGTTTCCGAGTTAGTGGTTGGGCCGCGTGGTCAGGCCGGATGCTCCCAGTTAAATCCTGCGGGACCGCCCCCCCCCCCCCCCAATCGCGGTGACTAACCCGGGGGGCTTAACACTGCCGCATCCACAACTTGTATCAACAGCGTCATGCAGTCACTGTCAGTTTCATACCTCGACATCATGAGCGTACCAAAACGCCACGCTACTGTACGAAGTTTCGTAAGTACGCGCGTGTGGGTTCGAATCTCCGTCCGGGCGTCCATATTTACTTTTCCTTGGTTTCCCGAAATCAGTCTCTGCGAATGCCGAGAGAGTTTGTAACGAGACTATCGATATATCGATACTTGCCGCTTAGAGAGTAACTTGACAGATAGGTGAGATGGCGAGTGGCTGAAGATGTGTGGTCGCGCTTGGATGTTGTTGCCTGTGCCGTGAACTAGTGAACAGCATTTAGCTAAAAGGAGCTTGAGAAAGCTTCGGTGGTGGTGTCGGCGATAGTTCAAGTGCAATACAGGATTGAGTGAGAACTGCGGACACTGAAATTGAGTACAGTCAATGTGTGACGGTTGTTAGGATCGCAAACCGTCGTATGCACTACTTAATCGAACCTCGCAATCTTCAGATCCACGAAGAGTTACGTATCTGGTGGTTTAGGGGGCATCCATAAATTACGTGAGGTGTTTTTCGGGATTTCCGGCCCCCCTCCCCTCTGGTGAGACTTTGTGAGGTCTGGTCCGATTCCCCCCCCCCACTTTTCGACGTAATACCCCACCCCTAAAATCGAATTTCGCGTCATTTTTATATTTTTTTTGTTAGCTGTACAGTCCAACAAATATTTCCAAAATCTCACGTGAGATTTCCGTTGACCCTCCCTCCCCCTTGGTGAGATTTGGCGAGATTTCTTCGGACCCCCCCCCCCCCTATTTCACCTCACGTAATTTATGGACGCCCCCTTACGACGGTGTGTTGTATAATCTCTGTGAACTTTAGCGTAATGAATAAGGGATAACTTTGGTCATGAAAGATTGTTTAATTTGTGTGGTTGTGGTTCCTTTGAGTGTCTTTAAGTATTTAATTTAATCCGTGGCGACCGTGTTCAAAACGAATCTGCAATTATTTCAAGTTGATCTGCACCGAATGTTATAATGAACTCGTATGGTAACGATCTCCGAACAAACGAACAGTATTAATTAAGCAAAGGGTCAGCCTTTTAAAGCGTTAAAAGTTCCTTCAAAAGGCCGAATTCCTTCCCGTTCCTTGCCCCCGGTCCTTCCCCACCTCTAATGACCACGACATTGACGAGTCTAAAAGCCGTAAAAAAAAAAAAAACTAAGTATCGTCATCTGGAGGGTTTTCTGTGTTGTGGCATGCGTGGTTGAGAGGTCATTGTGATCATTGAAACAATGGTCTGGTGGTCGCACAGTGGTCAATACGTCTGACTGGAGACTGAAATGTCCCGGGTTCGAATCCCTGTCTAGGCTGGAATTTTCATAGTCCTTTAATCCGACCTTCACCTCTGACACAGTTTGTTGTGTAATCAGAGGTTCGCCAGAATGCTTCCGTGGTTCAGATTCTACTTCAATGTGTATACTCCTGGCTCGGTAGGACTACCGGGTTAGGTACTGGCTGCTACGACAGGGGCGGACTGCGCAGCCACTAAAAACACTGTCTGCACACCATACGAATTTTTACCTAACGATGTCGTCATTAGCTCGTGGCTTATATATTAATCGAAATTTAATTAAATTAATTTGTTTTAACTATTGTGGCGCGCTTGACCCGGTGTCAATTTTTCCTACACACCTATTGCCCCATTTTTCTTGTTCTACCTAATTTTTCGCTCTACAAATTTCAGCTTTAAATTCTTTCAGTGTTTTTGGTAACTATTCATCATTTCTCTTGCTAACTTATTCCAATCGCTGACCTCATTACCTACGAAAGAAAATATTCCCACACCCTTGTGCCTGAAATCAAGTGTCAGTTTGTGGTCATGGTCATCTTTTCCCTTCCATGCATTTCGTGCATTTCTCCTACTTTTTCTACGAATATCTTTTCACACCTCATCACCAATATATGTCTTGTACACTCCCATGACTCTCTTCACCCTCCCCCTGTCTTCCAATGAACCCCATTCCAGCTCCTTTATTATATCGGTTACTGTTTGTTCAGTAGTAATTTAATTTAGAGAGACCGAGCCTGGTGGTGTAACGGTTAGCGTTCTGGCCTCGCATTCGGGAGGACGGCGGTTCGAATCCCCGTCCGGACATCCGGATTTGGGTTTTCCATGGTTTCCCAAATCACTCCAGGCAAATACCGGGATGCTTCCTTCAAAAGGCCATGGCCGAATACCTTACCATTCCTTGCACCCCATCCTTTCCCGTCTCTAAAGACCTCGCTGTTAAGAGACGTTAAGCAGTTAAAAAAAATAATAAAAAAAATTCGAGAGACGAATCTAGCTGCTCTTTTTTGTACACCCTCCAACTCCAGCGATTGGTACCCATAATGTGGGCCCCATACTACACCACCATATTCAAGCAGTGGTCTAACCAAAGATTTGTAACCTAATTCCCTCACTGAAAGTACGTTACCTCTCTAACCTTGGGTGTTCCTTCAGCGGACTGTGAAAAGAGTAATCCGGAGCAGTAAAGAGTGACTTTATACTGCTAAGAAGACTGCGAGAGGTAGCGAGCTATTAAGAGTAAAACAAGAGTCTGTGGGTTCTTTGAGCTGCCTTGTGGTGTTAATGCTCGTGGACAGCTGGAAGCCCTGTTTGGTGTTCCGGGACACGTTCCCCGCTGCGTGAGACCACATCCGGCTAACTGTGTGTGTCCACGCCGCCACTACACTGCCTAACCCCCGTACAGACGACTAGGCCTGGGCAAAATATATCGATATATCGAAATATCGATATTTTTCATAAAATAATCGATATTAATGGTCGATATTTTTATTGCAGCTGTATCAAAAATCGATATTTTGTATGGAGTATCAATTTTTAAATACCAATCCGATATATCAAAAATCGATATTTTATTTGGAGTATCAATTCGATATTTTTCTACGAGCACATATCAGTGTTTGGTTTAAAATTTATTTATTTATCAATCTTGTTTAATGGATCCCTGTTGAGAAAGGACCTCTGGGATGTGAAACTTGTCAAGGTTACTACACATCACAATAGCCCATGGGCGCCACCTGCCATATCCCTTATATCCCTTCCAAACCATAACCATTTTCGATAGGTGCAATGCACCCTCCGCCACACACTTTTAGTGAATTGCGGAGTAATAATAATAATAATATGAGTCATAATCATAGTAAAAACAATTATACGTTCCAAAGACAAATAAAGAGAATAACAATAAATATTAATTTTTACAACCGAATTTTGCAAAAGTCATATTGCATACTATTAATTATTTTGCTCAAATTCTTGAATGGAGTAGAAGGAGTTGCCAATAAGATAATCTCTCAGTTTTTCTGTAAATATATCTTTATTATCTGCAAACTGTTGCATATACAGCATATTGGATAAATATACGTACATGTCTGATCTGAACGCTTCCTACAAAAGTGAATTCTTCGTAATTTAACAGTTTTTCACTAGTTGTTAATGGGTTAAAAAAACATGTTATATTTTAACAGGTTTACGTCAATGTCATTTTTTTTTTCAACATACGTATTTGAGTGTTACTAGTTAGATTATTTTTAATCAAATTGAAGAATATTGATCAAACATCCGTGTTGCCGAAGTTGAGGGTTGAAGTAAATTTACAGCTTCTGTTTTCAGTTTTTTTTTTTTTTTTTCTCGTTGATGTATAACGATTAATGCGTTGACGAAGTATCTGATATGCCAAGCCTCTTCTGTGTCGTCCTAAAGAGTGTCTTCTGCAGTTAACTTGGCGACACCCAACAACACTTGTAGATTGACGGGGCAACATAGAAAATAGAGAGTTCTTTACATGTCTAATTCATATGAATACTGGCTTGATTGATAGTAATGATAGATAAATTAATAAAAGTTTCTATAATTTCCACGTGTCTCTTTCATTTTCTGGATTTTCCTAAATATTTTGATCTAATTTGGGAATATTTTTAGAAAATTATTGGCATTAGGTGAAAATATCGATATATCGACATATCGATAATTTAGTATCGATATATATATCGATATTGTTTGTAAATATCGATACGAAATTTATCGATACATTTTTTTCATTTACCCTCCTACAGACGACACGATCTGATGCCTGATATTGTCTCGTGAGGATCAGTGACACATGGTCCGCAGGTTTGTCACCTGTTAAATCCTCGTCCAAGGATGTCGGTGGCGGAGTTGCTAGATCTTGTCTGGGTCTGATTAGATCAGGTCGGGCAGGTCACCACATGATTTTTTTTTTAGTCATCAGTGTCTCGACTTGTTTGATGCAATCCTCCATCACTTCCTATCTTCATCCCAACACATCCCCTTACAACCTACGTCTTCAATTATCCGCTCAGTTGCTGCAACAGTAACATAACTCAAAAACGTCAGTTTTATAGAAGGACCAATTCAAATGTCTCGTATGAAACAACTTTATGCATTCACTAGAAAATAACTCATCTGCAAGTTTTATTGAAATAATACAGTAGAAAAGAAAGGAAAATGTATTATTTACGAAAATCGTCCGTCCTAAGATTATAACTCATAGACACCTCGGTTTTTGTTGTTGTTTTTTTTAGTTATGTCATTGTTACAGCAAATGAGCGATATATTCTAAATCTTTGCCTACCTCTACAGTTCTTTGCTTCAACTGTTCCCTCTGCTAACAAATTAACCAATCCCGCATGTCTTTAAATGTGACCCACCATCCCACCATCCTGCCTCGTCTTTCTGCAAGACTCTTCCACAACCTTCTTTTCCAACGCATCATTTCCAAAACCCGCCCATTTCGTACTTTATCTGTCCACTAACCTACTGATATGATCTGTTTGTTGAATTTGATCATACTTGGACGTCTTAAAGTCGATTTATTCCAATGCACACCTGTCGCTGTTCCATCTAAGTCCTAGGTAACACTATTGTAGTTTATGAGTGCGCGCTACACATATCGCTCCTCAAGTCCGTATCGGGGCCAAGCCTTCACACAGTTGCCAACCTGTCGGTCTGCATTCCAGCAGCGACTAGACCAGCCCTACAGTGGTACCAACACACCCACATCTCCACTTTCACTCTCACCGCCTTGTAGCATCCTGTCTATCCATCAGTTGCTGCTTCATATTCCATATAGCCCGATGAACCCTCCTCCGATTTAATTCTTCTAAGTCCCTTCAAACTAGACAGTAATATTTGAAAATTTGCAGAATGAACCCTGAGCGTGAAATAAGGTCACTTTCGTATTTCAATCCGTTCCCATCACGCACCTTTAGGCCACGTTTACCCGATGCTAGTTGGCTGGAACGAGTGTATTGTCTTGCTGCGCAATATTACTGAGCTTACAGTGCTTACAATGCGTCATAAGGAACCTAAACATGTCTGTAGAAAGCGAAGACCAGTATTTTTCGTGGTGGGCGCGGAGTGTTTTTCAGCGCCGGCGTCTTCCTCGACTGCAATCTGTTACCGCCGAGGGCGAACGACGCCACCGGAGATGGAGAGTTATTACTCGGGTGAGAGTGGGGGTGGGGGGTGGGGGGTGGGGGTGCCCACCGGAAATAGACCTCGCTGCCCCTGCGGGCACCGCCGCGTGCGGGGCGGTCACGTTGTGATGGCGGCCTGACGTGCAGGGGTCACCTGGGAGGTTAACGACCTATCGCAAAAGGGAAAATCTCTTCCGAAAACTCTGACAATAGTGTTTTAAATATCCAACCGCAAATTTTGTACATTAACCAGTAACCACATCTGCAAAACGCTGTATGACACGCTGATAAGTCAGCCATCCTATCAAAATATAGCTTTTATCATGTCTACTTTTTTTTAACGTCTCTTAACAGCGAGGTCTTTAGAGACAGGAAAGGATGGGGGGCAAAGAATGAGAAGGAATTCGGCCATGGCCTTTTGAAGGAAGCATCCCGGCATTCGCCTGGAATGATTTGGGGAAACCATGGAAAACCCAAATCTGGATGCCCGGACGGGGATTCGAACCGCTGTCCTCCCGAATGCGAGGTCAGAACGCTAACCGTTACACCACCACGTTCGGTTCATGTCTACTACTGATACGGTTTTATCTTCCCCGTTTTCTCTGTTAAGTCTTCATGTGAAAAATAAAACTGTATATAAAACGTTCCCGTTGCTCCGACTGTGTGAGCGATACTTTGATGCGTCGTTTCGGAGCCGGTGTCTGACTCCATCTTCCTGCGAAGATGTCAGATCGGTCAAGTGGCTGCTCTTATATAGCACGGATTTCGTTTTTTTTTTTTTTTTTTTTTTTTTTTTGCTATTGCTTTACGCCTCGTCGACGGTGAAGGTCATTAGAGGCGGGATGAGACTGGGGATAAGGAACGGGAAGGAATTCGGCCATGGCTTTTTTGAGAAAGCATCCCTGCATTCGCCTGGAGTGGTTTGGGAAAACCATGTAAAACCCAACTCAGGATGCCCGGATGGGGATTCGAACCCACGTCCTCCCGAATGCGAGACCAGAACGTTATCCGTTCACCCACCACGCTCGGTACGTATTTCGTCTTTTGAATCTGCCAAAAAAGTTGTAGAATCTGTTTGTGGTGGTAATTTGGCGGAACCGACACAATTTTCATTGTTCCATACCGGACTTTACTGTCTGTTACACCATTTCACCATCGGGTGACAACCGATTGTGGAATCAACAAAGTTCGCAGATAATATCTCAAACTTAGTGTGGTCGATAAATCGTAAATCACAGTTTCTTTGTACTGCAACATATAGCGACAGTTAGAGTCTCTGCACTTTGAAGAAATAAACAATGCCGCATACCATATGAGATGCTTGTCGCTGAAGATTGCAGATGTTACACAGGGTGATTCAAAATGATTGTTGGGGTTTCAAAAAATTCCTACACTTAGCACAATTGAGATACGAATTTGAATCTTATTATGATGTGTAAAGAAACTCATCAAGTTTCTTTTACATCCATTACAAATGTTCGATATGTGCGCCCTGTGTCACTCTGCACACATCTATGCGACAGTCCATTTCGTCCCACACGCGACGCAGCATGTCATCAGAAATGTTTAGAAAGGCGGCCCTGATCCGTTCTCTCAGTTGCGGGATAGTCGCAGGTAGAGGAGGAAGATAAACTTGATCCTTGACGTAACCCCACAGAAAAAAAATCACATGGGGTTAAATCTGGTGAACGAGGTGGCCAAGCCGACACAGAAGGACGCCCATTCCTTTTCCCTTTGCATAAGCCCTTCTCCACGAACTGCACATACCACCTCCGAATGGAATTGTCTGAAGGTGCATCCTTCATACATTTTTTTCGAAAGTGCCGTTGGACAACGGTAGCTGACTGACACACGTGAAAATCTAGAGTGCAAAAAGCCTTCTCTATAGCGTTAGCTGCCATATTGCAAACACTGACATCTGGCGGAACAAAACGTAACTACAAGATTAGCGGCTGCTACAAAACAAAACTTTGAGAGTTTGTCTATTCTTCCATGTAAAGGTAATACTTGTATGTTTAGTACACAGCCAGTAAAAAATTCATGAAACCCCGACAATCATTTTGAATCACCCTGTATATACGATGGGAAAGAGAGAGAGAGAGAAAGAGAGAGCGAAGATTTAAAGCCAAAACTGTTAGTGCGATTTTTACATTGTATGATATACTAAACATCTTACTTTCCTAAATGATGATAACGCCACTTCTGATATCGATGTCCTACACGTCGATATATATATCTATCAGCGATAGGTCGAACCTCTTCCTCTCCCGCCCGGGAACCATCCAGTCGACTGTGTATCCAATATCGATAATCACTTCCTGCGCGCCATCACCCGGCTGCGCAAATAGCAATCAGGGGTCGCGCATCCTGTGATATCGACTTCATTGGATGTGTCGTCTTATCGATTGTCGAGCTACGTGGAGTAGCGCTCCAGTACGTTACCTAGACGAGGGCGACCGTATTTTAGTAACGCCATTTATGCTGAAAATGATTTTTCCGCTCATCTTCCCAGACGTCGTTGTCACGCGATTTTGTGCAAAGTTTTTCTCGCGGTAACGTACATGCAATATATAACCAACGCGAAAAAAGATAATGATCTAGCAAACACGTTGGTTTCATCAAAGCTAGGCATCCCGCGGGACGCGATTTCGAACCTCGGCTCTGCCATCCAGATATCCCGGCTGGTGAGAGGTAACGCTCCGGCTGGCATTCAGGTAGACGTGAGTTCGAATCCCCGTCCGGGTATCCATATTTGGGTTTTCCATCGTTTCCCCAAACCACTCCAGGCGAATGCCGGGATGCTTCCATCAAAAGGCCATGACCGAATTTCTTTCCTTTACTTACCATTCAATCTCTACCGTCTCTAATGATTTTGACGGCGATTAACCGAAACGCCGTTGTTTTACGAATTTTATTTTATTTTTAGACAAATTAAAAGTAATATAAAATTTCACACTTTTCGCAGGCGTCATTATTGAAAAAATTGCACTTGTCTCTTTTTTGCACTGAGGTTTTTTGTTGATACCGCCCACGTTTCGGCACCAACCTGGAGCCTTCTTCAGGGCTTCTCCGTATCTAGCCGCCTAGTTCGTTTTGATAAACTTGAACACTTGATTCACTGTTTATTTTTAATAAATAATAATTTTATAATTTTAATAAATAATTAATTAACAGTGAATTAAGTGTTCAAGTTTATCAAAAAGAACCAGGTGGCTAGATAGAGAGAATCCCAGAAGAAGGCTTCAGGTTGGTGCCGAAACGTTGGCGCTATAAAAAAAAAAAACGCAACGCAAACCCTGAAAAAAAGAGACAAATAAGTACATTAAAAGTAGTTAACTTTTTACGATTAGAATAAAGACGGTGCAGCACATCAGAGAGCAAGGAAAAGACGATGTACCTGATTATTAATAAAGAGGGAGAGGCATGAATAAGGTGACTTGATGACACGGAAGCTAGGAAGTAGCAGCTAAGTTATATAAACAGTTTGACTTTAAGCGAAAAGTTTATTTGTATAAAAGTTACGTGTGTGTAAAAGTTGAGTTGAGTAATTTGTAATATCTGAAAAGCTGCACAATAAAAGTGTGATAAACTACGGAAGTTTAGTTGCGGTCATATAACTGATTGTACTCTTTAAGTAAAAGTAACAATAAATACAAAAAGGTAGAGTATCTACACGAAATATTATAAATGCGAAAATTACTCTCTCTCTCTCTCTCTCTCTCTCTCTGTGACGTTTTCACGACTAAACGGCTAAACCGATCTCAATGAAATTTGAGAATGAAATACTATGTATCGTTAGGGAAGACATAGGATACTTCTTTCTGGATAAACAACGTATTTTGTAATGACATTTTGGAAATTAACCGATAGGTGACAGACAGACGGATACCGTGTGTAGTCTCTGTGTTGTTATATCCGTCACTCAGGCTTTGTTTCTCTCGCAGTCAGTTTGTGTATGAGCTGTAAAATCTGCCGGAGGAACTGTGATAGGTAGTCTTCCACCCTTAACCACCGCCTTAGTTTCTATTAAACATGTTGTAAATTAGTTCTCTTGAAGAGACAGGTTAAATGGTAGAATTGGTACACTGATGGCTTCTCCGTCATGTTACCCCGACTTCGTGATGTTTGGGACACGTTTTAAGCACCTTAAAACTTTCTACATCCAATTCTAACTCCAAGCGTACGAAGCGGCTGGTAACAGCTGGTTGGTAATACATGAGAAGCTTCAAAATAAAAGCGTATTAAGGGGACATAGTCGCGAACAGTAAAAAAAAACGATTTTTTTTAGACTTGTTCAATGCTCCAATTATTTAGCTACAAAATTCCGTTTGTTTCATGCAAATTTGACGATTAGATAAATCGGAGTTATTAATTTTTTCGTGATGCGTGGTGTGTGTCTGTATTGTAATGTACATTAGTTTCTTGCATGTAAAATTTTTAATACAGTTTTTTCTCAAAACTACATTTTTCTGGCACACTTTTCTCAAAAAACTATGTCTGATAAAGACATCGGACTTTCAGCATCTCTATCTAATAAAACGATGATTAATCACATAAAAATTGGACCTGTCGTAACAATAAGAACAAACTTACAAGCTCCAAGGTATTTATAAAAGTTATAATTTTTTTGTGTTTTAGAACAAAAAATCATTACTCATAAACTATATAAAACATAGTAACAAATCTTTATTTGATTTGCAGATGTTGTTCCATCTGTAAACTGCAAAAGTTTCAGGTCTGTATCTCCGTTAGTTTCTTCAGAAAGTGTACCTGAAGTTTGCTTGTTTTAACATTGATACCTTATGGGATGTCCATCGCGCCTGTGTCCTCTTAAACTTGGACAGTTTAGTTGCGGTCAGATAACTGTATTACTCTTGAAGTAAAAGTAACAAGAACTAAAGCAAGGGACATTTTGCAGATAAATAAAGGAAAACTGAGGAGCGATTGACTATATTAAAAGTCAGGGGAGCGAGACTTAAAAGGCATTTATATGTTAAAGATGGCGAAGAATGTTTCTCACCTTGGGGGGAAGTTATTAAAGATATATAAAAAGGTGACCGTAGAATGATTTTGAATTGCTTAAGACGCAGTGGGCGGTTAGTGTTTGATAAAAAGTTTAGTAGTGTTGTAACTGCCGAGGAGTAGGATCAATAATATTATGGTTATACTTCCAAGGCAAGCAGGAGAAACATCGACAATTTTTAAAAAAAGGAAAATGAATATTGCAGCTCTTTGGTTATACGTTTTTTCAGATGTAGTTACAGTCTTTCCAGACAGAGGGCGTACAGAAGAGTTTGGCCAGCCCTGACTGCGCAGTCAACATCACGTAGACTTTAAGTCCTAAATTACTTAGCGCGAAATGCGTTAAAATGAAAAACAGCTTTAATACCGCCGCGGGGAAACAATGCATTAAGGTAATGCAGGGGTGGGGGTAGGTAGGCGGGGGTGACTCTCCCCTGGCCACTCTGCGTGGTTTACACAGGGCGTGGACGGGGGCGGCTGGGGTTAAAAGCAGCGCGCTCCCAAAGACCGGAGGAAAACATCGAAACACCTGCAGGGCAGTGGAAACTCCGAATTCCTTCTCGTTCCTTGTCCCCACCCGTTTCCCACCTCTAACGACCTCGACAGTGACGAGGCGTAATGTAATAAGCAAGGGGGGTGGATGAGGGGGAGGAGCGAAATCACAGATTTTTAAAACGTCTGAAATTTTTGGAGGATTTATCTATTTTTCGTATGGCAATTTAGACACTTTCAAGAACATTGATAAAATATACACACCGTAACTTTACAAGATTAAAGACATATATCTAGTTTATTAACATAGTTTATCGATTCTTGAGTTGCCAGCAGCAACACTGTAAGACCTCATTGGAAATTCTTCAACAGGAGGATTTTTGATGTGTTGTAATTTCGATAGTGGGTTCAACAATTATTCAGCAGTTTGCTAGTTAATTCAGTTCCAAGCGGTCATGAAGAATACGAAATTTATAAACGCCTGTTAGAATCCCTGTTCGGGCATACAGAATCTTAATGATTATACAATTTTATAATGAAACAAAATTTCGTGAAATTGAATTTTACCCAATTAATCAAATTATATTTTAAAGCATAGTATCAATTGTAATCATATTAACATGAATTGGTAAACGTCCGGTAGAAGAACCATACATTTTTACAGGACAAATAATAACAGTAATCCACGTTTTCCATGGTTTCCCCAAATCACTCCAGGCGAATGGCGAGATGCTTCCTTCAAAAAGGCCATGGCCGAATTCCTTTCGGTATCTTGCTCACTATCCCATCCCGCATCCAATAACCTCGATGTCGGCAAGACGCAAAGCAAAAGGCAAATAAAATAAAATTTATAAATTATCTAAGTTACTATACATTATACTAAAAGTAATGTTGAACAGTTCTATTAGGTTAGAGTCCTTGCTATCACCATACGAAGATGTACAATCTGGTGATCAGGACCCTTGAACAACCACCTTTGTTCCTCATTAAAGCCCGAATCGCTAAAAATAAATATCCCTTTGGCTCGAAATAGCCAAGTCCTATCGTAGCCACTGTATACTATCACGATACCGTAGGAACATGAGTAGACTGTAGGCTTAAAGATGGATATATTTAATTCTACACTGCCTGACAAAAAAAGTTTTGAACCCAGAAGGAGACGAGGAAACTAAATGAAACCTCACGGCTTGAGAGGGTATGTGATGTTGTTTCAGTGATTACAAAATCGAGTCAGATTTACGAAGAACTTGTTAGTATGAGCCCACTTATCAGTATGACGTTGCACCCCCTCTGTCCTGGATGCATGCACTCATATGCTGAGGTACTCCCGTGGCCAGCAATATCACCTGATCTGTCCCCGTCAGAACATGTGTAGGACCAGTTCGGACGTCAAGTCCGTTCCGATGCCAGTGTCCAGGATATAAAGGATTTCATTTCCACCTCCCCTCCTGGGTGCTTCACGTTTTTGTCAGCCAGTGTGATTACATTCCGCTGCTACTTGATATAGAAGTTTTTGTTGTTACTTGTTTCAATGGCTTTCGGCATCTTAGGCCATACAGCCAGCTCGATAGTAATTACGTCACTCAGTGCTTTCAGTATCTGCAGTGTAAATTGTTTCCAGTTTATTAGACACACCACAGGACGGACATTACTTCACAGATACAACACTTAAACACCCATGCCTGCGGCTGGACTCAAACCGACGACCTTCGGCACGCGGGGCCAGTACTCTAGCCCCTACGCTACCGAGACCGGCAGGATACAAAATTTCAGTAAATTAATCTTTTTTTTTTTTTTTTGTTACGTCTGTCTCACAAAAATATTTTACCTCACATAGTTAATTACATGAGCTAAAAATAGGTGACGGGGGAGGAGATCGGGCAAAATCTCATCAAATCTCGTCTAGAGGGAGGGGTCAATACATATCTCACATTTTGTATATCATTTTTCTCGCCTTATTTCATAGGAGAAATGTACTACATAGGTATTTAGTGGCATGAAGCAAAATGCATGAACATACCAAATTTTATTATTTAAAAATTGAAATTATAAAGTAAATCTCTTTGGAAGGGTGTCCAAATTTAAGAAAAAACACCTCACGTAATTGTTGGACGCCCCTTGTAATGAGTTACAGTCGAATCAGGAGTCTAAAGCGGTGTTTCGTTTGCGCCGTGGCTGTTATCGCATCGTATCGACCTCTCGCGAGTGACATCTCGATTGCGACGCCGCCCGGGGGCGCTTCATTAAGTCCGTCCTAATTGCCCGGCCGCCTGCAATTTGCGGTAATGAGTCACTCGGGCTTGGCATCGCAGGCGTTAACGCGAGGTTACCACGCAGCTTCATCGACACCTGCTGTCTTCACTACTCGTGACTCCCCGTAGCGGCGAGTCCTAGTATTAAATGGTGACGTTTCGACCTACCTGTTTCGTGCATCTTCAGGGTAGAACTGTGGTCGGGCGTGTCTCACGTGCTCTACTAACCACAACTAACTCGCCATCTGTCAAGTGGATTTCAGCGCAACTTCAATTGTAGTGCTCGCTGAAGCGTTATTTCAAGTCCAAAGTGTGGTGTCAAGTGGCGCTGTACTCTCAATTTTACGACGAGTTTTAATTACCGAATTAATTTAATAAATCTTTTCATCAAATCAAATAATTATCAGATACTAGCTCGTACCCGCGACTTCGTACGCGTGGATTAAGAATTTTTTTGCCAGAATTGAATGTAGAAAGTTGTTGGTAACGAAGGATTGGTCCCAAACAACATCGAGTCGGCTAAATATGACAGGAAAGCTATCACAATATCATTCTACCGTCGAACCTGTCTCTTGAAGAGAATCAGTTTCCAACATATTTCTGTCACCATTCGATAAGGTCTCAAAATTTCGTGACTACAACTGTCAATCATACTGGAAAAAATTTCCTGTGCCCTTCATACAGATTTTCTTGTCAAATTACATCAGTATCGATATAGCCATTTAGTCGTCAAAACGTAACAAAAAGACAGAGACTTACTTCCGTATTTATAGTATTATTACTGCGGTTCACACACACACACACACACACACACACACACACACACACAGACTGCGAACAACCCCTGAGGGATCATTAAAACGTAAAAAAGTGTACAGCAACAGCATTGCAAGACTACCTATGAATTGCCTCGGATTGCACCCCTAACTTTGTAATATCTACAGTTTAACATTCAATCCGAATAACCGACGGCCCAGACGTGACTCTTACGATGAAAAACAATTTTTAAAAATCTTAGACTCCACGGAGATCTGAACCGGAGACCACGATCCAAACATTAGTAAGCCAGTGCTTTAGCCACTGAGCTACATGACCGCTACACGGAAAAACAGTAGAGAGACCTCCATACCCAACGCGTCTGTCTATCGCCGTTCAGTAGTATTTCGAAATTATGAGACAACATGTATTATTTATACAGATAATTTTTCAACCAAATGTAGACAATATTTTTCTCCTTGTTTCAAAGGATAAGTGTGCAAAGTTTCATCGAGATCGGATGAAACTGTGGATTTGTATGAAGAACAAACCAACAAACAAACATACCTACATTCATCTTTATATTATCAGATATTTATTCCTTGGTAACGTAGAAAGAAATGTGACAGATCTGTAGCAAAGGGAAAAAATGCAGCTAATTTTTTTTGGCAGCAGTCATAGTTTGTTCTATTTCATGAATTATAATTATCATCGTATACCAATATGTACAATAAAAGAGATGTACAACAAAAGACATGTACAACCAAATAACTATATCTAGGGGTTGAAGCCGTCTTCTGGCAGCTGGTCCAGCTTGATGCAGTGTGTTCAGGCCTCCAGATAGTCTTCTTGCTGGAGAGTCCATCACAATGTGGTCAGCAGTTTGTACACCACCACAGTCACACAACGCATCTTCACGGAGACCCCACTCATGAGCGGTTGCATTGCACACTCCGTGACCTGTGAGAAATCTGTTCAGTCGACACCAAAGACGCCTAGGCAAGTCAAACCCTGAAACACAGGTTGTCGGATCTTTTATAAGCTCACAGTTGTGTGGACTGTTGGCTTCCCTCACCTTTCTCTACTCGTCATGCGAGTTGTTATACCTGAGACTTTCTGCTTCCATGTTGGCAGGTCTCCTCGATTTTAAACGTGTGCGAGGCAGCTGAAGAAGGTCACCATGTAGAGGAATCATGTTATTTTCCTCCATTCCTTCCAATTCTCTAAGCAATATCGATTTTCTCCTCAACTGTGGTGGAGGGATGTTGGAAAGTACAGGCAGCCAGGATACTGGGGCAGACCTAATGTCACCACTCACTGTTCTCATAGCAGCGTTAAGCTGGGTGTCAAATTTGTCAGTATGAGCACCACCAAGCCATGCAGAGCAACAGTATTCTGCTGGGGAGACTGCTAAACGAAGGACTGCTCCTCGAAGAACAAGGGCGCCTGCACCCCATGACGTACCAGCTAGTTTCTATAGGGGGCATCCATAAATTACGTGAGGTGAAATAGGGGGTTTTAGGAAAAAAATAAAATTTTGGACTGTGGAGCTAAAAAAAAAAAAGGTCTACAAATTGCGCGAAGGTCGATTTTAGGGGGGGTATTTCGTCAAAAAGTGGGGTTTGTGACGGGATTTTGAAAAGTGAGACCTAAAAAAATAACATGATTTATGGGTGTCCCCTTACAAGGTTCACTATTTCATCAAGTAATGAACAAGGATGAAGGAGTTGAGGAGAATGTTTTTAGTAACACTTCAAGAAAAAAGAGGATCTCTGACTGTACCTGGGAAAGAGGTTTTACCCACTAATTAATCACTTGCAGCAGTGGCTAGAGTGAACATTCGATAATTTCAGAAACAAATTTAATTATAGGAAAGTAGATAACGGAAATATCAAATTTCACACTTTTCGCAGGCGTCACTATTGAAAATTGCACTTACTTGTTTCTTTTCGGGATTTTGCGCTGCGGCCCCTTTTTTTTTTTTGCTGAAAAAAAAGCACCAGACGGCGAGATAGACAGAAGCCCTGACGAAGGCTCCAGGTTGGGACCGAAATGTTGGCGATATCAGCAAAAAAAAAAAAAAAAAAAACGCAGCGCAAACCCCGAAAAGAAACAAGTGAAGTGCAATTTTCAACGGAAATATAATTATACATAGTCTGTCAAGAGGAAAGGGCACAGAATGCCTTCTGGAATTAATAGGGAAAAAACCTTCGTGCCTCACGAAAAGGGGGAGAGGGTGTCGAGATGAAAGCCATTTCAGGATACATGGGGGGGATGGGGGTGAAAGGTTTAAGGGACGCCACAGTGGAGTCACGTAGTCTATGGACGCTCCCTAACGCACAGCAGCCGGGTGTGTACGGGGAAATGTGTGGCGTCACGCGCGCTGGCGGATGAATATGCAGTGTGCTTTGTGGTTGAGGCTCTACTTGCGGCGCGAGAGCTGGAGAAAGCGGACGGCTGCATTCTGCTGAGTCTGCACTCCAGCTTACCGTAACCACCACCGCCGGCGCTGATAAAGGGGAACCCCCGAACTTGTCGAGCTTTCCTGGATGAGGAACAAAACCAGCCTCCAATCCTTTCCACCGAGAGTGGTGGGTGCGTGCTAACGCTATGGCATCGGATTCGGGAGGACCTAGGTTCGGACCCCCATCAGGCAATGCGGATTTGTATGGTTTTCTATCGCTTCCCGAATCACTCCACGGAATGGTTCAGTTAAAAGAAACGCGTAATCTCACCAAATCTTACCAAGTGGAAAGGGGGGGGGGAATCCGGAATACCGAGAAAAAAAAAAACACTTAATTAATGCACGCCTCCCCCCCCCCGATGAAGAAATGGAGCGTTGAGGGCAAGCGGCAAGGTTTAGGGTGGTCTCTGCTGAGACTTCGCTTTCCCTTTTCCAGGTATACAAGTATCAGATTTCCACGATTTGCCGAAACCGAGGGGGGGGGGGGGTTCACGGAACAGATCTCACCAGAGAGAGCGGGGGATGGGGGGTAGGAAATCCGGAAAAACATCTTACATAATTTATGGATGCCCCTTACCGGCATCCAGATTTGAGTTTTGAATGGTTTTGCCCAAATCACTCCAGGCGAATGCCGAGATCCTTCTGTCAAAAAGCCATGGCCGAATTCCTTCGCGTTCCTTGTCCCCAGACCCATCCTGCCTCTAATGACCTCGACGTCGACGAGGTGTAAGGGGGGTCCATTAATTACGTGAGGTGAAATAGACCGGGGAGGGGGGGGGTTCCGGAACAATCTCACTAATCCTCACCAAGGGGGATTGGGGGCGGGGACAACGGAAATCTCAGGTGAAAACCGAGCGTGGTGGGTGAGCGGTTAACGCTCTGGCCTCGCATTCGGGAGGACGTGGGTTCAAATCCCCGTCCGGGATCCAGATTTGGGTTTTGCATGGTTTTGTCCAAATCACTCCAGGCGAATGCCGGGATGCTTCCGTCAGAAGGCCAAAAAAATCACCTCATTTAATTAAAGCCATAGGTAAAAAAAAGGGGCCAAAATATTTGATGTACTATAACTAGTGTCCGACCGAAGGTCATTTTTTGGCCGAAGCCGAATGCTCGGCTCTTGGGATAACCTTCGGCCGAAGCTGAAGGTTCAAAAATAATTATATATCTTAGAACACTAACATGAAGTATATATGACGTAAAAAATGAACTGTTATTTTGTTTAATATGTGGTACTTTTTATATAAATTGCACCTTTACAATAATTATAAACAAATATTTTAATATTTATTTATTAGAATACAATAAAACAGTAAAATAGTACCAAACCAGGTTCTGAGCAATGCAATTTAGCAAAAATAAATGCAGTTATTTTTATTTAGCAATAATAAAAAGAAACTATAAAATTTAACAGTAACAGCCCGAATCAAATCAGAATAATTTGTCCCGTGGATTAAATTAATATGTTTTGGAGTTTTAGCTTTGGTAAATCAAATACATGTTAGCTTATATATAGTAATACCATCGTTTTTAGCAACAACAATAATAATAAATTTCAATCTTCTTACCTAGCATAAATTATTCTAGCTTTTAAAATACGATATTCTGCTGTTTAAATTAGTATCACAAATTAAATTTTCATTTAAAACCGAATCAATACCACTATTTTTGAAGTAGTTTCACGTATACAGATTAATTAAAAATGTACTAAATGTAACCAAAACAAAAAGTACATCGGCACTAATAAAATAAGATTTAATCGCTCCAAATGACCCGTTTTATTTGTTATTGTCAGTGCACAGTTTTGACGTAGAAATGAAAAAATATTTGTCTTCGTATTTACAATTTCGTCGCTAGTCAAATACTTAATTTTAATCCGTGGATCGATTAGAGCGGCAATCAATAACCGTAAGGTTTCTCTTGCGAAAACAGATCTCCTGTTAACAGACCCACACAAGCGGCTTTTGAGCAGTATTATTTGATCAGCTTTCATCCTTCTGAGCAAGTTTTGGGCTTAAGATGTCAATGATTGATATAATTAAAGATACTGATAATTAATCGCTAGAACTATAAGTTGTTGCTTCCTAAATACACTTCAGCACAGTTATAAAATTGTTCATTTGTATCGATTCTTCTGCAGTTGGAATTTCTAATCCACCTCGGTGCTAACATATACAGATTTGATGCATTTTTCTGTTCTATTAATAAAGATATCGAGTGGCTTGTTCACTCTTCTTACGTTTTACAACACTTTTTCACTATTTGTATTATAGTAATATCTTTAAAAATTACTTTGTGAATCATGAGCTGTAGACTGTGAGCAACACAACCAATAAAAACGAAGTTTCCATAGCGGATGGTTGCATTCATATTTGAAGTATTATTTCGTATACCCGTATGGATATTTTCTTTTGAATTGTATTTGGTAACAGTTTCAGTGATTTTTGTGCAATATATTGCCTTGTATGATCTTCCAACACACTAACAGCCAATTTTCTTATTTTCATTTTGGAACCTTTGGAAATGCCATGTGCTGTGACACTCAAAATGTGTTTGCTTGATCACTTCATATCTTCGTGGTAAAACTGATCCATTCAGTCTTTTTCTAAAATCAATGCAACTTTACTGTTTACTTTTTCGTACGCAGCTGGCATTAAAGACATTCTAAAATATTTCTCTCGCTTTTGTCTGTACTAGGGTCGAGTATGAGGATCAGTAAAATTAAGTCTGGGAAGTGATTCTTCTTCAACGAGGTTGTACGGAAACAGGTTTACGATAACCAGGTCCATACGTAATGCATTAATCCGCAAAGAAATCGGATGATTATCTAGCCATGGTGGCACAACTTTTTTTCTACGATATCGCGTAAAGTAAACTGTTAAACTTCTTTTGTAAAATCTTTAGGCGCATACAAGATCTCTGATTTAAAAAAAAAAATAATCAAGCTTTGGTATTTAACACTGGCGTCACAATATACTTCCCACTGATTTTTATGATGTTTTCCAAATGGTTATTTATCTTTCCTATCGTCTGTTGACGGTATTCGTAAAAGTTGGTTCATTTTCAGGGGCTGGATGTAAAACTTCGGCTTCGGCCAAACATTCGGCTAAATTTGGCCGAAGCCGAATGTGCGGCCGAAGGTGGCCGAAGCCGAACCTTCGGTCGGACTCTGACTATAACCCAACGGCAAAGTAGGCGCAGACAGTGTGCCTATGCGTCCTCGTTGATGCGGCGGGTGGTAAAGAGGTTACGTTACGTCAGAGCAGAGAGTGATGGTGAGTCTTCGTACAGCTGCTCTTGCCTGGCGTCTACCTGTCGGATCACTTTCACTCGTGAGTCACTGTGTGCCTGCACACACCTGTCCCGTGCTCGACACCACACAAAGTGGGAACCTCAGTCTAGTTTACTTCACTCGCTTCCACTCTACATAACACATCCAGCTCGCCAGTTCTATACTCGTCTTCACTGTAAGCAGATCATAACGTCTCCTTTCACTGATCAGTCTGTACTAGAGGTTCCCAAACTTTTTTGTTTACCACCCCCTTTTTGAAAAACATTACCGCCCCCTTGTCGTATATTATTATTATGTCGCCGATGATATATTTTATTAACTCCTTTTTGTTTTATAAGTAATATATCGTGACATCGTCAGTAGTATAGAATTATTTTTTAATTCTTGTGGCGAATAATAATGTCCTGTCACGGTCACCATGTCGTATATTATTATTCTTATGTCGCCGATGTTATATTTTATTAACTCCTTTTTGTTTTATAAGTAATATAGATTGATATATCGTCAGGAGTACAGAATTATTTTTTAAGTTCTTGTGGCGAATAATAATAATAATAATAATAATAGTCTTTCTTTTTATTCACTTGACGTTATTATTTCACTTTATTTCATTTCTAAACAAAACCGAAGAATTACCCATGTCCTTAGCTGACAATAACATTTTATTTCAACACATCGCCAAATTGCGAACTAACCTTGTCTAGTCGCTCGCCAGAAAAAAAAAAAAAAAAAACTATCTTGTTTTTTTTCTTCTCTCTATAACAACCGATTTTTCCTAAAAGTAATTATTCTCTGAATAGTCTGTTATGCTATACCTTTAAAGAATATAAAATTAAATTTTTTGACCAAGTATTGAGAGGTCATCGAAGCCAAAACATGTGTTTTAAACAATGCAGTTCTGACGACATCCCGCACCCTCACGTGTTACAGTAACGTGTTACCAATTTTCAATAGGACAATGTTCATCCACACACGGCACGTATCTCTATGAACTGTCCGCGTGGTGTTGAGGTACTCCCGTGGCCAGCAAGATCCCCAGATCTGTCCCCGATAGAACATGTGTGGGACCAGCTCTGACGTCAACTCCGTCCCAGTGCCAGTATCCAGGATATCAAGGACGAGTCTCAACAGTTGTGGCCGACTTCATGATAGCCTTCACAACCGAATCAGTGCTACAAAATCAGTAAAATACGTTTCATCATTAAAATAATTTAAAATAGAAGCATGAGTACTTTTATTTTTATTGGTTAAAAATTTTACTTTTTCATTTTGATTATCATTAATATTACTTTTTTCTTTTCTTTTAAATAAACTTAACATAATATTCACCACCTTTCTTAAAATATTTGATTAATTTTTAATATGATTTTTACAATGATAAATATAATTAAACCTGCTGTTGCTGATGGTAGAATTACTCCAATTAAACCTAAAATAATTTTTATAATTTTAAAAAACATAATTTTATTCCTGTAATTCTTGTAATTTTCATAAATATAATCATTACAGAAAACAAGAAATAATAACAGAAGAAAATGGTTTTAATTTAATAAAAGAACATGGTTTAATTTATATATTAACTAATAATAAATTATATTTTTGTAAACATTACCTCTTCCAAACTATAATCTTAAATCATTAGTACAACTAAAAATTGGAATTGTTTTTGCTATAATTTTAAGTCCAATTTTATTATTTATAACTATATTGCTAATCTTTTTAAATATTTATTTAAAAATAAAAAAAATAAAAAAATAACTTTTGAGATGCTATTGAAAATTGTGAAAATATTAATAATTACTATGTGCAACGTCATACTGACAAGTGCGCTCATACTGACAAGTTCTCCGTAAAGTTGATTCGACTTTGAAATCACTGAAATAAGGGGGCGTTCATAAATTACTTGAGGTGAAATGGGGGGGGGGGCGGAGAAATCTCACCAAATCTCAACTAGGGGGAGGGGGGGCAACGGAAAACTCACGAGAGGTTTTGTAAAATTTGGTTGGACTGTAGAATGGCTCGAAATTTGATTTTAGGAGAGGGTTTTCGTCGAAAAGTGGGGTGTAACCGGCTTTGGAAGGGTGATACCTAAAAAAGGAAGGGTCTCTCTAGGGGGGTGGGGGGTCTCACGGACGAGATCTCACCAGAAGGAGGGGGGTCCGGATATCCGGAAAAACACCTCACGTAATTTATGGATGCCCCCTAACGTCACATACCCTATAAACCCGTGAAGTTTCATTTCGTTTTGTCCCCCCCCATTCTCTTTGCTTTACTTGTTTTGTAAGGCAGTGTATAAATAATATACTTTGAACGGGAGCGTTCATAAACTACGTGACTCGTCTAGGGGGGGGGGGGATTGTCTGGAAAGCTACGCTGCGCTACGTAGAGGGTAAGGGGGGGGGGGGTTTCGAGCCAGGCCACGTAGCGTTCCATTCATATTAATTTTCACATTTAAAATGAGGTACAGAACACACAACAGCAAGTGGATATTTATTTCCTTCATTTAATTATCTACGTGTGTAACGTACGTATTGACTAGAGAAAACAATACAGAATATCTTCTGGAATCGAAAGGGGAAAAAGCTACGTGTTACATGGGGGGAAGGGGGGGGGGTAGAGGTAAAAACCACGTCGGGCTACGTGGGGGAGGGGGGTTCATAGGTGGCCAAAATGGAGCTACGTGGTTTATGGACGCTCCCTCATTGACGACATGATTCCTACCAAATTATGCCTCTTCCTTGTGGCTTCAATAACCTTGACGTCGACGAGGTTTCGGGCTTTAACGTTGCGTCACTGAAAGCTGGTAATAACTAACCCCTCCCTTCCCTTTTTTTCGATCCCCACGTGTTGATGTCTCCGTGACTCACGACCTGTGTACAGTAAATATTTGTTCGCCGTCCCACCCGTCCAGACACCTTTTTATGGTTACTAAACCGGCCGTTTGACTGCGCGTATAAAACACAGCTGCGATATTACTTCCGACTCAGAGGGTGAGGGTGGGGGGAAAATGAGGGGTCGATACTCGCCACGCTTCTACCGCATCTGCGGTCGATTTATGAATCGAAACACAGCAATTTGGTCGAGCGTGCGAAACAGCCGGCAAGCAGGGAACGGGGAGTTGCAAAGGCTCCAAGTTAATACCTAGGGCCTCTTAGGTCCTAATTGCCGTTTTCGGCACTTTCTCGCAGTCACATTACCGAAAACGCAGTGATCCCTCGCTATCTGATTCAGAAACTACGCTGTGCACGAAAAAGTAGCATGGAAACACATCTGCGCAAAGATTACGCTCTCCGCACACAGATTGGAACAGCTCAAGCCTTCATTAAAGGTAAGAAAACATAAAATTCTCTCAGATGGGAATTACTGAGGAGCCCGTACATATATTGTGTACTAAACTGTACTCACTACATAATTTGAATTTTTTTTTTTTTTTAACTAAAACAAGTGATTCTTAAATGGAATTACTTATTGCTTTTTCGAAATTTGCTTTGAAATGGTATAAAATAATTATTTGTTTTTAAAAAATTATTTTGTTTTCAGATTTTTTTTGGTAACTTTCATAAAATGTACTTTTCCGAAACTTTGCATCCGATAAAATTCTCTATCTAATGTTTTGTAAGATTATTTTTTTTCCCCTCCGAAGACAAGTCTGCCTAGGTATAAAATTTGTTAAAATTATTCATTTAATGACGTAATGATTACAGGCCGTTTTTTCTACCGTTGCTTGTTAAAATAATCAATTACCATTACTCCAGAGTAACTGTCATGGGATTTTTTTGTTTATTTCTGAACCGTTTCGGCTATCGTCGAGGTATCCTCATCTATGAAATTTTCTGTCGTTTTTTAATGTTGTTACAATTATCCGCGTGTACAGTATTTAAGTAGGTTTGTTATTCCTATCCTCGAAATTCTGTCGACATTTAGCTGAGGTATTTCTGTTTATATTTGTTATACGTTGTTGTTTATGATACTTCGTTAGCTTAAAACCTTGGATTAATCAAACAAAACCATACTAAGATTTAAGAAATATTCTTGTGTACTTCATCCATTTTATGTGCTCTGTTGTTCAAATTAGATGTCGAAAAATTCGACACCACGTTATTATTTTTGAACAATAGATATTATCTTGAATATTTAATTTCCCTGCCTATCATCACTGTTGAGTTATTAATTATCGTCAAGTGGGTGAATTGTGCCGAGGTCCGCATGTTTGTTTACAAGTACCGTTTCTGCTGGTGACTGGAGTTCAGCGCCTGATCTTCATGCAGCCCGAATTGCTGACGTTTCACAGTGGCTGCATATAGCGCCGGCGCCATTCGCCCCTGCAGTGTACTTCTCTTCACAAGCAAACTTCGCTCGGCGAAAAATAAACTGCCGACCCTTCTTCTACATAAACATCCTATCCATCCTCCTCTTGTAAATAAACATCCGAACCACTTATTCAGTTGATCTGGTTCTTGAGCGTTACAGCTAAGGCCTCGTGTCTACTTGAGCACGCTCAGGCGAATGAGCCGCTCATTCTTTTGAGCGCGATCGATTCAGCGTGCTAAAGAAACAAGACATTTTGGTCGAACGAGCCTGGTGCCGGTGCTCAGGAAACGCTCGGTTATTGTGTCGTCACGTGTGCGCGCGGCAGCTGCGGCCTCTACTATTATCCATAAGATATCAAAGATAAAAGAAAACTGCCAAGGTGGTGGATTAGAGAAAATTGCCCTCAGCGAAGAAATTATCTTAATAATTTAATTCGCGAATTGACATTTGAAGGAGATAATGAGCCTTTTCAAAACTTTACGAGCATGTCAAAGATCGATTTCGAACATTTGCTGTGTTTAGTTGAGCTTCATATTAAATAGCACTGTATATGTATGCTTGAGGTGATCCCACCAGGAAATAAATTAATGCTAACTTTAAGATTCCAGCCTTTGGGACATTCATATACAAACCTGTAGCATCCGTCCAAAGTACCTAAACAAAGTATGAGCCATTTTGTACCGGTAGTCTGTGATACTATTCAGTCGCTCCAAAACTGTACTTACGTTGGTAACTATTTATAATTTTTATAGACTTTTACTACCAATATATATTCAACGATTGTTTTACGTTTTTTAATGTTTTTTCTTTACGTCATCAATAGCATGATTGAGATCTCTTTTGAGAAGACTAAATTCAAGACCAGTATTAGGGATTCGCCCACAGTACCAAACACAGAGTACGGAAAAATTAACAAGGTCAATAAGTTTAAATATCTGGATGAAGTAATTCTGATTAATGGGCTTGATAAGGAAGCTAACATATCAAGAGCAAGAAAACTAGAACTAGCATACCAATTGACTAAAGATACATACAATAAGAAGAATCTCTCAAGGAAAACTAAAATCAAACACTACAACACAGTAGGACTGTACGCCTCAGAATGCTTGTTCTCTATGAAAACTGGAGAAATAGAACAGAGAGAGAAAAGGGAAAGGAAAATTTTGAGAAAATTTGGGGACCACTAAAAATCGAAAATGGTGAGTTTAGACACCGGAGGAATAAAGATCTATACAAAGAAGAAGAAACTGAAAGGATGTCAGACACGATCAGAAAGAGGAGAATCAGTTTTTTTGCTCACATAATGAGAATGGGTAACAATAGACTTACAAAAAGAATTTTCAACGATGTTTACAAGATTAAGAAGGGCAACCAGTGGATCCAAGGAGTAAAGAAAGATATGATTGAGATCGGAATAACAGAACATTTAATACAAGATAGAGCAACTTTTAGGATATTGATTCGAAATTTCAAAGGTTTCCAGGGGAAGGAGAAGAGGGAATGTAGTAACATATGGACAGAAGAAAGGAGGAAACAGCAAAGTGAGAGGATGAAGAACTATTGGAAGTCAAGAAAAGAAGCATCGAAATGAATTCACGGGATTTATACTTATCGTGGTCCTTAGATGGCCGATATCTAAGAGAAGAAGAAGCATGATTTAATTAATGCCTCGCTGATATCACACCATTCATCCTCTTATTTACTTCGATCATAAATACTGTTCGTATGAGTTTTCCCGTAATAACTTCTTTGATGCTAACCGATTAATTGTTGTTAAGCAAGTGTCGTTGTCCCGCATGCTCGCACTCATTGTAAAAACCGCCAAACTAGCGTCCACACTGAGCGCCGAACACACACTGGCTCGCCTTTGAGCGTTCTGAAATACCGACACACTATCGGCTCGCCTTGAGCGTGCTCAGGCGTCCACACTTGATCGGCTCGCTTTACTGAGCGGCTCATTCGCCTGAGCGGATACAAGGCCTAAAATGTCTAAACGTCAGTTACCATGCTTGCGATGCTTTGCTGCCTGTCAGCGTAAAATGAAAGAACTTTTCGTGTGCAAAAAATGCAACTCATGTGTTCTGTATATCGAGAACGCGTCTGTCCCCTCCTTAATACTTTTTGTCCAATAGTAATCCTTAAAATATTGCACTTTGAATTAATGATAGCCACGTTTGTGTTTTGTACAAGTTATTTTTGTTTCTTGTATTTAAACTGTGTGCCTGTAAATTTTCACAGAACATTTTAACTTGTTTACATCAATTTCACAAGTTATTTTTGTTTCTTGTACTGAAATTGTGTACCTGTGAATTTTATGTAAATATACATACACATTCTCTCATGTGCTTTGCTATAGAATAACTAGTTCACATTAAATTCACAGCTATAAAATTTCCATACAAGAAACATTAACTTGTATTCAAAACACAAAACTTCATTGCCATAGTATAAAGGAACATTTTTTTAGTAAACTTCCTAACACTGTTAAACAGTTTGTGGATAATAAAGATGTATTTGAAAAAAAAAAAAAAAAAAAAAAAACTGTCTGTTTATCTTGTTGGCAACTCCTTGAACTCCATTCAAGAAATTGCACAGAAATAATTTTTTATCAAATGTGACTTTTAAAAAAAAATATTGTCAAAATAGTTTTTTTTGTGTATGTTTTTTGTTTTTTTTGTTTCTCATTATAGCATACAATACTGATTTCACTATAGTAATTAATGTATATATGTTATCCATGCATATTCCGCACCGCAGAGGTCCTTCCTCAGCAGGGATCTATGGAACAAGAGTCATAAAAATTAATGAATTCTAAGAGGTCAAATAGAGTTCAAGTAGGTATTTCAGTCAGAGACTAGACCACAAAATCACTTCTTTGTCAGATCCTGCTTTGTGAATTTCGGTTTTCTGGTGTTTGTCTCCATGAAATTTCGCAACATTGTTCTTTAATACAAATCAGTACTTTTTTTAAAATAATTCAACATATTTCCGTTCTGGTCCCCGAACTGTACCTTCAACCATTACAACCAGTCTTAAATAAAAAAAGTGTCTTCTCAGTTCGCGCCGACGATTTTTCACGCGTATCTTTATTTCCGCAACAGTTTGAACTATAAATACCTTTGCAGCGTTTTTATTTGGACATCAGGCTTATAACGAATTCTCTTTGTTTGTTTCAGGTGAGTGTAACCACAGTGGAGTCGCGTTGAGTGAGTACGCAGCGCATCTCTTCCACCGCTGTTGTTTTCACTCTTTTCGTAGCAGCAGAGAGATTTGTTTTCGTAGACAGACTCGGATGTCTAGATTGAAACTGGTACCGCAGCTGCGGTTTGCTGAGAGCCGCTGTTATTATTTTGTGATCACAACACGAAATGACAAAGTTAAATCAGCAGCCAGTCGTATATATTATTTCTAAAAGTTATTTTCTGTGAAGACCCATCTTTCTCGCTTCATACTTAACTAAAATTTATAAATCAGGTATCATTTTAAAGATTGAGTTCTCCGCTCTAGTAATGTCATTGATTAAGCGAGCAATTTTTCGAAATTCAACCCGTAAAAGACAAAATTATGAGCGTTCGAGGTCACGAGTATAGGGTAGTTCAGAGTAGAGCAGCTAGACATCGTTGGCATAGCTAACGACTTATCGCATAACCGCTAGATAGCAGCTCAACATATAAAAAATTCTAATGGGTCATGAATGCATTACCGCAGATAATGCATTCATGGGTTATGGGTCATGGTCGCATTACTGCTAAATATTCCTCCTTTTTGTATCTTTTTTATTATTATTATTATTATTATGTGGTTATTTATATTTAAAATTAAATATTGATTTTGAAAATTTGGCAACACGAACATGAATATCAACTTAGCATTCTTTTTCTTCTATAATTGTTCAGAGCGGTGTTGATCAATTGTATTGAATACCTTAATGATTTTCGATTGTTTTCATTTTTATCTCAACATTCAGTATACTTCCATATACGATATAAAAAAAAATTCTATAATTTAATAATGAATTTCAATTTTAGGTTTTTGGTTAGAAAAAAACTGTATAATGCCAGGTTGAATTGCAATTTTTTTGCGGGGGCAGAGCGCGCATCATAGGTTCAGCCCAAGGGTCTACACGTCCTAAATATCTCGTAATATTTCAGGAGGGCAAGGTAAAGTATATTTTAACAAGACGTAAGTCACTATATATTTTATAAAACCATCCCGCTCGCTTGGGGTTGAAGCAACAATGACGGATCGGCAGTGTGTGTCGTATGTAATTCGGCTGCAGTGAGCCAGGTTAGGTAGGGGCCATCCACGAATTACGTCACACGAATTTCGCGATTTTTGGACCCCTCCCATGTCACAGGTTGTCACATTTGTGAGACCCCCTCCCCTCCCCTGGTGTGACGTCACATATTTTGCAATTTTAAATTTATAAATTTAAACAGCACTTCCAAATGATTTATATATTTCTAGTTAAAAAATCATATCAACAATAAATCAAACATTTAAGAAAATATAAAAAAACATAAAAAATTGAATTAATTATACAAAATTCAGTCATCATGTGTCCATGGATTTTGAACCTATTCCTTGATACTGTTTATTATTGGCATAATAGTCACTTCATTCTTGATTTCGATAGTGTTGGGAACTGTTCCACATAAATAGCAACTAACATAATATAATATGTAGTCACAAATTACAGTGAAACTTATCATGGTAACTGGTTGGTAAGAAAATAACTGGTTATTAGATGCTGGTAACAAGTGTATACACTGTTCCACATAATAAGTATTAATTAACTAGGGATTGTATTTGTAGATTACAGGAGATATTGGTTATACTAATGGGCTGTTGCTAACTTGTTGTCAATATATAATAATATTATCAATTATATAGTAATATTGACATTACTAATAAGTGTATGTACTGTTCCACAACCCCGAGATTATTCTCACATGGGATCAAAGTGAACATATCTATCTATCTATCTATCTACATGCGATGTGTCAACATCATCTTCATCCAACCATAAAGTATCGCCATCGTTTAATAAGCAAAGAACTTCCCTGTTTCGTCTAGCGGCAATGCCTTGTGGACGAATCTTCATGATGCGGAAAACTTCTAGTTGTCTCTTATGTAATTGGTTAGTGGCTTTGTATGATGAAAAATATAGTCCACAGATGCTACATAATCGTTTAAATAAGTATGCCTCGACACTGGGGCAATACGAGCCAAAAAGTGATACAAATTATGCATGTGATGTCACAAAGATAATGGCACGTCCCCCCCCCCTTGTCACACGCTGTCACACTTTGTTGACCCCCTCCCCTCCCCCTCAAGGTGTGACGTAATTTATGGATGGCCCCTTAACTGGACGAACTGGCGGCCGTCATATCTGGCATTACTCCGACGAACACGGTCCAGACGAAATTCGGTTCCAGTGAACGATCGGCCTTAAGAGCGATTAAAAAAAAAAATCATAGGGTGTAAAAGCGACAAAAATGAGTTTAGTGGGGGGAAATGAGTTTTGTGTTGTATTTGACCCTAAGGATTTGCTCTGTATAATTTGAATAGTTTCTGTCTAGTTTGGAGGATCTGCACAGTAGAAGATTCGCCGCCACAGCAGGTGTTTGGTACTTAGTGGAGTGAAATATGAGTCAGTAAAGCTGTCTCCGTTATTTACGGCTCTGTACGAGGTGTCCTTGCTCTTTCGCGGTGGCAGCCTTCAGTCGTAGCGGAGGTGCCGCGGCAGTAAACACTGAATATAAATGTCGGCACAATGCGGCGACCTTGCAGATACTTGAGACATTATGTCCTCTCAGTATATCTGCTAGCTTAACCACGCAGACACTCCAAATTACTCCCACGGAAAATCTCTCACGACTCTATAAGCTCGTGTTCCAAAGAGCGATAACATGTACACTCCTGGAAATTGAAATAAGAATACCGTGAATTCATTGTCCCAGGAATGGGAAACTTTATATACACATTCCTGGGGTCAGATACAACACATGATCACACAGACAGAACCATAGGCACATAGACACAGGTAACAGAGCATGCACAATGTCGGCACTAGTACCGTGTATATCCTCCTTTCGCAGCAATGCAGGCTGCAATTCTCCCATGGAGACGATCGTAGAGGTGCTGGATGTAGTCCTGTGGAACGGCATGCCAAGCCATTTCCACCTGGCGCCTCAGCTGGACCAGCTTTCGTGCTCGAGGTGCAGACCGCGTGAGACGACGTTTCATCCAGTCCCAAACATGCTCAATGGGGGACAGATCCGGAGATCTCACTGGCCAGGGTAGTTGACTTACACCTTCTAGAGCACGTTGGGTGGCACGGGATACATGTGGACGTGCATTGTCCTTTTGGAACAGCATGTTCCCTTGCCGGTCTAGGAATGGTAGAACGATGGGTTCGATGACGGTTTGAATGTACCGTGCACTGTTCAGTGTCCCCTCGACGATCACCAGAGGTGTACGGCCAGTGTAGGAGATCGCTCCCCACACCACGATGCCGGGTGTTGGCCCTGTGTGCCTCGGTCGTATGCAGTCCTGATTGTGGCGCTCACCTGCATGGCGCCAAACACGCATACGACCATCATTGGCATCAAGGCAGAAGCGACTCTCATCACTGAAGACGACACGTCTCCATTCGTCCCTCCATACACGCCTGTCGCGACACCACTGGAGGCGGGCTGCACGATGTTGGGGCGTGAGCGGAAGACGACCTAACGGTGCGCGGGACCGTAGCCCAGCTTCATGGAGACGGTTGCGAATGGTCCTCTCTGATACCTCAGGAGCAACAGTGTCCCTAATTTGCCGGTAAGTGGCGGTGCGGTCCCCTACGGCACTGCGTAGAATGCGACGGTCTTGGCGTGCGTCCGTGCGTCGCTGCTGTCCGGACCCAGGTCGACGGGCATGTGCACCTTCCGCCGACCACTGGCGACAACATCGATGTACTGTGGAGACCTCGCGCCCCACATGTTGAGCAATTCGGCGGTACGTCCACCCGGTCTCCCGCATGCCCACTATACGCTCTCGCTCAAAGTCCGTCAACTGCACATACGGTTCACGTACACGCTGTCGCGGCATGCTACCAGTGTTAAAGACTGAGATGGAGCTCCGTATGCCACGGCAATGGCTGACACTGACTGCGGCGGTGCCCAACCGCTGCGCAGCTAGCGCCCTTCGACGGCCAACATTGCTGTTCCTGGTGTGTCCGCTGTGCCGTGCGTTTGATCATTGCTTGTACAGCCCTCTCGTAGTGTCCGGAGCAAGTATGGTGGGTCTTACACACCGGCGTCAATGTGTTCTTATTTCATTTTCCAGGAGTGTATTTTGATGCAGTATTTAATCGCAGCATTCGGAACATATTTGCTTTTCTGTAAATGGAAATCTAATCCGCCAGAGAAATAGTACAGAATAGTTGTTCATATGAAGACCAGTGGACACACAAAACTATTCACGAAGAAAGGAGAAAGGGTTGATGATTTTTTTTGCTGTCATCAGGCTCTCGACTGGTTTGATGCAATCCTCCTTCCCTTCGTATCTTGCGCTAGCCTTTTTATCTCAATATACCCCTTACTACCCACGTCCTCAATTATCTGCTTCATATATTCTAATCTCTGTCTTCCTCTGCAGTTCTTACCTTAGACTCCTATGGATGCACTTATTTATAGGGAAGTGAGGTGCTCCGACGATTGCTTAGAAATTCAGCGCGATCTGGATGTTATTTCGGATTGTGCCGTGAATGGCAGCTTACACTTAACTGTAAAAAGTGCAAGGCAATGCACATACAGTAAGTAATAAAAAGACCCCGCTTGCTCAGGAGTACAAAGTTAACAATTCAGTTGTTGACACTGTGGATTCCCTGAAGTATCTAGGCGTAACAGTTCAAAGCAACATGAAATGGGACTTGCACATAACTTCCGTAGTAGGCAAAGCTAATTCCAAACTACGATTCATAGGACGTATTTTGAGAAGTTGTAATGCTCATACAAAGGAAATAGCGTACAAAACACTAGTGCGTCCGCATTTGGAATACTGTTGTGGAATTTGGGATCCGTATCGCAAGGGATTGATTGACAGGTTAGAGAAAGTACAGAGAAGAGCCGCTCGATTCGTGACTGCTAGTTACAGTCCTTACGTAAGTGTCACAGAGCTAATCCGTGGGTTGGGCTGGGATTGTTTGGCGGACAGACGACGTCGTTTTCGTTTGAATTTGCTGGAGAATATGCGAAAATCTTTAAGTTACGACTGCAACGAAATACTTCTTCCGCCAACCTATTTAGGTCGCAATGACAGGAAGGATAAGATTAAAGAAATAAGATGCCGTACTGATTCATTTATGTATTCCTTCTTTCCTCGATCTGTTTGGGATTGGAAAGCGCAGAATTAGGATTGGTGCTTAGCACCCTCTGCCACCCACAGTATTTGTGATTTGCAGAGTATAGATGTAGATGTAGACTGTTCCCTCCACTAAAAAAATTAACAAATTCTGCATGTCTCAAAATATGATCTACCATAATGTCTCTTCATTCTGTAAGACTCTTCCACAAACTTCTTTCCTCGCCCATCATTTCCAAAACGCGTTCGTTTCGTACTTTATCCGTCCACTTAATTTTTAGCATCCTTCTATAGCGCCTCATTTCAAATGCTTCGATTTTCCTTGTGTCCGGTATTCCTAAAGTCCATGCTTCGCTACCATAAAGTGCGGTGCTCCACACATAGAATTTTAAAAAGTTCTTTCTGAGTCCTGGATCAATGTTTGAACTAAAAGATTTCTCTTTTTCATGAAGGCTCTTTTTGCTAGTGCTATTCTGCTTTTAACATCATTCCTGCTTCGGCCATCAGTTGTAATTTCACTTCCTAAGTAGCAAAATTCACTAACTTTTGCTGTCGCACATGACCCTATTTTTATATTTAAATTACTAGTGTTTGTATCATTTATGCTACATTTCAACACTTTTGTGTTGCTTTGATTTATATTTAGTCGAAAATCTTCCTTCAGTGTTTTGTTCCTGATATTCAATAACTTCTCAATATCCTCAACCTGTTCTTCTAACAAGACAATGTCATCAGCAAATCGTAGCATACTAATTTTTTCTCCTTGAACATTTATGCCACATTCAAATCTTTCTTTCACTTCCTTTATTCCTTCTTCTACATACAAGTTCAATATAAATGGGGATAGACTACAACCTTGTCTCATACCCTTTTTAACTGACGCAAGTCTCTCATGATTTTCTACATTTATTATATCTACTTGATTCTTATAAACATTATATTCTTCTATATCGGTATTTTAGACCTGTCTTCTTTAAAATTTTGAACATATTGTCCCACGTAACATTATCAGAAGCTTTTTCTAAACCAACAAACGCCGTAGAAGTATCTTTGTTTTTCTTGAGAAACAATTGTGGCGTTAGGATTAATACTTGAAGGGCGGATCAAGAAAAATATTATTACGTTAAAAGAATTCAGTGGTAACAACTTTATGGATGAAAAAAATACATGAAACCAAATGCGGGATATTATTTTGTTTTGCTTCTTTGGCTTCTGTGTTAGCCACAGACTTAGTTAATTACAAGGATGATAGCTAACGAGAACTGTCATTACAATATGCAGCGAAAGAATCAGTGTATCTACTTCATGCTAAACCGTTGTTTTTGGATAAATCATTATTTGTAAATGAAGTTTGAAGGTCTCGTAATTGCTGCATAGAGTATTGGGCGTATAGTTTTCACTTAGTACCTCCGTATTCAACCATTACTGTTACTCAGCGTTTCGCTGTGAGGTGGTTGGCAGAGGGTGCGTTGCACACATCCTGATACGTAGACCCATAAGTACCGAGCGAGGTGGCCTCGCATTCGGGAGGACGCCAGTTCGAATCCCCGTCGAGGCATCCAAATTTGGGTTTTCCATGGTTTTTCTGAATCACTTCAGGCGAATGCCGGGGTGCTTCCTTCGTAAGGCCATGACCGAATTCCTTCCAGTTCCTTGTCCCCAGTCCCATCCTGCCTCTAATGACCACGACGTCGACAAAACGTAAAACCATAAGAAAAAAAATCGAAAACGTAAGCTGGCCTCCAGCACAGCGAGTAGTTACAGTACTGACCTTCAGTTTTCGATTTGGTCTCAGTCGATTAATACGCAAATTCGTTGCGTGACCACCAGGAAAAAACTGCCGCCTGCACTTTTATCTTCACAGAGATCTGCGTGAATATCACCCTTACTACCCAACTCATGGTTCTGATAAGCCGAAAGCTTTTTAAAGTTTTCCTCTACTTACACCCTTTGGTACGAGTGTCGCACTATGATTGCCAAACGGCGTTTGGTACAGGAAATAGAATCTCCAAGACGTGTGTGCCTCTGTGAGGCTGGTCTGTCCACTTTGCGGGGGTTGGTTGCCCCTCGTAATTGGCTGCGCTGCCCCTGAGGGGTGGGAGGGGTGTCTTCATCGATTGAGGTCTCCGCTGTCAGACGCCACAGAAATACTCAGAGCTCCACAGCGGCCGCTGACATACACACTTCACCAGAGACAAAACTCACAGCGCCAATAAATTTCATTCTTCAGAACATAATTTTTTCGGTATAAAATCGAGTGTATCATTCGATGCCGTATGTCTACACTAATTTTACAAATGCGAAATTAACTCTATCTTTCTGTCTATTTGTCACGTTTTCAGGTCTAGACGGCTAAACCGATCTTGATGAAGTTTAACAGGAAAATACTATGCATCATTTAGAAGGACATAGGATACATTTTTCGGGATAGGTAACATAAGTTGTCTTGAATTTTTTAAAACTAACTGAACGGTGATAGACTGACGGATAGCGTGTGTGAGTCTCTGTAATGTTATATCGGTCACTCAGGCTTTGTTTCCCTCGCAGTCAGGTTGTGTATGACCTGTTCATAAATTTCATGTACAACTAACAAATTTCTGTATTCAATTCTGGCAGTAAAGTTCTAAGTCGACACGTACGAAGTCGCGGGTAACAGCTAGGACGCAGAGAAAATACTTATTTGAAATTTTTCTAAGATCTTCAATAATATTTTAATTGATTTTTTATTGTATTAGATTTATATATATACCATTAAACTGGCCTATGAATATATGCTAGACGACAGGCATCCTCCTCATCTGTAATTCTGTGACATTATTATAAATATACAATTTATATTTACATATTTTAAACATATATTTTCAGATTTTTTTTTCATTTTATTTAACTTTAATTCTCGTTACACCCCTTGCTATCGCAATCGCCATCCGTTTCACTTGGTTCATTTTTGATCAATTATATGGTAGGTCTGTATGTGTACATATCTTTCTCCTTGTTATATACCTGTCACATCTACTACAACTAAGATTTTTTCATCGATATATTGTACGAGGCGTTTGTGTTCGTCCTGCCCCCCGCCCTCCCCTTGAGTCTTCTGTGGCAAGTGTTGGGTTATTTTTCCTATCCTTCCTTTTTTCACTACATAACAGCAACATCACTATTATCAAATTATGTATACTATCAAAATACAATTTCCCAAAACCTAGAGTAACTTCTATTTAAAATTTACTGCCTATTGGTTTCTTTTTAAAGCGTTCCTACATTTTTTTTTTCATCAGTGAATACAGTTTAATACACATGTGTTTAGGCAATTTATATTATACTAGTACACAGTCTGGAATCATCCAGAAAATTTCCTATATTTTAATTCATCACCCAAAATGCTGCTTGATTATCCTCGTATTTTTCTTCACCTGCATTTTTTCTTAAACATTTTGGGTCGGCTGTCTTTGATGAGAATTGCTCATCGTTGGCATGGTGAAATTTGTATCTTTGGTTTTACTGTCGCATGTCCTTGCTGACGCCAAGCACTTCATACCTACCACCAGGTCGTACTACGTTGTAAGGGGGCGTCCATAAATTACGTGCAGGTGAAGTATGGGGGGGGGGGGTGTCCGGCGAAATCTCACCAAGAGGCAGGGGGGTCAACGGAAATCTCACGGGATGTTTTGTAAATTTTTGTTGGACTGTAGAGCTAAAAAAAAAAAAGGGTCTACTACAAAACACGCGACAGTCGAAAAGTGGGGTGTAACCGTCTTTGGAAGGGTGAGACCTAAAAAAAAAAGTCTCAAAAAGTTGCGAGGGCGATTTCTAGGGGCGAGGGGGGGGGGAGGGTTGGACCAGATCTCTCTAAGTGTCACCCAGGGGAAAAAGGGGGGGGGGTGTCCGGAAATCCGGAAAAGCACCTCACGTAGTTTATGGAAATGAGCTGTTGCCATCTGTCTGCGGAATGTATAACTATGTTCTGTGTGTGATAAATGTATTTTTTGTTTGCTGGAAAGTGTTGTTGTTTGAGGGACTGTTCCGACATCCGCCTTGATGGTTGCGGCAGGTCGCAGTCAGGTCAGCCTGGACTCGTGTCCATTCCCGTTGTACCTCCTCTGAGCCACTCTGGCGGGTTGCTGTGCGGCCATCTTGTAGCTTCCTGTGTAGACTTCTACACGGTGTATGGCTGGTAACAATATTTCTTTCCTCCCCCCTTTTTTATGACTTTACGAGATCATTAGAGGCGGGAAAGAACTAGGGGCAACGAACGGGAAGAAATTTAGTCATGCCATTTTGAATAAACCATCCAGGCATTCGGTTAGAATGAAAATCCCAAATCAGATTGGCCGGACCGGGATTCGAACCGGCATCCCACCAAATGCCATGCCAGAGCGTTACCGCTCACCCACTACGCTTTCTCTCTTTCCTCTTTTAATTATCCCTTTTCTTTTTGAATGGTAGGCGTGTTGCCAAGAAGGGGTAGCCAAAAAAAGGAGAGTTGGTTGAGTCATTACTGCGCTCTTTAACTCCCGCGAGATGTGTATCTGTAATTAGCCGTAGTCCCAACAAGTCCTGTACTGTCACCCGTCAAACGCCAACGTGTTGCAACAGGTCGCTGTGAGGCGGGGAGGGGTTTAGAGCCTGTCGTAATGGCGAGTCACTCCTTATAAACGAGGTGATAAGGGTCGTGCGAGAACTGTAGCTGACAAGCTCACTAATACGTCCAGCCAACAGACAGACGAGCGGCGCATCAAAAGAGTCTCCCGTTATCTCGACAAACTGTATTAAAACACTTTTACGAATCTTCACTACACTAACACACCAAACCTGCATACTAGTAATTTATTTACTTACTAGCTGATATCCGCGACTTCGTACGCGTGGACTAAGAATTTCTGTGCCAGAATTGAATATAGAAAGTTGTTGGTAACGAAGGATTGGTCCCAAACAACACCGAGTCGGCATAATATGACAGGAAAGCTATCACTATATCGTTCTACCGTCGAACATTTTTTCTTGAAGAGAATCAATTTCCAGCATATTTCTGTCAACATTCGATAAATTCTCAAAATTTCGTGACTGCAACTGTTAATCATAACGGAAAAAATGTCCTGTGCCCTTCATACAGATTTTCTTGTCAAATTCCAACAGTATCGATATAGCCATTTAGTCGTCAAAACGTAGCAAAAACACAGAGACTTACTTCCGCATTTATAGTATTATTACTGCGTTTCACACACACACACACACACACACACACACACACACACACACACACACACACACACACACAGACTGCGAATAACCCCTGAGGGATCATTATAACGTAAAAAAAGTGTACACCTACAGCATTGCAAGACTACTTACGATTTGCCTGGCATTGCACGCCTAAATTTGTGATACCTACAGTTTAACATTCATTTCGAACAACCGACGGTCCAGGCGTGACTCTTACGATCTAGACAATTAAAAATCTTTGCTTCCACGGAGATTTGAACCGGAGACCACGATCCAAACAGCATTAAGCAAGCACTTTAACCACTGAGCTACCAGACCGCTATATGGAAAGGCAGTACAGAGACCTACACATCCTACGCGTCTGTCTATCACCGGTCACTAATTTTTCGAAATTATAAGACAACATGTATCATTAATACACAAAATTTTTTCAACCAAATGTAGACAGTACTTTTCTTCTTGTTTCAAAGGATAAGTGTGCAAACTTTCATCGTAATCGGATGAAAACTGTGGATTTGTATGAAGAACAAACAAACAAACATACATACATTCATCTTTATATATTTATAGATTTCGAATAGCATAAGAATACAGAACAGTAAGTACATTGAATCACAATGGACAGAACGAAACTTGGATGTTACTACAGACTGATGTCTAACGATAGCAGCCATTCAATTGCTTCTGTGGTTGCTTCGTGAATCTGATGCACTGTACCTCTGAATCTCCTAACAGGTCATTCCATAGCGGTGTGGTGAATGGTTTGCTGGTAGTTACCGCAGTCACAAGAAGGATTCTCTATCATTCCCCACTTGTACATCCAGTAGTTGCATCTACCGTGGCCTGTTCTCACTCGGTTCAGTGCCGTCCAGGTTTTCCTAGTTAGGTTGAATCCAGGAGGCTGTTTGGATTAGTGCATGTTTGACAGGGATGGAATTGGTCCACTCAGCGCACCATGCTTCACTTATGTTGAAGTTATTTTGGACCAGCTGTTGACCAAACTTCCACGTTGAATACCTTGACCTTAATCTGTTTCGAGTTTGGTGTGTTTCCTGTCTAAAACTTCTCTAGTGTCTATTTTTGCCCTCTCTAAGTCCTTTTCGATTTTTTGCATCCTCGGTATACCCCTCAGCTGTTTGGGGTTTGCCATGATCTTTTGTTTAAGGCTTCTTGTTGGTCGTCACTGGACGTGTCCACATAATTTTAATCTTCGTTTTCTGATTTCTGTTACAAGGTTAGACATCTTCTCTGTTGTTTTTCGGGATTGCAGTCTGTACCCGTCTTCTGTTTTCTTTGGGCCATGAATTTCCTCGCTATCTTCCGTTCTTCCTTCAGGACGTTTTCTAGGTCGCCTTTTCAGTTGATTATGAGTTTTTCACTTGCGTACAGAACTTCAAGTTTTGACCAGTGTGTTGTAGTGTCGGATCTTTGTAAGTATTAACATGCATTTTTTGTTGTTGATGTCGTGTGTTATTTCGTACGCTCTCTTCGGTTTCTGTAGTTGAACTCAGTGTTATTTTTCGAGCACTGTTGACTCCAGAATCTCGTCTAAGTACCTGAAGTGTAGAGCCTGTTTGACTTGCCCGTATTTCGTGTTAATTTTCAGAGTGTTGAATCCAGTGCAGATGAATTTTAATTTCCTAGATTGAAATTTCTAAGTCACCTTGTTCGGCTTATTTCTCATCTGCTTCATCGCAGTAATAATACGCATAAAGCTAAAAAAAAATTAGGTTAATCTTAGTGGTTATTTCTGATATTTTACTGGTCCTCGGGTTGAAAATGGCTGAGAAACGGTGCTGTAATTATTATTATTATTATTACTCTGCTATTCACTAAAAGTGTGTGGCGGAGGGTGCATTGGACCTATCCGAAAGGGTAATAGTTTAGAAGGGATATACGGGATATGGCTGGAGGCACCCATGGGCTAATGTGAGGAACCATCCCAGCATTCGCCTGGAGTGATCCGGGAAAACCATGGAAAACCCAGATCAGGATGGCCGGAGTACTTTATCGAAAGCTACTCCTGTCGGATTTTAAGTTTACTCGCCCGGTAAATCCTTTCTATTCCATTCTCTAATCTATCGTGGAAAAATGAGTACAGAAATGAATCGGTTCTGGCCCTGATTTCTCTCATTTTCGCAGTCATTCCGAGATATGAATGTTGCTGGTAGCAATATTTGTTTACTGTCATTCCGAAATACGTCAGTCGTGATTTTTTCAATTTGCTTCTGTAGAGAGCAACGCCTTCGGTGCTCTAGGTTTTCCCAACATAACTCCTTCAACATCGCACTTACGCTTTCCCTCCAACTATATATACCTGTCACGAATCGGGCGGCTCTTCTTTGGACCTTCTCCAATGCCTCCATTAACCCCTTTTGATGGGGACCCCATACAGAACAACAATATTCTAAGTGAGGACGCACTAGTGACTTGTATGCAATCCGGAGTGCATTGTTTTAAATTACGACCTAGAAATCGGAGGATACGATTTGCTTTCCCAATTACATTCTCGATATGCTAATTCCACGACAAATTATTACGAATAGTTACCCCTAGGTATTTAGCTGAATCTACCGTTCTATGGACATGTAATGAGAGGTAATACCTCACATCAGCTTTTAATTTCTATTTTAAGATTTATTTTCATTTTGTAATGAATTTCGTTCTGAGTAGCTGGACAAGCTTGCTGTGTATTGTGATAAGCCACAACGCTTCTTTCCTTTGTTCTTGTGCAGTTCGCTAGGACGCTCCGTGGTTCGGATTCCACGTTAAACTGCGCATCCGCGGCATGTCTAAATCCTGTCGACCCGTGGTCGAACTACCCTTCGGGCCCTTCTGCCCAACAATGCCACACGCCCTTTTTTAAAAAATCATTATTGAATCAGTTAATGCCATATCAGTTCTCTGACAACACTATCGGACTTGCTGTAAAAGTTATCTCGATGTTGAACGTAATATTCCGCTTGCTGCAGTGCTATATGCTGCAACTGGAGGGTGTTACTGCTTACCGTAAGCCGCTGCCCTGCGCAGTACCGTGCAGGTAACGGGCCCGCACTACTTCCTTCCGCGGACGTGACCCGCTCAGACACCGATAAGTTGAAGTGCCATTCCGAGTGACAGCCGCACGTAGGCTACTTTGCTGTTCGCCTTTGTACCGGTCAAGCCCGCCGTAAACGGTCGTCGTGCACCGTACACGGGCGGCACGTCTAGGGGGGCGACAAATCGAGTCATCGACTGTCGCCTTTCCGATAGTTGCCACTCCATTGTCGCCACAATGTAGCAGAGCTAAAAAAAAAAGTTGCTGCGAAATAAATTTGCAGTGCCGGATATAGGGGGTGGCAAATTCATTTAGCGGTGACCTTGCCCTTTTTTTTTTAGCTCAACTGCAGCTCCAGGCGGCAACAATTGTTGCGACGGCGACACTCGGGGTGGCAACAATGGGGGCGGCAAAATAATGTTGGAAGAGGCGGCATAGTCGGTATTTCACAGCGGCGGCCCTGGCACCGGTTATATAGTTGGGTTGGTACAAGTGAGATGAAGAAAAATGCAATGAAGAGTCAACTTATTAGATACACAAATAAAAAACAAAAGTTGTATTATGATTATGAGGTGGGGAAAGAATTGCTTGCTGAGGACTTGAAATGTAAATATCTTGGCATTACATCTGATAACAAGGTTAACTGTGCAGGACACATAGGACAGGTGGTAGGAAAATGTTTCAAAAATCTGCACTTGTTTGAGAGAGTGATGAGGGGATCTACGAGAGAAGTAAAGGAATTAGGTTACAAAACTTTGGTCAGACCATTGCTTGAATATGGTAGTGTAGTATGTTAGTATCACAATGTTGGTGCAAAGAAGGGCTGCTAGATTTGTTTCTGGAAATTACCGCAGAACGCAATCAGTAAGAGATATAATAAAAGAGCTGGAATGGGATTCACTGGAAGAGAGGAGGAGGATGAACAGGGTCACGGGAGTGTAGAAGGCGTATAGCGGTGATCAGGCATCGAAAGATATTGGTGTAAGAATTAGGAGTAATAAATGGAAGAGAAATGATGTGAATGACCATAAGCTGGCACTCGATTTCAGGCACAACGGTTTAGGTAGATTCTCTCTATCTTTTTTTTTTATTATTATTATTATTAGGTAAGCGTAGTAAGCGATTGGACTAATTTACGAATAGAAATGATGAATAATTTACCAAAAATGTTGAAACAATTTAAAGTTGAAATTTGTAGAGGGAAAATGTAGGTGGCTGCAGGAAAGGGGAAAATGAGGGTGTAGGCAAGCCAGTATTGCGTTACAGTTTCTTAGGATGACATTGATGTCACATTGTGCAAAATAAGAGTGATAGAATTATTCAGCGGCGCCCAAATTTATTGTCAAAGTGTGTACCTCTCAAAGTGTACGACTGCTTTTTGTTAGTCTTTCCCTTTCTGCAATTTGAGTGTGAAGTGGCACTTCTAGCCAATCGTCAGAGATAACGAAACTAAGTCCGTGGTACATACTCGTAACAACAGCTGGTTGGGTTCGTGTCTGTGGGGCGGTCCCCTTGACATTTCAGGATCACGCCGCCGCGCCGTCCCAGTCCATTGAGCAAGTCGTGTCGGCACTGTGCCAACTGTACCGCGAGTACCAGGCGTCGGTACCAGCAGAACACGTACCAGTCACCAGGGAGGGGTTACAAAGAGGAATCCATCCCATACAGTACCAAGAGCAGAAAGCTTACAGCCACTGTAACAGCCCTCAAACCTAAAATGAAATGAAATTGTATGTTATGAAGCATTTGTAGTAAGCTAGAGTTTGATTGAATATGATCTTGTATGTTTGTTTTGCAATTTACTGTAAGTCAATGTATATAGACTTTGTTTTATAAAAAGAAATTATTTAGAGGCCATTTAATTGTGCAAAAGAATTCCTTAAATGTTTGTAATTCCAAGTATTAATGCAAGTTAAGACGTCTAAAGAATAATTTACTATAGTTTAAAATGATTTCTGTTGATAATTTTGTGTTAAGTATCTTTGCTTTCCATTTCTGACCATTTTGTAATGATTGTAAATGATTATGTGTTAATTCTGATTGTTTTTGATATGTTTTAATTGTTTAAGTATTGTTAATGTTCGAGTAATGTTTGTCGGAATCCTTTGTAGTATTCTAGAAATTTCGATTATAAAGCGAACATCCGAGACAGAGAAACGGTTTTCACCGACTCAATTTAAGACGGCCAAGGACTGTATTGTCTGTGGGAGAAGGTTGCATACAATCGCTGGATTGTATGTATGTATGCATGTAAACAATATCTTTGACGTCGTGTTTATGAAAACAAATGCAGTTTAAATTGAACTGTATGGTGGACTGGTTATTTATGATATTATTTAAACCACGAACAGTCTAATACTACCTTACCTTTGTTGGAACTACCCATAGAAAGCACATAACGGCCATACTGCTGTATAGAATAAGTTATTAGTTTATTTTTTCGTCACCTGCAGCGCCACCGTGCAAAGTGTGGTATTGTTTACTTCCGGTTGACCACTGTGCGTTGGGTTTAGTTTGAGATACATTCTATGTACAAGGATCTAGATTTTTGTTTCCCTTGGCCACCCTAAATCACTTCAGGCCAATGTCGGAATGCTTCCTTCAATAGCCATGGCCGAATTCCTTCCCTTTCATTGCCTCCACCACTTCCCACCTCTAATGACCTCGACGTCGAAGAGGCGTAAAGCAATAAGCAAAACAGACCCTGTGCGTGATCTGACGTTTCGATCATGTCCCGGTTATGTTAGACTGAATTCATGTCTGGCGACTGAGGTACCGAAATTATTAGCTGGAATATTGCATAATGTTCCTCAAAGCTGTCATGGAAATTTTGCCCCGGAGACATTGCACGTTGCCATCCTGGAAAAATCTATCGTTGTTTGGGATCATGGTAGCCGTAAATGGCTTCGGATGGTCTCCGAGTAGGTGAACACTGCCATTTCCTGTCAGTGGTCAGTTCAGTTTGACCAGAGTTCGCAGTCCTTGACATGTAAACACAGCTCATACCAGGACGGAGGCACTATCAGCTGCACAGCGCCGTCCTGACAACATGGGTCCAAAGCCTCGTGGGTTCTGCACCACACTCCAACCCTATCATCAGCTCTTACCAACTGGTACTGCCACTCATCTGGGTACGCAACCTTTTACCAGTCATATAAGTTCAAAGAGAGAGCGCTGTGTTCACGATCCCAGGAGAAGCGCTATTAATGCGCCTGCGAGAAAAGCTTTGTTTAATGCCGAGATATTAGCATTTGTCTTTACAGCACAGACAATCAGTTATTTAAGCTCCTAGAAGTTATTTAAGTTTTGATTCCATCATTTTTGAGGGCCTTAGAAGTTGGTTATTAATGCACTGTGTTCGTGCAGGTAGTGTTTTTAGAGTTATGAATATTGCTGGAGAGAGAATGGAAGAAATTCGACGGCAGTTGAGTTTTGCTTTGTATGGGTGGCGACCCGTAGCAGGACCCAGCACTTGCGGGTGCCCACACGTCGTCTGCTGGCCTCGGAGCCGAGATGGCTATCACACATGCCCTGACAGCGCTTGTCACGCCCACAGCACGTGTGGTCGGTCTGGTACCTCGACAGCCGGGTACTTGCTGCTCATGTCACTTGGCGGAACTGTTCGCCATGTATTTCGGACACTTGCAGAGTCAGTCTTGCACTGTTATGGGCTCCTAAGGGGACGTCCATAAATTACGTGAGGTGAAATGGGGGGAGGGGGCTGTCCGGTGAAATCTCACCAAGGAGGAGGGGGGGTCAGCGGAAATCTCACGTGAGGTTTTGGAAAATTTTGTTAGACTGTAGAGCTAAAAAAAAAAGTCTACATAAGTGGAAAGTCGATTTTAAGGGGGTTTTCTTAGAAAAGTGGGGATGTAACCGACTTTGTAAGGTCTCAAATAGTTACGAGGGCGATTTCTAGGGAGGGGGGAGTAGATGTATAACGTATGTGGGCGCCACTGGCCCCCTAGCGGCGATAGTGGAACTAATGTGTCGGCGCTAGTGTTCCCCATGTTATATAAT
>CM061914.1:177875584-178152399 GCA_031002005.1 Vandiemenella viatica | reverse complement strand
CGTGGACAGAAGAAATTTTCCGGCAGAATACCCGAGAATATTATTTGTCAGTCATACGCCGGGAAAAACTTAATTCTCACAATATGTTAAATGTTTAAAAAAATATATACAGACGTACACATGTCAGAGATAATGCAGGTAAACAGACGTCAGTTGTTGATGAGTTTTCTGCTTAGCAATTACGTGTCGTCCCTATTAGAAAACTACGAAAGGGAAAGGGCTTCTGAAATTTGGTCAAAATCACTTTCTACAAAGGCGCACAAATGTGTTGCAGCACTGTGTGAATTTATTATTAAACTAACTTAGTACACAACCTGAATGTTGGTTGGATCCTCCCGAACCTATACTGAACCATTGTGTCAGAGGTAGGACGGACAGTTCCTTTCCTGTGGGACCTACAGTTTAACATGGAATCCGAACCACAGAACGGCCTAACGTACCTCGTATGATTAAACACAGCTCTTATAAATACCTGCCTCGACCGGGATTCCAACCCCGAACTTTTGAAACAAAACACCTTAACCACTGAGGTACCAGGTCGCTAATATATTACTACCGCACTGAATGCTAAGGGGAGGGGTGGAGACAACAAGACGCAACTTTGAAAAGTAACCGATTGATGTTAAGTTTGTAGTGAACAGCTGGTAATACAAGACTACATTCGAGGGTAATCAATCACGGTTGACACTGTGGGGTGGAGCGCACACTCACTGTCACTCACTGGAGCACTTTCACCGCGCGTCTCGCCCGGGCGGCGTCCGGAGGCCGACTGGAGCCTGGAGCTGGAATGCGCTGCCCACACCACGTGCCCGCGCTGACGTAACTCCCTCCAGCCGGCACTCTCATACGTCATAGCCTAACACATGGTCTCCTCACGCTGCTAATAGTAGCACTTATCAAAACTCCCCTATTAGATCTACATCAACAACAATATTCTCAATTTACAAAACTATGCGAAAATTTCGCGAATGATATACAGTGAATAGCGAGGTTGGCGGTTTGTAGTGGGATGAAAAGAAGAACCGCCCAATTTGCAACAAATTCTTTAATTGTTAACTGAAATAGACACTTAGAAAAACACTTACGACTTACGAAACAGTCAGAAACGATTAACAGTTTTCTTAAGACCCATTCACACTAGCGGTCAGCTCAGGTCAGCTCAGCTCAACTCAGGTCAAAAATCGCTATACACGTAATCCAATGGGAGCATTCAGGGCAAGGCAGGTCAAACTGAAGATCAACAACGGTCAAGACCTGAGCTGAGCTGAGCTGACCGCTAGTGTGAACGTGCAACGGTCAGGTCAGGTCAGATCAAATCGGCGGCGAACGTCTGAAAACTGCGCTCGTAAGCTATTTAAAAAAAAAAAGTAATAAATAAAAAATAAATATTTTAACGGTATGTTTAATATAAATTCAAATAATATTACTCATTTTAGTACTGTCAAGATACCGATCCTGTTTCCGATTTTTTTTTTTTTTTTAAATATTGTGAATATAGTTTTAGAATCAAATGCTTCAGTTCCAGCGTTCGCACATAATCAAAGAATATTTGTAAAGTAGGATTGCTCTCGCTCAACCTGAAATTCACTTTCTACATGGCATGAAATTTTATCCTTCCATAAATAATTGTTCAAAATACATCTTGCTAAAATTATGTTATCACTTAATCCTGGAGCTGAATTAATTTTTCTAAAATAAATTCGAAATCTTTCAACCCTAAAATATCAAAAGCATTTCCCACCACTCGTCTCGCACGGCATAGCCGGTAGTTAACATTCTTTTTTCTCTTGGTCTGTTTGCGCTTGAAACTTTGGATGCACTCAGAACCATCCTCTTTTTGATCTTGACGTATTTTTATGGCCATGATCCAAAATCATTGTGATTTAATTGACGTTGGGGTGGAAAATGGCATTGTTCACTATGAGCAACGGAAATGAAATTTCCTCGTCTACTACTTGATCTGACCTGACCTGAGCTGAGCTGACCGCTAGTGTGAATGCTACCCTGGATTGTGAGCTGACCTGACCTGACCTGAGCTGAGCTGACCTGAACGCTAGTGTAAATGGGCCTTTGTTCCGATACCGAGTACTTTTCGTATTCGAATTAATTCATTCGATGCTTACTCGGTATCGAAAGAAAAGTACTTGTGTCGAATGTAAAGTATCGAAACGCACCCGGTGTTAAATTCTAAACGCATCACCCCTGCTGCGCCACTCAGTCGCGCCTGCGAAATTAATGTCTCGCTAGCGTCAAGTTGGTAGCATTGGAAATCAAACAAAATCAGTCTTAGAATGGACAATCTAATCTCAAAGAGTTTGTTTTAGGTCCCTATTTCATTGTAATAAAATTGTATTTGGCGCGCATTTCGCTATACCTGGTCAATGGTCGCTCCCGCGCAGCCGTACACAAAAACTAAAAGATATGGTTCATGAGCAACTAAGTAGCCCTTGTGAATCGGAAGAAGCTGCTTCTGGTAGGGTTTCACAGGAATATCACTTCTGGAAACATTACAAAGAAAAATAAAACGCACGGTAGTGACAAAGTCTCTCTCTACTTGTCAAACACTGTAATGTCTCTAAAAAGCAATCCATTTACAGAGTGGGAAGATATGATACTTATATTTCCTTGTCTGTATAAATACGCAAAACAGTGTCTTATTATTGTAGCAGCGTCAGTACTGAGTGAATGTTTGTTTTCTAATGCGGGTGAAACGATGACAAACAAAAGAAACAAGCTGCCCCCAAAATATTTGGAACAATTGCTATTTTGGAAAACCTCCCAAAAGCGGACTTTTGTTTAAAAGTGTTAAAACTACATTAAATAAATATTTAAAGATAAGACAAAACCTTCAAAATTTGCTTACAATGTGAGCTTTATTATAATTTTAATAAATAAATAAAAATGTTTACGGAGTGTTTTTTGATTTTATTGCACTAGGCAAATAAAATAAATAATTTAGCAACATGTCACACACACACACACACACATATATATATATATATATATATATATGTAGCCATATTTCGACATTAATTTTAAAAAACTATCGATACTTTTACAGTACTCATATGAAAAGTGTCGTAAGACAATGTGAGTACTACTCATTTGAGTAGGTATCGATACTTTGATGGTATCGGAACATCACTACTCAGCTCATAATCCAGGAAAGCATTCACACTAGCGGTCAGCTCAGCTCAGATCATGGCAGGTCAGATCAAGTCGTAGACGAGGCCATTTCATTTCAGTTGCTCATAGTGAACAATGCCGTTTTCTACCCAACTTCAATTAAATCGCAATGATTTTGGATCAAAGCTTAAAAATACGTCAAGATCTTAAAGAGGATGGTTCTGGGTGCATCCAGAGTTTCAAGCGCAAACAGATCAAGGGCTCAAAGATTTCGAATTTATTTTAGAAAAATTAATTCTGCTCCAGGATTAATTGATAACATAATTTTAGCAACATGTATTTTGCACAATTATTTACGGAAGGATAAAATTTCATTCCATGTAGAAAGTGAATTTCAGGATGAGCGAGAGAAACCCTATTTTACAAATATTCTTTGTTTGTGTGCTAACGCTCATACAGAAGCCTTTGATTCAAAAAATAAATTCGCAATTTTTGTTTTTAATTCGGATACTGGATTTGTATCTTGGCAGTACTAAAATGTGTAATAATATTTGAATTCATATTAAATTTTGCCGACTTTATAATAAACAGAAATAAGATACCGTTAAATTAATTTTTTATTTATTATTCTTTTCAATTGCTCACGAGCATAGTTTTCAGGCGTTCGTCGCCCATTTGATCTGACCTGACCTGACCGTTGCTCGTTCACACTAGCGGTCAGCTCAGCTCAGCTCAGGTCTTGACCGTTGTTGATCTTCAGTTTGACCTGCCTTGTCCTGACCTGAGCGGACCGCGTAGTGTGAATGCTCCCATTGGATTACGTGTATAGCGATTTTTGACCTGAGCTGAGCTGAGTTAAGCTGACCACTAGTGTGAATGGGCCTTTACTCTAGAAAACACACACAATTTATCAATATCTCTGTGATACGTGCTGCTTCTATCTAGCGGTTCCGAGATCACTCCTTAGCGAAGCCCAGCAGCTGGTCTCTGAACTATCTCATTTTGTAGCAATCGTTTATTTGTCAACTGTAGCTATAGTTTATTTGTCATCTAGCGGTGAAGGGGCGTCTATTAATTACGTGAGGGGTTTTTCCCGAATTTCGGAAGTCCCCCCCCCTCTGGTGAGACTTCGTGAGATCTGGCCAGGCACCCTCCCCCCCCCTCTAAAATGACGCGAGATTTTGCGGAGACCTCCCCCCTACTACTAATCGATCTCGTAACTTTTTTTTTAAGTCTCATGCTCCAACGGCTGTTATACCTCCCCCCGTCCCCGCCCCCCCCCCCTTAGTTCGGTTTTCGGACCAATTACCTCCCTAAAGTCGACTTTCGCGTCATTTGTAGACATTTTTTTAAGACTCTACAGCCCTACTAGAATTTCAAAACCTCACGTGAGATTTACCTTGATGCCCCCCCCCCCTACCTCTTGGTTAGGTTTCGTGAGATTTCGTCGACGGGCCCCTCCTCTTTCACCTCACGTAATTAATGGACGCCCCCTAATGCGATCATCACTCGTGCTAAAATTTCAATATGTAGTGTTGCTATGTATTGGTAATGTGATCACTCCTAGCAGCTTGACTCCTAAATCTTGCATACTCGTGATTGTTCACAATCTAGCCATTTACGGTTTTAATTTCGGAAAATACCTTTCTTAATTAACGATGTTACGAAAGAGGAGAAGTTAATCTTTAATCGACAGAAACTATTAAGAGTACTAGGGACGCCAACGAAAATTTCGGACGGCGAGTGGGAAGTGGTACCTGCGTACATGTGTCTCCGTGCATTGTTCGGGTAAGTTACAGCCTGCTTCATATGCATGCGGCCTCGCTGTGATATGCGATGCGTTATTTGTGTACGATGACGCAACCTGCGTGTAGCGTCGGTGTTCGGTCCAACTAACAAGAAAGGGTCACTTAGCAAGATTAGAAAGCATCTTTACGACCCGCTAGTAAACACAGAGGATTAACGACTTTGTGGGAGGGGGCGGAATCAGTGCCGGCTTACACAACGACAACAGGTACGCAGCCTACAGATCAAGTGGCGTGGGAAATAACTGTTAATACGATAAGGGGTTACATAACTGTTAACGTAATAAAAGATTACAGATATAATTATGTGCCCCACACAAACTGATCACAATGATTAGAAGTGGGAAATAACTGATAACAATTTAAAATAATAAAAGGTTACAAATGTATGAACCCCACACAAACTGATCACAGACATACGGAGCGGTAAATAACTATTAACGTGATATTAAGGTACAGAAACGGTCAAAGTAACAACAGCTTACATATATATATGTACCGAAAATGTAGTGTAAGAAATAACTGTTAATCTGGTAACAATTATAGTAACAGCTAATGTAATAACAGGTTACAGATACATCATCATCATCATCATCTAGGACAGCTTCCAGCCACTGGCCAGGTCTGCTGGGAACAAAAGCCTCGCCAGCGCTTCCTGTCTAACCACCATCTCTCTTCTTCCACTGACGCCCAATTTCCTCCTCTTTCCTCCACACATTTCTTAACACCTTTCATCCATCTGTCCCTCGGTCTTCCTCTAGGTCTCTTCCCTTTCAGCTCCATGTCCAGCATCTTCCTTGGTAGCCTCTCCTCTCCCATTCTCTTTACATGCCCGTACCACTGTAGCCTAGATTTTTCAATTCTTTGTTGTAGCGGTTCTTCCTTTATCATCTCCCTGATTCGCTCATTCCTTATTCTGTCTCTTCTTGTTACTCCCACTCTACTCCTCTGAAATTTCATTTCCACCGATTGTACCCTCCCTTTGTCTCTCTCCTTCATCACCCATGTTTCTGCTCCATATGTTAAAATTGGTACAAAATATGTTTTATATATTGCCTCCTTACTCTTTTGTGGGACATCCCTACTCCATACCAGGCTCCTAATACTTTTAAAAAATCCATCTGCACATCTTCCTCTTTCGTTTATTTCCATCCTGTTTCCTCCATTTTCTTCAATACAGCTTCCCAAATATTTAAAACATTCCACTCTATTTAGTTGCTCCCCTCTAAGTGATATGTCTATGTCCGTCCTGTTCTTCTTTCTTGTTGTTATCACCACTTCACTTTTTCTCGCAGAGAACTTCATACCATAATCAGCAACTACTCTCTCCCACACATCCAGCTGATCCTGCACCTCTCTTTCATCCTCTCCCCAAACTAATAGGTCGTCTGCAAATACCATTGCTTTCATTTTTCCTTCCCCAATGCTCTGCACCACCTTCTTCAATATTTCATCCATAGCTACAATAAATAAGAGGGGTGATAGGGCACTTCCTTGTTTTAGTCCATTTTTCAAATGGAACCATCCAGTCTTATCCGTTCCCACTTTGACACAGCTCTTACTACCCTCATACATATCCTTCACTCTTTGCACTATCTCCATTTTTACTGACTTTTTTCTCAGTCCTTCCCACACTTTGTTTCGGCTGAGGCTGTCATATGCCTTTTCAATGTCCAGAAAGGCCATCACAAGATCTTTCCCATACTCGTAGTGCCGTTCTTGTAGCTGTCTTATTGCAAATATAAGATCGATAGTTGACCTTCCTGGTCTAAATCCATACTGTTCTTCCCTTAGCTGCCTTTCAACCGCTCTTCTTATTCGGCTTTCCAAAACTTTCTCATATATCTTGGCACAGTGGCACATCAGGGTAATACCACGGTAGTTTTGGCAGACAGTCTTGTCCCCTTTCTTAAATATGGGTATTATTACCCCTTTCCTCCAGTCCTCTGGAATTTTTCCCGCCTTCCACACAGCCCGCATCACCCTATAGAGCCACTGTGTGCCCATTACTCCAGCAGCTCGTATCATCTCCACGCTCACTTCATCCACTCCAGGTGCTTTACCTCCCTTCATTCTCTTTACCGCATCCTCCAATTCCTTCCATGTAATATCTTCCTCTTCCTCTTGATACTGGTCCTGTTCTTCCTCTGTACTCTCATTTTCATCACTGGGTCCTGAAGCATTCAACAGATCCTCAAAATACTCCCTCCAGACTTCCTTTATGTCGTATTTCCCGTCCACTAAGTTGCCATTCTTATCCTTTATACTACCTGCTTCCATTCTGCTCCTCCTCCTACTTTTTACCATGGAATACAACACCTTCTTACTGCCCTCACTATCCTCTTTTAGCATTTCTGTCCATTTTTCCATCCATTTCCTCTTTTCTTCCTGTATCACTGTTTTTGCTTCTTTCTTTTTGCAGCTGTACACTCTTTTGCTTTCCTCTGTTCTCCTTTGGAACCATTCCCTGAAGGCTTTATTCTTCTGTAGCACAGCATACTTTGCCCTTTCATTCCACCATGGAGTTTCCCTTTCTCTTCTTCTACCAGCTGTCCTACCACATACTGCTTCGGCTGTTTTTACCAAGGTGGTTTTAAAACGTTCCCATTCCTCCTCCGCTGACTGCAAGTCGTCCCTAGGTATTTTCTGCACAAGCTGCTCTTGGTACTCCCTCCTGCACTCCTCATCCTTCAGTTTCCACACTCTTATTCTTCTTTCCTGGTTTTCTGATGTTCTTGCTCCCTTTTTCTCTTTCAGACTGGCTATTAGAAGTCGATGGTCACTATCTAAGGCTTCTGATGGGATGACCTTTATATCCACAATACTCTGTCTCAACTCTGCTTCTATTAGGAAATAGTCAACAATCGACTTCCGAGACAAGTCTGTACTATACCATGTTATCTTATGACTTTCCCTCTTCTTGAACCACGAATTACCCACAATCAAACCATTCCGTTTGCAGAACTCCAACAGCTTTCTTCCTTCTGCGTTTCTGCTGCCCCATCCTTGTGTTCCAAGGACTTCTTCATACCCTTTCCTTGCAGTACCAACATGAGCATTAAGGTCCCCCATTATAATTTGGTTGCTCCTGCCAAGCTGCTGCTGCAGATCCTCTTCAAAACTTTCCTTTTCCTGCTTGGTGCAACCTACCTGAGGGGCGTAAACTTGTATTAGCTCCAAGTTCTTGTCCCTAACTTTCAATTCAACCTTTATCATTCTGTCATTTATTCCTACTACTTCCTCGCTTAATCCTTCCTTTATCACGAGTGCTACTCCATTTCTTTTTCCGTCCCTATTCCCAATCCAATACAGTTTATATCCCTTCCGTAATTCCTTCATGCCCTCCCCCCTCCATCTTGTCTCTGCTAGTCCCAGTATATTCAATCTCCGTCTTTCCATCAAATCTACGATCTCTTCACTCTTTCCCGTCAATGTTCTTATGTTTAAAGTTCCTATTCGTAATCCCTCTCGTTGTCCTTTTTCATTGCCAGGTCGTCTACTTTGGTAACTTTTTCCGAGGCTTGTTCCTTTATATTTGAAAGCAACCGACTCATACTTGTACTGTTGGCTTGCTAGGCCTAACACAGTCAAGGATTTTCTTTCAGGGTTTACTCCCTTAGCCTTTGAAGATCCCTCTTCGCCACAAGGCAGTGGTGTTTCCTTCCAATTTACCCCCGGAGAGGATGGGTGGCCCCTTCCGCCATTTTCGCCAATCTGAAGGTCTCCTTCTCTGCCGAAAACTGCCGTTGAGGACTTCACCCGTATCCCTGGGCATGGGTTCCACACTATACCCTGTGGGACTGGGTCCTTGCCTGGACTTAGCCACCCTGTCACTCCGGCCTACTGGAGCTAGGATGCCCACCCCCGCAGCGTGGATGCGCCAGACAAGAATTACTCAAGTGGAGTATAGGGAAGGTGGCCCTACCTCCCTTGAGCCGGGTTAATGGTTGTGTATGATGCCACAAACCAAAAAATGATCACAGAAATAACTGTTAACGTGATAAGTTACAAAAGCGGTTAAGTAATAACAGCTTACACATAAACATACTCTACACAAACTGGTCACAGATAGTGGGCTGGTAAATAACTGTTAACCTGATAACAAGTTACAGAAATAACAGAATAATATATACAGCAATAACAGCTTACAGATATAGGTTTCCCACACAAACTGATAGCACTCTTGGAGTGGTAAATGACTGTTAAGGTGGTAATAGGTTACAAAAACGGTCAAAGTAATAACAGGTTACAGGTATATATATACTCCACCCAAACTGAACGAACTGCCCTTTTCAGAAAGACATGGTCGCAATATGGCCTCATTAGTAACCGATTGAAAATGGAATTGTTATGATTTCTCTGCAACTACATTGTCGTTGAGCAGTTCAGGAACGTCCAGATGGAAAGGATCTTTTTCATCTAAAGTACATTCTTTGCTCAGCGAATTTAAATCTTCGAAGGAACTAGCAAAGAAATAATTCTGACAGACACCAGCACAGCAACATATCTTCCTGATCGTTTGTGTTCCGTTCACTGCGACACAAATATGTTCGTGCGAGTAACATATGTTTGATATACGCTAACTAGTCAACAAGCTTATCAGAAGCAACGCACGCTTTCTATCAGGCAATCCCAACCCAACCTCGGGTTTTTTATATATATTTTTTCTTATGGCTTTACGCCTCGTCGACGTCGAGGTCATTAGAGGCGGGATGAGACTGGAGACATGGAACGGGAAGGAATTCGGGCGTAGCCTTTCGAAAGAAGCATTCCGGCATTCGCCTGGCGTGATTTGGGAAAACCATGGAAAACCCAAATCTGGATGCCCGGATTCGAACCGGCGTCCTCTGGAATTCGCGGCCAGAGCGTTAACCACTCACCCATCATGATCGGTCCAACCTCGGTATCAAACCTGTGACACTTTCCTAAGGGCTGTGACAAGTGACCACCAAAAACCAGAGCACATCCTCTGCACCATCCATTGGTTTTTTCATCGATGAATAGAAGTTAATGCGCTGACGAATTACATGATATGCCAAGCCTCATGTGTGTCTTCCGAAAGAGTGGCTTCTGCACTTAACTTCACACAATAGTAGATACAGGAACACATTAAATACAGTTATTTTGATGTCTATCAATGCGTACTGGTTTGATTGGTTGTAAAAATAGATAAATTAATAAAAGTTTCTATAATTTCAACGTCTTAAATTTTCCGAATTTTCTTTAAAAAAATTTTATATATTTTGTGAATATTTTTAGAAAATTACCTGGCTCTAAACAAAAATGTCGATGTATCGACATATCGATATTTTTCTCTCGATATATATCGATACTGTTGGTAAATATCGATACGATATTTATCGATATATCTTTTTATTTGCCCATCCCTGTATTAAAATTTATTGGTCGTGTTCTGCTACTAGAGGCGGCGTGTCGGTTCCCGCTCGTGGCTCGGTACAAAACGAGTAGTTACTTTCTACCGAGCAACGGATTTGCATACAGTGCTCGCAATCTGCAAACGCGGAAGTCGACGGCCGTATTACAGCAAAAAGACGACTAGGACCGACAAGTTGAAATCTTCCGCATCTCTCCACTTCAGCCCAACTTCACAAGGAGACTGTGCTGCTACAGCTTGCTTTGCAGTCCAGCCTACAACCCATAGGACACGTAACGGTGTACACTCGACGAACCGTCACGCTTTGCATATTCAGACGCAACGGGTACTTAGCCCTCCGCATACCGCTCTATCATCCACGACGCGTCGCATTAAACATCAACATCTTCACCGCTCGCACTGTCGACACAGAAGTCAACAAAAATTATATCTTCTTCTTCAGAGGACAGTCCTCTGAAGATAGCCGAAAAATTATGGCCGAAACGTTAGGTTTCGATAAATTGACGCGGTTCAACCCGGACAACCAACGTAACACCGACAACACCGCGGAAGTCTACGCACCCAAATACTATCGATATTTGTTAAACGACCGTGTGTGCTCATAAATACGTCATGCTCTACCCTCCCTTCTAATGACTTGAGTTACAGTCTCATGAGGACTTAATCGCAATCGTTATTCTGCAGTCCTTTCGAATCTGTTTATTAAATTCAAGTTTTATCATATGTAACAAATATTCAAGCATTAAAAACTAGCTTTTATCCGCTACTTCGTACGCGTGGACTTAGAAATTTTATTGCTAAAACTGTGTGCAGAAAGCTGTAAGATACGTAAAAGTGACCCAAAAAGCACGGAGTCGGGACAAAATGGCGGGGAAGCCATGACCATACCATTCTACCAGTGCACCTGTCTCATGAGGAGAACCAATCTGTAACATGCTTAAAAACAGCAACAAACTAAGAGAGAGATGGGGGGGGGGGCCTTAACTGTAGGGGACTACTTACGACAGTTCCTCCGGCAAATTCCAGTTTGTGGTTTAAAATTATACCACTTCCTGGGTACATATTATAACAGTGCCATTTTTTATACAACGTTTTTAGTTTTGTTGTCCTTTGCTGAGATCTTAAACAAACTGACTGCGAGAGAAACAAAGCCTGAGTGACCGATATAACATTGCAGAGATTTACACACGCTATCCGTCTCTCTGTCACCGTTCAGTTAGTTTTCAGAATTTCATTACAAAATATGTGATTTATCCCAGGGGCGGATCCAGGATTTTGGTCTGGTAAGAGTTTGAGTGGACTTTGGTTTGGGTGGGGGGCTTGGCTTGAGTCGATTTTGGTTATGGGGGGGCTTTAGTGGCTTTTGGTTTTTGGGGGGGGGTGCTTGAGTCTGGCAAGGGGTAGTCTTTATAGTCTCCTCAGTCCTCGGATTAGTAAAACTAAAAAAATAGAACTAAAAGGGTCTCCAAAATTACAATGTTGGAGGTGGACCTAGGTACTTTTGGACTTTTGGGGAGGGGGCGCTTGAGCCCCCTACCCCCCCCCCACCCTGGACCCACCCCTGATTTATCCCGAAAAGATATCCTATGTCCTTCCTGCTGATACGTAGAATTACCTTCTCAAATTTCATCATGATTGTTTTAGCCATTTAATCGTGAAAATGTTAAAAAAATGTTTTATCATTTATAATATTAGTATATATTATGGAGATGTATATGGTTGATATTTAATTGTAAAAAATGGTGAGATTAGCAAATCACGATTTATTTCATATCGATAAATGAACAACTAAATTTAATTATTTTCACAGTTGATACTGTACCAGCTGTGATTGCATCCAGCACTGGATCGAAATAATTTTTCACAGCTGAAGTGATACTACGGCATGGACGAGGAAGGATTCGAAACCGGATTCGGAAACACTTGTATGGTGGCTTCCCACGGCTAGTGGTTTTATAGGCCGCGCCCTGCAGTCCAATTGTACGGATCATCACGCACAACAGGCTAGCACACGTTGCCTCGTGTCGTTTCAGCTACCCGGGCGTTTGATGTTTACAGACTGGGCGACGGATAGAGGCGAGCCATCCCTGCCAGCAGAGGCGGCCCCCTTCCCAAGGCCCGCTGTTGATAACTGGGCCAGCGCGGTCGCCAGATGCACGAGCTATGGGAAGACACCTTTAGACGCTGCAGGTCGCCCAGCGGATCAAGTTGTAAAGTACTTACCGTGAGATGACTACTTGCTGAGCAGTGCGCGAAAATATCACTCACCTGCAACAAAAGAAAGAATATTCAGTCACTCTGTGCAAAACTGTGAAGGGGAGGGGCGAGGAAAAGAGAGGAGGTGCTACAACTACAGACTACCAACACAACAACTATGAAACTACACCACCCAACATGCATGGTAACAAAATCGGTTGGGATCTGTTGAGCAACCATGTGTGTTCATCCACGGGACATGTTCTACCTTCTCGCAAGACGCGCTAGGAATCTCATACCGACTCAGCCGCAATCATTATTCTGTAACACAAAATCTATTTGTCCACGTGATGCTTTCAGAAGCAAGTGGAAAAAGAAGGAAATTATTGCCTGCTCTGCACTTGTCTTACAGCTGTAGGATTGAGTCAGTCAGGAATATCCCATTTCTTTTTACAACCTACTTTTGCCCTCTACCAATTTCAACTTTAAATTCTTTTAGCGTTATTGGTAAATTATTCATCATTTCTCTCCAATCCCAACCCCGTTAGCCCCGAAACAAAATCTTCACATGCGCTTCTACGTGAAATCGAGTGCCAGCTTGTGGTCATGGTTATCTTTTCCCTTCCATGCATTACTTTCAATTGTTACACCAATATCTTTCCATGCCTCATCGCCAGTATACGCCTTGTACACTCCCATGACCCTCCTCACCCTCCTCCCGTCTTCCAACGACTCCAAAACCAGCTCCTTCATCATATCGGTAAATGATTGCGTTCTGTGGTAATTTCAAAAGACAAACATAGCAACCCTCCTTTGCACCCCCTCTAACTCCTGTATTTGATACTCAGAATGTGGGTCCCATACTACACTAATATATTCAAGTAATGGTCTGACCAAAGTTTTTTTACCCTAATTCCCTTCCTTCTCTAGTACATCACTCTCTCCAACAAGTGAAGGGTTTTGAAACCTTACCGATCGTGGTGGTGTAACGGTTAGCGTTCTGGGCTCGCATTCTGGAGGACGGCGGTTCGAATCCCCGTCCGGGCATCCAGATTTGGGTTTTCCATGGTTTCCCAAATCACTCCAGCAAATGCCGGGATACTTCCTTCAAAAGGCCATGGCCGAATTCCTTCCCATTCCTGGTCCCCCATCCTTTCGCGTCTCTAAAGACCTCGCTGTTAAGAGACGTTAAGCAGTTTAAAAAAATTTAAACCTTCTCATATTACTTGCCCAATTTGTACTGCCCAGTTAAGCTTGTTATCAAATTTTATGACAAGGTATTTACATTTCATGGCTTCAACAAGCAGTGCTTTCCCCACTTAGAATCATAATCAACTTTTATTTTTATATCTGTGTACCAATAAGCTGACTCTTCTTTGCATTTTCCTTCATCCCATGTTGGACCTACACAGCCAATATCCTTGTCTAAAATCCTAAACAAAATTGGATTGATATTTTAAAACCAAATTTTAATTGCATTGTAATTAATTCGAAATATGGGATTATAATAGATACTGGATGCTGGGATATGTTGAAACAGAATACAAATAAATAATAATTTCATAGGAATCGAAAAAATAGAAAGAGAGATACTGAGAAAAATATTCGGTCCCAAGATCCAAGGCGGTATATGGATGCGCTAAAGCTCCGAAAAACTGTACTCACTCACCAAACGATTCACCTCACTCGCACGGAAAAGAAGCTTGAAATTCTACGGAAATTAGCACAAATGGATGACTCACGACTGACCAATAAAATTTTCCACATCGTCAGCGGACCTCAACAAACTAAAGGACACTGGCTTGTAGAAAAACAGAAGGACCTCGCATAAGTCAACCTACACATGCTGACATCCACACGCAGTATATATAGACAATTAATCACTTCACATAAATTTGGCGCTAAGATCCCAACAGCAAAAATTCCTGAAATTCAGAAATGCACGGACACAAGAGAGACGTCAAGCCCACAGCGAAAGGATGAGGAGGTTTTGTGAAGATAAGAAGAACAGCGAGATGTATAAGAAGGACAATGCAAATTAACGGTTCCACGCGCTCCTTAGTGGGCCAAACGATAAGGTAAAATAAATAATAATAAAAAATTGTTTTGGGCAAACAGAGCGAGAGGAAACGTTGTAAACCGCAGTGGACTTAACATTTGTGAATACTAAGGCCGTTATTCTTAGTCAGAATGTAACGTGTGTAAATATGTTTTTTATACAAAACTAGATGTTACCCGCGACTTCGTACGCGTGGATTTAGAATTTGATTGCTGGAATTAGAAACACAAAGCTGAAAGTTACCTAAGATATGTCGGCATAATATGACGAGAACGCTATCGATATACCATTCTACCGTCGAACCTGTCTCATTTATTCATATCGGAAAAAAGTATCCTATTTCGTTCCTAATGATACAAAGTATTTCGGTATACACATATAGTCGTCAAAACGTAGATAAAAAAAAGACGGAGACTTACTTTCGCATATATAATATTATTAGTTTCGATCACACAAAAACTGCCTGTGGAACCAGTATACCCTGAATAAAGTAAACGCTTAGGGCACTATTCTATCGCCAAAGATTCGCCAGAACATGGTATCCTTATTACAAAATCCTAGGCTTGTCTCAAACTATGAAAAACAATTCATAAAAGTTTTTGCTCCCAGTGGGGTTCGAACCCGAAGCCACGCGGGAGTTTTCTTTAGAAGCAAGCACGTTACCACTGCGCTACGCTGCCACTGTTCTCTAACGTTACGCGTTACAAAGACATATAGATATTATGCGTTTGCCTTTCACAGTTCAGATAGTTTTCATAATTTAATGACAATTATGTTCTTATCTATTCAGAATATGGTATCCCATGTCCATCCTAATGTCAAACAGCATCTCCTTGTCAAATTTAATCACGATTGGAGTAGCCGTTTAGCCCAAGAAATGTAACAGACAGATAGAGTTATTTTCTCATTTATAATATTAGTATCGGTTGAACAGTGGGTGATAAGCCTCTAGAGGATAAACAATAACAAAAGCTTGTTCCAGCAGCTACATTCGAAAAGTAACTTGTTTAAATATGTTTTCTATACAAAGTTGTACAGTGGAATAAAAACCTCAAGAGGATAAACTGATGTGGAGCAGTTCAAAACATTAATGTAATATACAAAAACTGGCACTGACGATAGTCCAATAAAACCGAAATGCATATGCCATAAGGAAGTTTTTGTTTGTTAGCTGCACTAGACGCGTAAGAAAGCCCATCATCCGCGGTGGACTCTGTTTACTGTAGTACCGGCTGGTGGTCTGGTCTCACTTTCCCTGTCCGCCGCGCACTAATAACAGAGCGGTCGCCAGCCGGAGAAAGCAGAATAACAAAAATCGACGCCGCGTGATGCACGGCGCTTTCTACGCGGCATGCAACGGCGCCGGTACTAAAAATGTTACGACAGCCTTACAACACCAATCCCGAGTCGCATTCATCGTCAGTCGTAAAACCGACACGTCTTACTCGCTACTATCCCCACTCAGCGCGTCATACAAAAAAGGGAAAAAAAAAAATGTTTGACGAAAGCAGGTGAACGTAAAAGGTGTTTTTACTCAAATTTATTTGGCTTTCTCTTTAGGGGGCGTCCATTAATTACGTGTAAGGTGAAATAGGGGGGAGGGGGGTCCGGCGAAATCTCACGATACCTCACCATGGGGGAGGGGGGGAGGGTCAACGGAAATCTCACGTGAGGTTTTGAAAACCTTGTCGGACTGTAAGGCTTTAAAAAAAAGTCTACAAATGACGCGAAAGTCGACTTTAGCGAGGGTTTTTCGTCCCTTAGGGGGCTATAGCTGCCCTTGGATGCATGAGACCTAAAAGAAAAAAAATGGTCTCAAAAAGAGGTCGTTTAGTAGGGGGGGGGGTCTCCGTCAAAATCTCACGTCATTTTAGAGGGGGGGGGGATCAGATCTCACGAAGTCTCACCAGAAGGAAAGGAGCGGGAGGGGGGGGGTTCAAAAATTGGGAAAAACACCTCACGTGATTAATCGACGCCCCCTTACTAGCTACATATAGCTTTCTTTTACTGTACAGTAGCAGAGATCCCGGCGTTGCCCGATATGATCAACGGTGATTTGCGCACAGAGTAAATACTGAAATTCACAACAGAGATCAGTTTTCTGCACTTTGGAATCACGTTTCATGTCAGTCGTTCTATTTGCTATACGTGTTTAAACGGCTATTTCGCGGTGTAGCAGAAAAGAGATGGCGTTGGGGTTGATTTATTCCTGCAATATTTTTAGCCATCTATATGTGTACCAAGTCTCATCAAAATAATCATAGCGATTCGTGCAGCAATAGAAACAATATATATATATTAGAAAATGTCGAAATAAATCATAAAAATACCGGAAATGCCACATTGAAGGTTTTAAACATTTCACTTGCATGTTCAAACCCATCATATATGCATTATTTATTATCAACAGCAAATATAATTTCACTTGTCCTTCGGGTTGCAAGCGGCCCCTAAAGGCGGATAAATCAGAAACGATCAACGGCATGGGGATGCAGAAGGCAATGGGAAACCACTGCATTAAAGACCCAAAGGGTATCCCGAGGACATGTAATCCTCTCAAATTACATATATGATTATGGCTTCTTCCTGGGTAAAATATTCCTGAGGTAAAATAGTCCCCCAATCGGATCTCCGGTTGGGAACTGCTCAGGGAGGAGTCATCAGAATGAACTTCTTAAAACTCTTTGTGTGGAGCACAGCACTTTACGGTAGCGAAACATGGACTTTAGGAATACCGAAAAGAAAGAAAATTGAAGCATTTGAAATGTGGTGCTACAGAAGAATGCTGAAAATTAAGTGGACTGACAAAGTAAGAAATGAACGAGTTTCGGATATGACGGGTGAGGAAATTAGTTTGTGGAAGAGTCTTACAGAAAGAAGAGACAGGCTGGTAGGTCATATTTTGAGACATGCTGGATTGGTTAATTTGTTAGTGGAGGGAACAGTGGAAGGTAAGAACTGTAGAGGAAGACAGAGATTAGAATATATGAAGCAGATAATTGAGGACGTTGGTTGTAAAGTGTGTCTAGAGATTAAGGAATTAGCACGAGATAGGAAGGGATGGAGGATCGCATCAAGCCAGTCGAGAGACTGACTACAGCGAGACGCCATTGTGGACCAGCCGTTACTCGTGAGTGCAGCGCGACCCATTGTCTTCCCCAGCAGCAGCCATCTCGCAACTACTGTACGCTTGCGTCACTGGATCACTTTACAACTCCTGCCCGCCGCGTATCCGGTGAATTCTCTTTCGTAACGCGTGGGAGATAGTAGCAGGGAACTTCCAGCGTCAACACTGTACACCAGGGAAAAATCAATGTGGCCAACTTTCACACGGACTATATGGTTTATCCGTACAGTCCATGCAGCATATCTATACTTATTTAAATTAATAATTATTCTTTAATAATTACGCCAATTCAACTGTTGTTGGATATTATTAATTTAGTCGACGCGTTTCGTCTCTGGTCGAGGTATCTTCAGCGTACAATGTTTTATTTTACATTTCTGTTTTAAGGTGTGGTTGTTGGTCGTCTGTGACCTCAACCAGCATGCTTTCCTCTATTGTCACCTTGTTTCGCTATATTATTTCTGGTGACTATTCTGTAAATATTAATTATCAAACAGCTAGATTACAATGGAGTGGGGAAGGTAGCCCAGCGGCGGTGTAGCGTATTGAACTGGAAGTCTACTGGGGCCGCCTCTGGTGCGGTGTCCGAGTGTTGTGTTCACGGGCCATTAGACCTCACTACGAGCCCGCGGCGAGGTTGCACACGCCCACGCTGCGATGTAAATGACAGACATCTGGCGCAGGGACCACCGGCCGCGACCAATCACAAAACACAGGCCTCACGTCGCGATGGCGCGTAAGAATAGACCGCAAAACTCGAAGCGATTTTATTGTGCTACTTTTATCCTGCAGCTCACAAAAAGTATACAGGGAGCGGCAGGGAATTAAATGTCCTTTACCACGTATACAGTCAGAGGACTTAATAGACAGATACCGGGTGTTTAAAAAATGACCGGTATATTTGAAAAATCAATAAAAACTAAACGGGCAGCGATAGAAATACACCGTTTGTTGCAATATGCTTGGGACAAAAGTAAATTTTCAGGCGGACAAACTTACGAAATTAGTTACAATTTTCAACAACAGATGGCGCTGCAGGCGATTTGAAAGATATAGAAGTAAACGCAGTCTGTGAGTTCGCCATTCTGTAAGTCGTCTTTCTGCTGTAAGCGTGTGCTGTTCACAGATTGCAAGGTTGCTGGGAAAAAAAATGTTTATTCCTTAGAAGTTTAGATTTTTCCAGACCGCAGCGCCGTCTGTTGTTGAAAATTGTAACTAATTTCGAAAGTTTGTCCGCCTGAAAATTTACTGTTGTCCCAAGCATATTGCAACAAACGGTGTATTTCTATCGCTGCCCGTTTAGTTTTTATTGATTTTTCAAATATACCGGTCATTTTTGAAACACCCTGAAAGAGAGCTTGACTGAGACAAGGTATTACATCAACACAAAATAGCGCAGTGATTTACTTTTATTTCTTGACGTTTTGTCGCAAAAATCAATGGCAGCCATTAGAGACTGCCGACAGAACTGAAAAGTTAAAACTATGAATATCATACGCGCAAAATGTAAAAATTATGGCTACAGATATACTAAATAATAATTATTCCGTGTGGTCGTAATGACCTGGTGACAGGGTTTCTATTGGCTGCGCATTCCGCCCCTGTCGTAGCCGCCTTAACCTAACCCGGTAGTGCTGCCGGCTACAGGGGACCTACAGTTTAACGTGGAATCCGGACCACGCAGCGTTCTGGCGTACTTCACATCACACAGCAAGCTGTGCCAGAGGTGAAGGTCGGGTTGAGGATCTATGAAAATTCGCACCAATACACGAATTCGAAGCGGGAATCTTTGGTTCCCCAGATCAGACACCTTAACCACTGAGCCACCAGACCGCTACAGATACACTGTTAATATTAGCATGTCGGTGACGCGAACTCATAACATTATACCCACCCAAAAACCGTCCAACACCCCTTCAAAAATTAAAAATCTAACGTAGTCCAATACGAAGGTTCATCGAATTTTTCCCGAAGGAGATGTACCAATCTATTGTGTCAGAGGCAGGAATGCAAATTCCTTTCCTGAGGGGCCTACAGTTTAACGTTAAACCGCGGAAGGTCCCGGCGTAGTTCATATAATGCTAAGTACTATCAAAATCATTTAAAACTGTGGGTTTGTATGAACAACGTTGACAGAAATTAAGGTGAGTTTTTGCAAATTAAACGTAAACAGTATTTTTCTATTAGTTATAAAGTATTCTTATGCAAAATTCCATCAAAATCTGATAAAAATAATTTTTTTTTTTTTGGTACTATTACTCCACGATTCACTAAAAGTGTTTGGCGGAGGGTGCATTGCACATATCAGGAAAGGTAATGGTTTGGAAGGGATATACGGGATATGGCACGTGACGCCCATGGGCTATTGTGAGGAACCACGAAGATACGTACAATCTATACTTTCACTGCTGTCCAAGCGTAACACGTCATACTCATAGCTACAGATATTGTGCTATTATAGAATGTTTGTGACGCGAACTGTCATGAGCAATCAAGAAAAACCGCCTAACGCGCCTATCATACGCGTAGCACGTGACAGTATGTCGGTGACGGGAAGTCGAGAACTCATAGATTTACCCCCGTCCAAACATCGCCTGACGCGACTACACAAGTTCTCACTTAAAAAAATAAAAAGAAAATAAAATATTTAGAGCCATAAAGGAAAGAATCACTAGACAAATATTTTACGTTACGTTTCATTCCTCCCAGGTGAAGCCTAGGAATCAGGATGCCCCCTTTTTTTTGTGCTTATGGCTTTAGCCCTCATGGAGGTGATTAGGCGGCTAGGAACGGTAAGGAATTTAGCAATGGAACCATCCCGGTATTCACCTGGAGTGATTTGGAGAAAACCATGGAAATCCCAAATCTGGATGCCCGGACGAAGATTCGAACCCGCGTCCTCCCGAATGCGAGGCCACCACGATGGGTGCGGGTTGCCGTATGGCTTCAGTCGAACGACCCTAAAGGGATAAGGAACGGGAAGGAGTTCCGTCATGGCCTTTTAAAGGAGCCATCCCAGTATTCGCCTGTAGGGACACCTCAATGAGGATGGCTGGTCGTGGCTGGTATGCTCGTTCACAGCCTCGCGTTGCAGGTGTATTGTTAGACACAGCCGCCGCGCCCCTGAATAATGCAACACGCGGCACGCAGACTGCTGGGAGCGGAAAGAAGACGCGGCGCACAGAATAGCGAGCACACATTGCGAGGCCTGCACAGGGAGGCACTACCACGTGCGTATGCCTACACAAGGTCTGTTTACGTCACAAACTAGGTGCTACCCGCGACTTCATTACGCGTGGAATCATAATTTTATTGCTAGCATTGGATATATAAAACTGTAAGTTACGTAAAAAGGTGTCTCACAAACTGACTGCGAGATAAGCAAAGCCTGAGTGACGGATATAACATTACAGAGACTCACACACGCTATTACATTCACATTTATAACATTAGTGTAGACTGTAAACAATCACGCTACTACAGGCAAGGTGACCCCGTTCAGTATTTCGTAATTCTTTGTGGCAGTCTGCCTCCATATGGGGCAAACAAACGCGATACTTCTACCACCTGACGAGAGTCATAGTTTAGTCAGGACTCTCAACCTTGTAATACAAAAACCAGATTTTTAGTTGGCAGATGATCGCAGCCAAAACCTATTCGAACTACGATCCGTCGAGGGGCAAAAGTACCCCGGGCTCACCAAGGGGATCCACCGGCCACGGTACCCCAGCTCAATAGAAACAATAGACAAGTTTTAAAATATACACCCAAGATTTTGAATATCTTTGCATTAAAATTTTCTGACTTTATACAATAAAGAGGACTTTAAAGTATAAAATTTCGTCGATTGAGAGGGACAGGAGGGGGGAGGGGTGCGACAATACTGGCGCCGGCCCTCGCCAATACCAATAATATTGATAAGTATGTCGTTTTAAAGAAATAACGAGCCCAATAAGATTCACATTCACCGAGCGTGGTGGGTGAACGGTTAACGCTCTGGCCTCGCATTCGGGAGGACGGGAGGATGCGGGTCCGAATCCCCGTCCGGGCATCCAGATTTGGGTTATTCATGGTTTCCCCAAATCACTCCAGGTGAATGCTCCCTTCAAAAAGGCCATGGCCGAATTCCTTCCCGTTCCTTGTCCCCAGCCCCATCCCGCCTCTAATGACCTTAGCCGTCGACGAGGCGTAAAGCCACATAAAAAAGAGATTCATATTCAACTTTGTTTATTTTCTTTTAAGTCATCAAACTCCAAAGATACTAGTGCAAACGTAAACACGTGCTCTAGCGATTATACCTTTCAACACCAATACTCGACTAACTTTCAGACAAACTGCAAACTCGTCTTTGCCGGTCGCTTATATAAGCTTTACAGAATATTCCAGCTTGCTGCAAATAATTCTTAAAATACAATTCCATTACAGGTCTGGGTCTGGGGTCGTTATAACATCTTTTAATAAATTAATTTTTAGAAATCTGTCCTTGTTTTTTGTATCAATGATATTTGTAAGGAAACGAAGTTTCCTTACTTTGGATGTACATTTATATTTTTTTTAAATATGATCTGTGCCTGTGATACACGGTTTTAATTTGAGAAGAGTTATATAGCACCTCTGACGTGGATGTTGGGGAGACGGAACATCTTTGGTTGTTTGGTGGCCAAGAGCGGTTTTCATGGCAGAGAGAGAAAGGATACTGCTGTAAGAGAATGCCGTTGTATTATTATTTGGAGTCCGTTTAATGTATTCAGTATGAAAAAATATGGAAAATAAACATTGTTACTGAATGTATAATTTATTAATATAACAAAAAATCTTATACAGGGTGTTACAAAAAGGTACGGCCAAACTTTCAGGAAACATTCCTCACACACAAACAAAGAAAATATGTTATGTGGACATGTGTCCGGAAGCGCTTTCTTTCCATGTTAGAGCTCATTTTATTACTTCTCTTCAAATCACATTAAACATGGAATGGAAACACACAGCAACAGAACGTACCAGCGTGACTTCAAACACTTTGTTACAGGAAATGTTCAAAATGACCTCCGTTAGCGAGGATACATGCATCCACCCTCCGTCGCATGGAATCCCTGATGCGCTGCTGCAGCCCTGGAGAATGGCGTATTGTATCACAGCCGTCCACAATATGAGCTCTAACATGGAAAGTAAGCGTTTCCGGACACATGTCCACATAACATATTTTCTTTGTTTGTGTGTGAGGAATGTTTCCTGAAAATTTGGCCGTACTTTTTTGTAACACCCTGTATATTGTACATTAAATCACTGTCTGAGTAGGTATGTTACGAGCCGAGAAAGTTGGAGTATTATGGGTTACATTATTTACTACAAGAAGGAGAGTCGGCGTGTGTTTTCTGTGAAGGGGGCGGTAAGTTTTTTTTTTTTTTTTTTTTTTTTTTTTTGCAAAGGGCAGGTATGACAAGAAAGGTTGGGAACCTGTGTGCTAGAGCCTTAGTAAGCTTGATAATGGCTACTGTACCAACGTCCATGCGACTCCTTATCAGTGTCAAAGAACTGCCTGTGTCACAGATGATAGATCTAACGGCAGTACCAAAGATAAAAAATATTCAACTACGCTTTCTCAGTGAAAGTCACAAACAGTTACACACAATGGCTCATATATCAACTGTCAGCCACAGTCGACGCGAGACTAGAGACACACAACTGTTTGTAGAAACCACGCGCCGTTACGCAGTTCGAAGACAGCTCAAACGAACAACAGCGTTGTACAGATCCGCACTAACTGAAATAACAAACAAGAACAGCACTCGCAGGCACATGTAGTGTTCACGTCTGTTGTCCTAGACCAGGATGGTGAACCTTTATTGATCTGTTTGCCATTTTTTCTAAAGAAATATCGAATGAAGAAGTGACGTGCCATCAAACAATCATGACTTAGCTATTAACGGGAAAGGAATTAAAATGAAACTGGTGCAACTTCTGTTGATGCAAATTAGATGCCAAATATCTTATATTATGTTCATCCTTTGCTACTTTTAGCAGCATGCATGGTGGAGTCATCTGACAAATGGTTTGGAAGCGAATCCTTAATATTAATCTGGTTCGCTTTTTTGACAAAGACATTAGTGATTTGTTTCATAGCGCCGTTTTACCAGATGATGACCTATACACTATTCCAGAACATAAAGCTCACACCACTTTATCACCTTTATTAATCGCTCTATAATTTCTCAGTCTGTCAAGGTTGGTTGAAATTTTCTATTACACTTATCTCGGTTTTTTTTTTTTTTTTTTTTTTTTTTTTTTTTTTTTTTACCAAACTAGCTTGATCCCACGACTTCGTATTTCTCAAGAATTCCGATTGATAACTACTGACATGCAACCACCGTAGTGCACGATGGGAAATTTGAGGCCGCTACCACACACAAACACCAGGTGTCTGCACTAGGTACTTTTGGCTACAAAGTGAAATACAGTGACACACATCAAAATGTCCTCCGTCGACCAATTTCAACCACCATATCTCTCAAACACCATAGTTACCAGAATTCGGGCAACGTTGTGCACGATGGGAAACTCCATTCATCTACCACACAAACACCTTGAAATGAAGTTTAATACTGTTTACACGCATTTACACACAAAATTAGGAACTTAAACCAGTCCAGATGGTAGCAAATTGTCTTCCAAATATTGCGGCTCACATCAGCACTTACAATTACAAACTTTTAATTAATGTTTCGTACGTAATGCTGTCCTTGAACATGTTACATTGCGTTTATATAGTTTCTTTCCGTTGAACAATGATCATTTACATAAATTCACCATTAATTACACGAAAACCATAGTTAATAACCTCACAGCTTCTTGCACATACACTGAAGTGGCAAAGAAACTGGTATAGGCATGCGTATGCAAACACAGAGACATGTAAACACACAGAGTACGGCGCTGCGGTCGGAAACGCCTTTGTCAGACTACAGGTGTCTGGCGCAGGTGTCAGATCGGTCACTGCTGCTACAATGGCAGCTTATCACGATTTATGTGAGTTTGAACGTGGTGTTATAGTCGGCGCACGAGAGATGGAACACAGCATCTCCGAGGTAGTGATGAGGTGGGAATTTTCCCGTGCGACCATTTCACGAGTGCACCGTGAATATCGGGAATCCGGAAAAAGATCCTGCAAGAACGTGACCAACGACGAGTGAAGAGAATCCTTCAACGTGACAGAAGTTCAACCCTTCCGCAAATTGCTGCGGATATCAATGGTGGGCCATCAACAAGTGTTATCGTACGAAACATTCAACGAAATATCATCGATATGAGCTTTCGGAGCCGAAGGCCCACTCGTGTACCCTTGCTGAGTGCACGACACAAAGCTTTACACCTCGCCTAGGCACATCGATACCAATATTGGTCTGTTGTTGATTGGAAACATGTTGCCTGGTCTGACGAGTCTCGTTTCCAATTGTATCGAGCGGATGGACGTGTACGGGCATGGAGACAACCTCATGAATTCGTGGACCCTGCATGTCAGCAGGGGACTGTTCAATCTGGTGGAGGCTCTGTAATGGTGTGGGGCGTGTGCAGTTGGAGTGACATGGGACCCCTGATACGTCTAGATACGACTCTGACAGGTGACACGTACGTACGCATCCTGGCTGATCACCTGTATCCATTCACGTCCATTGTGTATTCCAACGGATTTGGACAACACCAGCAGGACAATCCGACACCCCACATGTGCAGAATTGCTACAGAGTGGCTCCAGGAACCGTCTTCTGAGTTTAAACACCTCCGCTGGGCACCAAACTCCCCAGACATGAACATTATTGAGCATATGTGGGATGCCTTGCAACGTGCCGTTCAGAAGAGATCTCCACCCCCTCGTACTCTTACGGATTTATGAACAGCCCTGCAGGATGCATGGTGTCAATTCCCTCCAGCACTACTTCAGACATTAGTCCAGTCCATGCCACGTCGTGTTGCGGCACTTCTGCGTGCTCACGGGGCCCTACACGATATTAGACAGGTGTACCAGTTTCTTTGGCTCTTCAGTGTAATTCTTAAAACAAGTTTTCATTAAAGGTCTGGGTCTGGCGACCGTTATAAGCTGGACATTGTGCGTCTGGCTGAGGTCTTTGACTTTGCCACTGGCGAAGTCTTCGAATAGACTCTTCCAACAAGGCAGCTGCTTCTATTTCCGACTCACACAAGGTGCTCCGCCTTCCACTCCAGCTGATATCGGAAGAGGCGTCGCTGCTTCTACTGGACGCCAAGTACAACACAACTGCACTCATCACCACCCAGCAAACAAAAACTTCCACACATTAACTTTACAGCACATGCAAGAAATTTTGTATACTCTAATGTATACCGTTATTAACACTGTACTCGCGAAAAAGTGTGCGAATTTACGATTTTTTAAATGAGTTTGGAGCAGCATTACTACGCCAAACAGAAGTTAAGAACTGTTTTTAATCTGGTGGCTATCTGAAAATTGGGACAAACGAGACTGACGCAAAATCTACTGGTCGTATCCTGACGAGATTTTGGATAATAGGTAGACCATGGTTCCGCGCATAAAATAGGACATATTTTATTTTGATATGAATTCTGGGAACTGACCAATCTAAGATAAAAGTACTCACAGATTAGTACTCAATTTTCGCTAAAGCTGATTGATGCCAAAACTACTGGTAGAATTTACTATATTCTCTCTGTCTAAATGCTTATCGTACGAACGGTGAGGAATATATATATATATATAACTTTTTTTTACTGGCGATGTTTAACTTTGACATGCTTACTTTGAGGACAGTACATTATTAGTCCACATTTTTCACGGCTAAACGAATCTTGATGAAATCTGACGTGGAAATATTATCTATCATTATGAAGAACGTAGCAAACTTTGTTTCGCGATGAATAACATATTTTGTCATGAAAGTTTGAACACTAACCGAACGGTGACAGAGAGACAGATAGCGAGTGTACGTCTGTGTAATGTTACATCGGTCAGAAGGCGGAAGTACCACAGGCGGTCGATGGGCAGAATCGCTCAACACAATGAATGACGTCGCATTGTCCAGTAATGTATTGCGTTTCTGCACTGCCTTGGATGACCATCGTCAGCGAGTATGGTGGTAACTTTGGGAGAGGTCGCATTCTTACAATGTTTTGGAGAGGCACAGTGGTGTTACTCCTGTTGTCATGGTGTGGGGAGCCATCGGGTGTGACTTCAGGTCACGGCTGGGAACTCTGACGGTACAACGGTACGTCACGGACATCCTGCGTCCTCATGTTTTACCCCTCACGCGACAGCATCTACAGGACAATGCTCGTCCACATACGGCACGTGTCTCTATGAACTGTCTGCGTGGTGTTGAGGTACTCCCGTGGACAGCAAGATCCCCAGATCTGTCCCCGATAGAACATGTGTGGGACCAGCTCTGACGTCAACTCCGTCCCAGTGCCAGTATCCAGGATATCAAGGACCAGTTACAACAGTTGGGGTCAGCTTGCCTCAGGAGAGGATACAACGGCTTTATGACAGCCTTCACAACAGAATCAGTGCATGCATCCAGGCCAGAGGGGCTGCAGCGTCATATTAATAAAACGGTTCATACTGGCAAGTTATTAGTAAGGGACCGTCCATAAACTACGAGTCTCCTATTTGGCCTCTCTTGAACACTCGCTTTTCCCCCCACCCCTTTTCCCACGTTGCCTTCTGTCCACACGGAGGTTGTCCCCTGTTAATTCCAGATGACTTTTTGCACTGTTTTCTTTTGACAGGCTATCAATTAAATTATTTCATATACAAATAGAAGACTACTGATATTTGAGTTATGTACTTTTCTATGATTATAAATATTCTTGATGAAATGTTGACTCCAGTCACTTCTGCAGATGATGAATTTATGGATAAAACTCTTTGTCTGGTACAGTCAGCGATCCTTTTCTCCTCGAGGTGTCACTAAAAACATTCTCCTTATCTCATTCATCGTTATTGATTAATTGATAAAATATAACAAACTAGACCTGACCCATAAAAAAAACTGACTTTTTTTTATTGCATTAGAACTCCAATTATCCGAATCAATTGGGACCGGAGCCCATTCGGATAATCAAAAATTCGGATAATAGGATTTTTTCAGAAAAATGGTCTATTTCAATTAATTATTGTATGTATGTTGAAAATGCCTTCTTTTCCAAGAGATTTTTTGTGCTTTTCCACTTCGGGTATGAAAATTTCGCCGTACCACTCGGTAAACAAAGCTGCAGTCATCCGAACTTTGGGTTGGTTTTCATAAAAGAGGGAAGATTTTCCGCAGTACGTTTCGATCTTAATTAAAAAAGCGATTCGGATAATCGGCGATTCGGTTAATCGGAGTTCGGATAATTGGATTTCTACTGTACTTTTTTGCTACAGTTCTGTCATCTTTCTTTATACATTACCAGGGAATGATTCTTTGATCCGCTTAAAATATTTCTATAACTCGTTGGATAGTGGTAGGAAAAACATTTCTAATAAGCCTCGTAAGTTTATTTTTCACTTTTAACTTGAAATTCGCTTGAAAAGCTACGTGGTTTGGCACAGACACCCCCCCCCCCCTCCCCCCACGCAACTCAGCGTAGTATTCAATCCAACCATCCCCCCTCCCCACCCCAGACCGATCCACGTGGTTTATGGACGCTCCCAATAGATAAGTAGATTTTGTCACATACCCTCTCATTCCGTTTCCTCCTCGCCTTCTGGGTGCTTCACTCCTTTTGTCAGGCGGTGTAGTTATAACGGTTACCGGAATAACAGTTACGTGGATAGGTATCGAAGGCGGAAGTATCAGAGGCCCTGGACGGACACATTAGAACAAGTGTCGGCGCGTGCGATAGCGCAGGAATGCCGAAGGCTCGAGCGGGAGCAGTGAATACTGAACTAGAGAGAGGCGGAATAAAGCGAGGGCGATAACAGCACTCAAATATCACGGCTACAACACTGAGCAGATGTCGAGGGTCCGGGCACTTCGCCAGCAGTACGTCGGAACAAGCAGGACCACGAAGAAAGACTAAGAACATGAAATACAGACCTGTAACTCTTTTTAGGTAAGGGAGTCAGGGATTGGTATGAGTTACCAAGAGAAATGATGAATAATTTACCGAAAACTTTGAAAGAATTTAAAGATAAAATTTGTAGAGGGCAAATGGGTGCAGGATAGGGGGAAGATGGGTGTGTAGGGAAATTGCCACCGGAGCCTGTGCTCCATTGCAATTAAATTAAATTTTAAAAAAAAATCTCTCCCAAGGGAAATACGATCACACGACGAAAACCAGATCAATTCAAAACTTACGAGGTAATTACGATAATGAGCCGTTGATTGCCTGTTATTTTGTAGTTTTTCCCACCTTGCGATCCTACATGTAGCCGGTCGCTAGGGTTGTAACGGAGGTTATCTTAGCGGATGCGGATGTTCTGTACTTGACATCCGCGGATGCGGATGTTTTTCGGAAGCGGATGTAGGAAAATAAATTTATAATTATTTAGATTTTAATAATTTATAAATAATAAACTTAAAATAAAAAAACGGGTTTATTTTTATCACAAATTATACATTGTGCATAAACAAAGTATATTTTCATCTGATAGATAGATAGATATGTTCGCTTTGATTCCATGTAAGAACAATCTCGGAGATGTGCAACAGTACATCATCATCAAGGGTTTTCTGCTATTCAACAGGTCCACGCACAGTGACATCCTTCTAAGCCTCCCTTTGTTCCGCCATTCTCTTAGTCTCTATATACTCGTATTTACATTCACCATGATGTCATCAATCATTTTTTTCCTTGCCGACCTCTTCTTTTCCCTCCAGAGCAGTTTTAAGCAGGCACTCATTCCTCAACACATCACCAATCCAGTTCCTTTTACTGTTCCTTATTGTTTTTATAATGTACCTTTCCTCTCCTCATCGTTCCAGCACTTTATTATTCCTTCCTTCTCCATATCCACTTTTCGAAAGCCTCCACCCTCTTTAGATTAACTTTGCGTATCGTCCATGTTTCTGCTGCATATACCCCTGATTTGCTAATACATTCGTTTAAAGTAAGAGATATGAAGCGCACTTCTTTCCTGGTACCTGGTTAGGAATAAAAGAAAATTACAAGGACACTGCGTCTTGGACACAACAGCTTTGGAAAATCAAGTCTCCTTACTGTGTGCAACATGGCTGTCTGTGATCCTCATTTAAAAGACAAAATATAAACAATATGTGGCTTTTAAGTTAATCCAACCTTTAATCATATAACTTACAAAAGTGTAACGCGTAATTAGGACAAATGCCGAAAACGTTCCCGGATTTTGGTGAAAAAGTTCTGAAGCGTCCCCGGATTCGGAGAAAAAAATTCTGGTAACCCTAGGTTATACTGATGCTATCAGCATTAGTCCGAATGTGGTGAACAATGAACCATATGGTCGAGTGCCCTATGTGGCCACCATCTTCCAACAAAGATGATCTGCAACACCGAATGCACTTGAGGCTGCGAAGTACTGAGAGAAATGTGTTTAAAGTTGTTAACTTGCACAATGTTTTAACCGTGTGTTTGATGTTTGTGATTCGAGAATAATATTAACTGTGTAGTTAGTACTAGGACATGTCAGTTCCTGGAGCAATGCGGGGGAGCTGCAGTTACTGTATTTCTTTAGAATTTGTACTGTTGCCTGTGGAATTTTTCACAACTAATTAGTGTTATAAAGTTAATTAAGGTGCAGTGTAGCTGTAGCATTGTAGCCAGGTATAACTGTCGTGGTAACAGGAGTTGTGGCGGTATCTGAGACACCCCGCGGCGAGTCCGCTCTAATTAGCTTCCTCACGGCCGCGTGTTGGGACCCCACTTATCCGCGTTGCTCGAGTCATGTTTATATTTCCAGCTGTCAGCTGGTTACTGGGCAGTAGTCTCCACTCGGGACGCGAGGTGCTGAAAGTAGACAATGCCGCCTGTGTACTGTGCAGGTGGCCCAGGCTGCGTGGGTTGTGGAGTAGGCGGAATATCCAAAGCCACGCCCGGCCACAGCCTGGCTGTTAGAACACAGGCTGCGTGTTTATTGCACGGTGCTCCGTGAGAAAACTGGTTGGTCTTTTGCAGTAGGATTAAACAAAAACAAATCAAAACACTTACAACGTCTTAGTTACGTGTTGTGAAATAAATGGGGGGGGGGGTGGTCATGCGAACTCTCATGAAACCTCACGTGAGGTTTTGAAATTCTTGTAGGACTGTAGAGCTAAAAATAAAAAAGGTGTACAAATGACGCGAAAGTCGACTTTAGGGGAGGGGGGAGGGTGTATTTCGTCGAATAGTGGGGGTACAGGCGCCCTTGTAAGCATAATGAGACCTAAAAAAAATGTTATGAGGTCGATTAGTAAGGGGGGGAGAGGTGTCTCCGTCAAAATCTCAAGTTATTTTAGGGGGGGGGGGGGTCCACACCAGATCTCACGAAGTCTCAACAGAAAAGGGGTGGGGGGGGCAGGAATTAGCAGTATTGTCTTCGAAAGTACTGTTGAGTATAATCGCTGGAGCTTGTGTTTCCATGTGCAGCCGAGTATCTTTGGAGTAGTATTGAGTGTAATCGCTGGAGCTTGTGTTTCCATGTGCAGCCAGTATCTTTGGAGTAGTATTGAGTGTAATCGCTGGAGCTTGTGTTTCCATGTGCAGCCAGTATCTTTGGAGTAGTATTGAGTGTAATCGCTGGAGCTTGTGTTTCCATGTGCAGCCAGTATCTTTGGAGTAGTATTGAGTGTAATCGCTGGAGCTTGTGTTTCCATGTGCAACCAGTATCTTTGGAGTAGTATTGAGTGTAATCGCTGGAGCTTGTGTTTCCATGTGTAGCCAGTATCTTTGGAGTAGTATTGAGTGTAATTGCTGGAGCTAGTGTTTCCATGTGCAACCAGTATCTTTGGAGTAGTATTGAGTGTAATCGCCATGGAGGAATATATTCCTTCCTCCATGGTAATCGCTAGAGCTTGTGTTTTCATGTGCAACCAGTATCTTTGGAGTAGTACTGAGTGTAATCGCTGGAGCTTGTGTTTCCATGTGCAACCGGAATCTTTGGAGTAGTACTGAGTGTAATCGCTGAAGCTTGTGTTTCCATGTGCAACCAGTATCTTTGGAGTAGTATTGAGTGTAATCGCTGGAGCTTGTGTTTTCATGTGCAACCAGTATCTTTGGAGTTTGATGTCTACTGAAAATAAACAAAGTTATAATCTGAAAGGTATCTGCACTACTTATTTCTTCATATATATATATATATATATATATATATATATATATATATAAACTGTTTAACTTCTCTTAACAGCGAGGTCTTTAGAGACGGGAAAGGATGGGGGGCAAGGAATAGGAAGGAATTCGACCATAGCCTTTTGAAGGAAGCATCCCGGCATTTGCCTGGAGTGTCTTCATATATATATATATATAATAAACGACGAGAAACCTACCAACACCGTGAAGTGTGACTGTTACAAATTGAATCGTGGACCAGTGTTATTTCAGAAGCGGACTGCTTTGGGTAGCAGATGAGATCTTTCAGCGCAGTGTGTCTGCTTTCCAGTACAGCGAGATCTGAGATAACGCGGACAGCAAGTGCTCCGTCAGGGGCTTGATTCCATTAAAGCTACTCCAGTGTGACTCCTTATCACAAGTCCCATCGATATTCTGGCAATATTAACAGCAGGATCACAACCACACGTCGTCCAACCACAGCATGCTGACGTCACGTTACTGAAAATCAAGCAGCTCTGTAGTTAAGTTGTCTGACTGGAAATCGGAAGGTCCCGGTTCGAATCCTCGTCTTGGCGGGGATTTTAAAAGGTTATTAACCCGATTTTCACCTCTGGCACAGCTTGTTGTGTAATGTGAAGTACGCCACAACGCTTCAGTGGCAGTGTTCCCACCTGATGAAAACAAAAGTTGCTAGACCTGGTCTCAAAACTCACTAGATTGTGGGATATTTAGAACTAAAAGATTCGCTAGAAATCGCTAAATAAAATAAAGGAAAATGGCAAAGTAAGTAGTATAAAAATATTTTAATAATTATTATTTTAATTAAATTAAACATAACATTGTATTAAAAATCAATATCAAATATCTTGAATCAGTATTTCTTCATCATAATCTTGGTTATCGTTGGATTTTTTTTTTAACTGCTTAACGTCTCTTAACAGCGAGGTCTTTAGAGACGGGAAAGGATGGGGGGCAAGGAATGGGAAGGAATTCGGCCATGGCCTTTTTAAGGAAGCGTCCCGGCATTCGCCTCGAGTGATTTGGGAAACCATGGAAAACCCAAATCTGGATGCCCGGACGGAGATTCGAACCACCGTCCTCCAGAATGCGAGGCCAGAACGCTAACCGTTACACCACCACGCTAGGTCTCTATCGTTTGAGTTGTAGAACTTGCAGATGTGGAAGGATGAAATGAACCGTCAGTCTTTGATCTTTACCAACTGCAGGAATTACATCAGCCGGAAGCCCGTAACTGTACGAGTTTTCTTCACAATTTTTAACTGATTCCTTACAAAAGAATGCTATCACGGGTATTTACAGCTATCATATTTCTCAAATTGTTTTTTAGAATGTTCATTGTAGTGATAATCCTTTCTACTGCGGCTTGTGAGTGAGAAAGTGTTAGGATATGGCTAAATCGGATAACTCCAGAAAGGTATTTATTCCAGCAGCATTCTAGTATTGGGTAAGCCGTATTCCGTTTTCAATACATTATGCACGCCATTATTTATCCGAGTCATAGCAGAAGCATTACCTACCCCATTTCCAATCAAGTTTTATGAAACTCTGCAAGGTTGAATATCACTAAAAATCACCAAATATTTCTTTAGCGATAACAAACATATTTAAGAATATCGCTTTCGAGCCTCAAAATTCACTAAATCTGACGACAATGTCGCTAAAGTGGCATTATTGTTCAGTGGTTCGTATTACACGTAGTCTGTAGGTCCGCTGTACCCAGTAGGACTACCGGGTGAGGCTATTGCTGGTTCGGTTAACCGAGGCGCCTTCAGGTGACTCCGCTTTATCCCCACTCCACTGTCGTTAGCCCTGAAAGCTGTAGCGGAAATTTGACACTCGCTTAATGGACACAGTGGTCAGTTCAATGCCGTAGTAAGGGGGGGGTGAGGTGAGAAGACAATAGAACGTGACCCTGAGTAGAGCGCATGCGTCGCATGTTGTCAGGTGGCTACCCTCGGGGATTTCCCGGCCAAGGGGGCGTCGATTAATTACGTGAGGTGTTTTTTTCCTGAGTTTCGGACCCTCGACCCCCACACCCCTCGGGTAAGATTTCGTGAGATTTAGTCGGACACCTCTTACCTCTGGTGAGATTTGGTCGGATCCCCTCCCCTATGAAGGACCCTCGCAACTTTTTCGGGCCTTTTTTTTAAGGTCTCATACTCCCAAGAATGGCTATACCCCTCTAAAGTGGGTTTTTACCCCCCTAAAAATCGACTTTCGCGTCATTTTTAGACCTTTTTTTAGCTCTACTATTCTACAACAACTTCAAAACCTCACGTGAGAATTCCGTTGACCCCCCCCCCTCGGTGAGGTTTCGTGTGATTTCGCCAGACCCCCCTCCCCCCCATTTCACCTCACGTTATTAATAGACGCCCCCCAACAACGCCACAAGCATTTAAACTACGTCACAAGGAGTTCACATTAACAACAAAAATTATTTTTTTTTAGCCTGTTTCTAAAACAGGAACGGCGAAACAATTTTACTATTTTTATTTCTTATGATATTACGTCTCGTCGACGTCGAGATCATTAGAGGTGGGAAATTACTGAGGGTAATCAAAGACGAGGAAGTTGGCCACGACTTTTTGAAGGAACATCCCGGCTTTTACCTTGTGTGTTTTCGGGAAAACACGGAAAACTGAAATTTGTTTGGTCGAACGGGGATTCGAAACCTGTCCTCTCGAATCCGAAGCCAGAGCGTTAGGGAGCGTCCATAAACTACGTAGCTCGGTCGAAAAAGGGGGGGGGGGATTGGGTGAAAAGCTACGGGAGAGGTGGGTTCCGACCCAAGCCATGTAGGTTTCCATTCATATTATTTTTCACAGTTAAAATAAGGTACAGAACACACTGCAGCAAGTGAACATTTGTTTCCTTCGTTTAATTATTTCCGTATGTAATTTACGATTATCTGACAAGAGAAAACAGTACAAAATGTCTTAAGGAATCAATAGGGGGGAAAAAGCTACGTGCCACGCGGGGGGTGGAGGGGAGGTGTAGAGGCAAAAGCGACGTCGGGCTACGAGGGGGGCATGGGGGGGGGAGGCTCATAGGAATCCAAAATGGTGCTACGTGGTTTATGGACGCTCCCGTACCGCTCGCCCACCACGCTCGCTCGGTGCGAGAAATATGCTTCGGATTTACGACTCTTCGAAGTCGAGGTCATTAGATCCGGGAGAGTATTCGGAGAAGGAACGGGAAGGAATTCAGAAATTACCTTTTAAACGAACTAAACCGGCATTCGGTTGGAGTGATCTGACGAAACCGTGGAAAACTAAAATTTGGATGGCCGGTGGAGATTAGACCCCGTGTCCTTCCGAATGCGAGGCCAGAGCGTTAACCCACCACGCTCGATAGGAGCGCACCAATATGGTGATAAAGCTGTGGGTGGAAGAAAGAAGAAACTAGAGAGGCTTGTGCACAAAGCTATCCCACCCAGTAATGGAATTTGTTGTTGATAAGGATGATGATTACGAAGATGACAATTTCAAAACATACTGAGCATCTGCTGCTGAAACAGCATATTAAATAAGCAATCAATGATTATGTGGGTGCGCAGACTTCCGCGGTTGTTGTCAATGTAATCTTGGTTGTCCGGGTTGAGCCGCGTCAATTTGTTGAAACCTAACGTTTCGGCCATCATTTTGTAGCCTTCTTCAGAGTACTGTACTCTGAAGAAGGCCACAAAATGATGGCCGAAACGTTAGGTTTCAACAAATTGACGCGGTTCAACCCGGACAACCAAGATTACAATCAATGATTATACTTTTTTTATTTATGGCTTTACGCCTCGTCGACGTCGAGGTCATTAGAGGCGGGATGGGACTGGGGACAAGGAACGGGGAGGAATTAGACCATGGCTTTTTGAAGGAAGCATCCCAGCATTCGCCTGGAGTGATTTGGGGAAACCATGGAAAACCCAAATCTGGATGATCGGACGGGGATTCGAACCCGCGTCCTCCCGAATGCGAGGCCATAGCGTTAACCTCTCACCCACCACGCTCGGTCGATGATTATAGATATGGGAGTACTCACGATGAGAGCCGAAGGTAAAGGAGTTTGCAGATGATGGCTTCGATGAACTTCCCTCGCATATGGATCTCGGTGCACCAGATAGGCAGCGCCTGCGGTCGGGTCATACGGCCACCAGGCAAACAAGTGCGTTGGTTCGGTTGCCTGCAGCCAGGCGCTTGCTGCGGTCTTTCTCCGACATCAAAGGAAACAAGTTACACCCACACCAGCTAGTGCTTCCACGGGTATACTCTTACGAAACACCATTTGACTGAACTAATTAAAGTGCAAACTAATGCAAGAGTAAATTTTAAACACCGTTCCACTGCCGTCAAATTGACTGGTGCAGCGATGATGATGATTTGTCACTTTCCCGTAGGCAAATTTCTTCACACGAGTTGATAAGACAACAAGCACTACAGTCCTGCAACAAATATACCGACAAAAATTGGAGAGTGCAATGTATGGCATGCAGTATGACTGTTTACGTGTGAGATACTCGTTTACACGGAAATGTAATCTACTATATAACTCATCTCGATCACTACTGGCTGCAGAACGGTGACGTCACACGAAGGATGGGCAAATGAAAAAAAAAAATCGACAATTATCGTATCGATATTTACAAACAGTATCGATATATATCAAAAAAATATCGATATGGCGTTATATCAATATTTTTGCCTAACGCCAGTAACTATCTAAAAATATTCCCAAAATTAAGCAAAATATTTAAGAAAAATAAAGACACATACAGAAATTATAAATTTTTTATTGATTTATCTATTCTTACAATATATCAAACCAGTATTCGTCTAATGTAAACTTCAAAATTAATCCCTGTTTTATGTTTCCCCATCAATCCACTCTTGTGTCACCGAGTTAACTGCAGAAGCCGCTCTTTCGGAGGACACATAAGAGGCTTGGCACATCAGGTATTTCGTCAACGCATTAACTGTTATTCATTAATGAAAAAAAAAAGCAGTTGAAAGCAGAAGTTGTTAATTTAAGTCAACCCTCAAGGCCGCAACACGGATGATTAATCAATATTCTTCATCTTGATTAAAAATAACATAACCATTTAACATTTAAATATGTTGACAAAAAAATGACGTTAAGGAAAGCCTATTAAAATGTAACAACTTTTTTGACCTCTTATTAGTTGACGAAAAGCCGTTACATTACGACGAATTCACTTTTTTTGAGACGCTTTCACAAGATCGGATATTAACATACATTTATCCAATACATATGTAACGTATTAAATTGGATACAGACTTGCGTGCGTACAAAAATATCGAACTTAAAATTGATACTTCAAATAAAATATCAATTTTTGCTGTATCAAGAATAAAAATATTGACGATAAATATCGATTATTTTATGAAAAATATCGATATTTCTATAGATCGATATATTTTCCGGAAGCCTACGTCACACGTCGGCCTTCACCTCGCAAATTAACAGCGACCAGAGATACTGTTAGAAATCAGAGGTTATGTGCACAGTTTAATAGCTAAGAACGTTAAATTTGCTTTTCGTAAGATTTCATTTTTTAAAACACTTAACACCTGAAAAAACATGGGTTTACTTTTCAGTAACATATCGGTAATGAAAGCAACATAAAAAATATACAAATCTTAAATTATTTATGGTCTCTGCTGAAAAAACGAATGTCAATTGTCATTTCAATTTAATCAAAATCTCCACTAATGTTGCTACTTGACCAAATTTTACACATTACCGTTTATTTGCTTTTTACGTATTTTACTGACCACTTTCGCTCATGGTGTTTGATCGTGTTCACTGTACGTGAGTTATCTTCACATGTGTTATTTAAACAAGTTTTCTGGCAATTCGTTTCTTCTGAGTTGCTCAACTGCTTAATAATCTGGAATCTGTAGTAAGTTCTGTGGCCGTTACGGACACTATGCCCAAAGATTACATTATGTAAATTTGGCCGGCATTAATCAAGAGCAACGTGATGCTTTCGAAGCTGTTGTTCCTGCTATTGACAATTACACTCCCTTTCAACTAAATATAAATTGTTCAAATTTTGCCGAGCGACCCTTTAGGATCAAATACAAATCAAGTTTGTATTTTGGCCAGTTATAGTCAAGCGACTACGACATTTGAAACAATTATTCCATACCACGATCGTCTCTATCCGTGTTTAATACTTCTGAGTTCTTCAATCTCAATAAATTTTACTACCCTAATGATGAAACACACGTCAAGTACGTATTTCGTCAGATCAGGTCAATCTGTCATAACGTTTTACCCTAAAAACTGGAACTATTCCAGACCCGTGGGAATACGCAAAAAACGGTCACGGGATAACACTGGTGATCAATAATGAGCATAATTTTGGTTTCACTAATTATTATTTTTCACTATTCCTAGTAGACTCGGGAATGTCTCTAGTCATGTAATGAAGTAATTCTGATGGCGGCACTTTCAATCGAATTTTGCCACTTTCCTCGTGTTTCTACACCGAATTTTCAGGCATCGCAGTACCGACACACTTGAGCCACTTTGTCAATGACAACGTGTTTGCGCTTTCTGAACTCTTTCTGCTTTCTAAGTGTCTCACGCGATACTCTTCTCCAATTTCTTCTCTCTGCTCATCTGTTGAGTTTTCTCTCGATTTATTCATTGTCTTCTGATGTGAAGCTAAACTTGCATCTCGTTCTTCATCTGCTTCATTCCTTCGCTCTCCTTTCTGTCTCCTTCTTTACGATTCATCACTGGCAATATCTCCTCCTCTTTTACATTTAGGCATCCAGTTAAATGATAAAATTACGTTTTTCTCCATGTCCTCATACCTTGTTCTTACCTCTTCAACTCAACATAGCTCTTAAAGCCTACTTCTTCAATTAATTGCTTCGTATGTTGTAATCTCTGTCTTGCTCAATAGTTCTTACCTTCAACTGTTCCCTCAACTAACAAACAAACCAAATGTCTTAAAATGTGACCTACAATTTTTATTAAAATAGTTGATGTTAGTTGGACGGATGTGTTTGAAGAGCAGCAACAAGATTAATAATACTCGGTTGAAAATTGTTAAGTTTTAGTGGCAAATCACCAGGCTCAATGTGTTCGTCTTTTTTGCATTTCTAATCTCTATTCAAATATTCCAATTTTTCCACCAGACAATTTAATTTATATTTATTAGTATTGATCAACCCCCTTTCGACCTCTGTATGTTAATGGACCCCTGCGAAACTCCTATCGACCCCTTGGAGTCGATATCTACATCTACATCTACATATATACTCTGCAATTCACAAAATTGTGGGTGGCAGAGGGTGCTCAGCATCAAAGCTAATCTCTTTGCTGTGCATTCCAATCCCTAATGGTACGAGGGAAAAAATAATTCATATAAGAATCAGTCCGGCACCTTATTTCTCTAATTTTATCTTTCCTGTCCTTCCGACTCAAATAGGTTGGTGGAAGAAGTATTTCACTACACTCAAAAGTGAAAGTGGGAGTACGCATGTTTTCCAATAGGTTTAAACGAAACGTGTGTCGTCTATCTACCAGAGACTCCCAACCTAATCTACTAATCAGTTCTGTGACGCTTTCATAAGGACTGTAGCAAGCGGTCACAAATCGAGCGGCTCTTCTCTGTACTTTCTCTATACTTTCGATCAATCCCTTACGAAACGGGTCCCAAATGGCACAACAATAATCCAAATGTGGACGCACAAGAGATTTGTACGCTATCTCCTTTGTTTGTTCATTACAATTTTTCAAGATTCGACCTATGAATCGCAGCCTAGAATTTGCTCTACCTACTAACGAATTAATGTGTATGTCCCATTTCATGTTCCTTTGTACTGTTACTCCCAAATATTTCATAGAATCAACCATATCAATAACTGAACTGTTTACCTCGTATTTCTGAACAATCGGATTCTTTTTGTTAGTTATGCTCATTGTCTAGCACTTTTTACAATTTAGAGTAAGCTGCCACTCAGCGCACCAAGCCAAAATAACATCCAGATCGCGCTGAATTTCTAAGCAATTGGCCAAATTTCTTACTTCCCTATAAATAACCGCATCATCAGCAAACAATCTAAAAAGGCTTTTCACTTTGTCTCCGAGATCGTTTATAAAAATTAAGAAAAGAAGTGGTCCTATTACACTTCCTTGAGGTACACCCGATGTAACATCTAGATTAGAAGAACTTTGGGGACCCCTGGTCTAAACAAGCGAATCAGAGCAAATCATTGCAAAACCCTGATCAGATCGTTGCCTGTATATGGCGGTGTAATATGCCAATGCGGTATACGAGTGCAAAGATTTTCAGGTGGGAATTATCGCAGAATACAATCAGTAAGCGATGTGATAAAGTAGCTGGTTTCGGAGTCACTACAAGACAGGAGGAAAATGAAGAGAGTGCTGGGAGTGTACAAGGCAATACATTTGTAATGAGGCATGGTCTGATGCTGAGAATAGGTACGTGGCATAGATTTTTGAATTCATTTAATTAAAATGGAGCGCACGCTTTCCCTAGACACCCAATTTTTTAAAATTTTATTTATTTATTTATTTATTTTTATCTTTTCTTTTAGCCCTTAATTTTTGCCCTATGCGAATTTTAAATTCTTTTAGCGATTTTGATAAATTATTCATGGTTCCTTTTTTTATAGTTATGGCTTTACCCCTCGTCTACATCGAGGTTATTAGAGAAGAGATGGGACTGGGGACAAGGAACGGGAAGGAATTCGGTTATGGCCTTTAAAAGGAAGCATTCAGGCATTCGCCTGGAGTGATATGGGAAAACCATTGGAAACCCAAATCTGGATGCCCTGACGGGGATTCGAACCGCCGTCCTCCCGAATGCGAGGCCAGAACGTTAACCGTTCACCCACCACGTTACGTGTAATTTATTACAATCCCCGACTCTCACACCTGCGAAGGATAATTTTACGACTCCCTTTCACCTGAAATCGAGTGCCAGCTTGTGGTCAAAGTCATCTTCTCTCTTCCATTCGTTACTCCTAATTCGTCCACCAATATCTTTCCATACCTCATCACCAATACACGCCTTATACTTGACTCTCTTCATCCTCCTCCTATCTTCCAACGAATCCCATTCCACCTTAACCATCACATCGCTTAATGCGTTCTGCAATAGTTTCTAGATAAAAATCAATCATCTCTACTTTTCTCACTCTCCAACCAAAAATACCAAAAATGAGGGTCCAATACTAGACCACCATATTCAAGCAATCGTCTGACCAAAGTTCACCACGACTGCAAATTAGTGCTTAGTTTAAAGGACAAGGGAGCTGGAGTAACTATCATTTGAATGTAAGGAAGTTGGTAACATACCGAGGATAACGCCAAACACACTACCGAGAACACTGAAAGAATTTAGAATGGAAATTGCTGGGCTGTTAAAGAAAGTGTGTAGCGATATAGCCACAGAGCCATAGGCACCATTTGAATTAATTAATAATAATACTAACCTTTTAGCGTAGTTCGTGTTGAGTTGTGCGTGCTATCTGTGTGTTTCTTTCTTTCCTCGAATAACCCTGTTAGAGGGTACGATAAATAAACTATGTTTATGTGGGTGCGCACACTTCCGCGGTCATTGTCGATTTTATCTCGGTTGTCCTGGTTGAACCGCGTCAGTTTATCGGAACCTAACGTTTCAGCTGTAATTTTGTGGCCTTCTTCAGATGGCTGAAACGTTAGGTTTAGATAAATTGACGCGGTTCTACCAGAAGAACCAAGATAACAAACTATGTTTATGCTCAATACTTTTCAATGTTCTTTGTGCCCATAATTCTTCCATCTTCTGTGAGTTTCCTTCTCTTCCTGTCTCCACTTTCTTCCTCTGCCTGATTTTGTACATCTTTCTTCAAAACAAACTTTTTGAATTTCCTAACTAAATCGTGTTCTGTCATGTACTGAGTATGTTATTTCCAGCATTTTGTATATCATTTTCTACTTCCTAGAACCAAGTGGGCTTGTAGCTGTTTATCAATTCAAATATTTGTTTGGTTTTTGTTGTTGTTGTCATCAGGCTTTCGACTGGTTTGATGCAATCCTCCATCCCTTCCTATCTTGTGCTAACCTCTTCATCTCTACATACCCCTTACAGCCCACGTCCTCAATTATCTGTTTCATATATTCTAATCTCTGTCTACCTCTACAGTTCTTACCTTCGACTGTTGCCTCCACTAACAAATTAAACAATCCAGCATGTCTCAAAATATGACCTACCAGCCTGTCTCTTCTTTCCGTAAGCTTCTTCCACAAACTTCTTTCCTCACCCATCATTTCCAAAACTCGTTCATTTCTTACTTTGTCTGTCCACTTAATTTTCAGCATTCTTCCATAGCACCACATTTCAATTTTCATGCTTAAATTTTCCTTCTTTCTGGTATTCCTAAACTCCATGCTTCGCTACCATAAAGTGCTGTGCTACACACATAGAGTTTTAAAAATTACTTCCTAATTCCTAGATCAATATTTGAAACTAAAATGTTTCTCTTTTTCATGAAGGCTCTTATTGCTAGTGCTATTCTGCTTTGGCCATCGGTTGTAATTTTACTTCGCAAGTAGCAGAATTCACTTACTTCTCCTGTTGCATCCGATCCTATTTTTATATTTAATCTACTGTGATTGGTATCATTTCTGCTACATTTCATCGCTTAATATTGCTTTGATTTATATTCAGCCCAAAATCTTCCTTCAGTATTTTCTTGATGCCATTCAGTAACTTCTCAACATCCTCGGCAAGTTCTGCTAACAAGACAATGTCATCAGCAAATCGTAGTATGCTAATTTTTTCTCCTTGATCATTTAAGCCACAATCATATCTTTCTTCCACTTTCTTTATTGATTCTTCTACATACAAGCTGAATATTAACGGGGATAGACTACAACCTGGTCTCACACCCTTTTTAACTGATGCATGTCCCTCATTATTGTCTACTTTTATTACAGCCACTTGATTCTTATATACCTGTAGTTTATAAAGTATTCTTCTATCTCCATATTTTAGACCTGACATCTTTAAAATTTTGAACATCTTGTCCCGCATCAACATGATTTGGAACAAACGAATATTTACATTTTTACTTATATAGATGTTAACTAAAACGATTTATCCAATTCTGAACTCTACTTTTGATTGCTGCCTTTTCTAATGTGTTGTTCGATATCAATTCACCAAAGTATTTAAAGCAATGTGTTTTAGATATTGCGTTGCCGTATGTTTTAAAATTTTGCGAGACATATGTGATATTAGTCATAAATTGTGGTTTTCAACAAATATTTGCAATCCTATTTTAGCCGTATATTATATGTCTAAATTGGGCACTAGCCGGTCAACTGGATATTGGTTTATCTATATGGCGTGTTGCATTATAGAAATTTCCACGCGCAGTTTGTGAGACGCTAGCAGAGCCGTGCAGCGTCGCTTGGAGAAACCAGTCGGCACAGTGAGGTACAGTGAGTGACTACCAGATGGCACTGAATGTAGTTCAGGCGCTGGCTACTAGAGGGCAGCACCAATCGCTGTGGCGACGCTCCCCACCAGCGCCAGACGCTGGCCGTTACGTCACACCACGTGCCACACGCCCACGCAGAGTGCAGTGGAGGGGGGAACAGGTAGAGGCACGGCCGTGACGTCAGGGGCGGTAAGGTCAGCTGGCGGCATTTCGCCGCGACGTGGGGAGAGCAGGAAACCTCGAGCAACTTTCGTCGGAGCGCGTCAATGAAAGATTCGACCTGCAGGCTGAACACTCGCAACAGTCCCCGCGCAAAGGACAATCAGTCCACATCTGTCAATATGCTGAAACCCTTCTCTCTGCTAACCAGCCGAGCGAACATGATATTTACACGTGATATTTCGACGATCAAAATATCGGTCGCCATCTTCTGGTAAGGTGATATGGCGACCGAGGGCAATACATTGATTATCAACGCCGAGAAAGACTCCTTTCTCGAACTTGTTGTTAATACATACGAATCAATTGATAAAACCAAAAAGAACCAGAACGGTCTGATATTTCTACACAGATCAAAGAGTGGCAACAACAATGAAGCCATGCACTGGAAATAAGTCGTATTTGAAAAAAAAATCTCAAAACTTTCTATAACCTCTGACCAACTCTGATATCAAAAAGTGTTTCGTAAAGCTAGGAGAGTTATAGGAACATCCAACTTATAACAAAATTATTTGCGTTAAGAATCCGTTTTGCATCCCAGAAAAGATGACCATCACCTTTTGTATCGATTTCGCCTTTTTTTGTGGATAGCCACTTTCTTCTGACCGCTGTTTTGATTGGTGTTTGGTTTCTAGGGTTCAGTCTCGCCCAAAGTAAAAGATTGGTAGAATCTTTATAAAAAATTGTCCAGAAATTGTTGAGATATTAATTTTCGCTTTTTTTTCCAGACAACTCAACTTATGGCACAGATAAAGAGCTATTAGGATGCTGTGTAGGGTAAAACCAAGAACTTCTTGTAGACAACTTTTTTAAAAAACTCAATATTCTTACAATGACTTCTCAGTATAGATACTCTCTCAGGTGCTTTGTCATAGAACATTTCAACCTGTTTACATCTAATTCACAGGTACACAATTCTTATTGGCAACTCCTACTCCATACAAGAATTTGAACAAAATAATTAATTTTATTCAATATGACCTTTTGCAAAACTCGGTTGTAAAAATTAATGGTTATTTTTAATTACCTTTATTTGTTTTTGTAACATATTATAGTTTTCACTATGATAATGACTCATATTGAGTTTCACATCTCAGAGGTCTTTCCTCAGCAGGGATCCATGAAACAAGATTCATAAATAAATAAATAAACAATTCTGCAGACATCTTGGACAAAGCTTTCTCATATTAAAAAAATTTTTGATTCTTTCTTCTTTCCTCGGCTATATTGTACAACTTTAGTCTCCGATCATGCAGTACCATATTCTACACCTTTTCCATTTTTTCATCTCTGGTAGATTGCTCTTTAATAGGTGTGCGATCATGTTTAAATTTAGCCGTCGATTTCTTAGAAGGAGCAGACTACTTATTATCACTTTTTTTATTTACGAATTTACTGCTTAGGATCAGGCTACAATTAATTTCTCCTGAAGTTTCCTTTTCCTTCAGTGCTCCTTCATACGTACATTGCGCGGTTACCAGTGTTCTTCCAGTCTTTGCCGGTTTTTTTGGGCTTCAAATTAATGATCACATTTCTAAACGTACTCCTACCTAACATTTGTGCCTCTGGAATTTTGGAATATTCCAGATCTTCAAGATCTTCCTTAACCTCCGCCGTAGTTGCCTTCTTGTTCCATAGATTGTCCAATATCCGATATGTTCCATGTAAAATGAGTTTTATTCAAAATGTTGTTCGTGCTATGTATGAATAACATTTTACTACTGAGTTTTGTTCAAAATGTTGTTCGTGCTATGTATGAATAACATTTTATTACTGGTCTTGTAATTATCTAAACCACTTTTTGAGATTATTGCACACTGTTATTTTTATTAAAAAATCGATCCTGGAATTTCCCAGTGATTTTGTGCCGGGTAACTCGACTGGCTTAGTGTTAGTGTAGTAAGAATGTAACAAGGCCAGCTGAATGTATGCTAACGGGACCTTAAGCCAGCTCACGTCCTTGATACGGTAAGCAAACACACACACACACACACACACACGCGCGCACGCACACACACACACACACACACACACACCGAGGTAAGAAGGTACAGTACAACCTCAATACTTCAAAATCAACCTCGCAACGAAATTTCCGAACCGCTGTATTTGGGGTTTACAATACCTCAGGAGATCGCTATAAGACAATAAGCGCACTGGAATTGAACAACGAACATGACTAAAGCACCAACTGATAAATATAGGCACGATCGGATTAATAAGCAGTTCTCCCCCTATTATTATTCTGCACTTCATAACAATAATCTCACAGTCACCATGTCATGTTTTCAAATTATTTCGGTGGGCATTATGGCCTTTGCAAGTTGCTGTGATCAGGTGAAGGTACTTTTCTAGTGAGCAGGAAAAAAATTGGTTCGTTCCATCTGCTAATTCAGTTCAGTCTATACCTTCATTATGAATCCCTTTAACTCAAAACAAACTCGCATATCAAATCAATTATTAACATATTGCTCTTTGTGACTATTATTTTTTTAGACAATAATCCTTTTTTTAAAAAAAAGTTTTTTTCGAGGAGGTTGGGAAATATCATAGGGGTACGTTGAGGTAGGATTTTGAGGAACCCTGCTGTACCCAATCACAATCTCTCATTGTTTCAATTACACACTTACTACAATCAGTTTACTAAACCTCAGAGTCGCAAATGGGAGTTCTATGCAAGTAACATTTGTATTTTTTTCTGTAGATATTTAGGTGCAAGAAGAAATGCCCGCAATTTCTGTGGCATGTCTTAACAACCCCGGCATCCTCTGTTCATAAATGTTGCCTTGTCGAGACAGCATTGTCTGAAGACTGCACACATATTCATCCTTGGTAGTCTGTACAAAGTTGTTGTGTGGGTTTAAGGGCGCGTCGACGGCGGGGTCATTAGCTCCCTGTCTGTACAAAGACGGGGACCAAGTCCCCTGCCTGGGTGACGCGGGATTTAGATCTCGGATTTCTATGGTTTTCCGAGACCAGTTTATGGGAATTAACATTTCACCAGTACGATGGCAACAACTAAGTTTATTTGCTTTCAAGTGGTTTCATTTAAAGCTCATCTAAAGCCCTTTAAATACGCCTGTAGTCATTTTTATTATGATTCATTCACTATTTGTGATTAAGAGATTTTTACAAAGTTAGGATTGTCAAGGAAGCGTAGTAGAACTACTTCTTAATTTTTATAAGCGATCTCGGAGACAGCGTTAATACCAGTTTTAGTCATCCACAAGGAACCCGGCCGATTGCTTAGAAATTCAGCGCCATCTGGATCTTATTTCGTCGTGGTGCTACGAATGGCAACTTATCCTAAAATCTAAAAAGTGCAAGGCACTGTGCATAACTAACAAAAATAATCCGTTTGTTGGCCAGTACAAAATATACAGTTGAATTATTCATATCGTCGATTACCTCGAGTATTTGGGGGTAAGAGTACACAACAACATGTAATGAGACTAGCACATATAACTTCGATCGCAGGTAGAGCTAATTGTAGGCTGCGACTCCACAGTAGAATTTTGAAAGATCATAACGCACCTACAAAGGAGATAGCGTACAAAACTCTCATGCGTTCATATTTGGACTACTGTTGTGACGTTTTTGATCCGTATGGCATTGGAATGATTAATAGTACAGAGAAATTACAGAGATAAAACAAGGTAAAAGATAAGATAAAAAATAAACAAGAAAGGAGGAGACAGGTGTGAAGGGAAATTGCCAATGGAGAATGTGCTCCATCGTAATTGAAACAAGTAAAAACCTTACGTCTTCAATTATGTGCTTCATATGTTCTATGCTTTGTCTTCCTTACAGTTCTTAACTTCGTTTGTTCCTACCGGCAAAAAATTAACAAACCCCACATATCTTCAAATGTGACCAACCATCCTGCCTCTTTTTTGTTTGAGACTTAAAAAATTGCTTTCGACGCACATTATTTCCTGAGCACGTTCATTTCGTACTTGTCTGACAGCTAAATTTTGGGCATCTTTCTATAGGACCACATTTCAAATGCTTTAACTTTTCCTTCCTTTTAACATTACTAATATTCACGTTTCACTTCCTGAAAGCTCTGTGCTCTTTACAAACAGTTTTAGTAAGTTCTTTCTTAGCCATATCACATTATTTGAAACTTACAGATTTCTCTTTCTGAAGAAGGCTTTTTTCGTTAGCGCTATTCTGTTTTAGATACCTTTACTACTTCTACCATTACTCATAATTTTGCTGCCACAATACTAGAAGTCGGGAAACGGCCCGAAACACGGACGATAATATAGGCTACTTTAAAGGACAAAGGGATGCAAAAAGCAACGGAAATCACTGCATTAAAGTCCGAAAGTACATCCCTAGACCACCTGAAAAAATGTCATAACTAAAAAACATCACGTATTTCGAGATAATATTACAGGGACAATCCTAACAATGAAACTTTTAACTTCATATTTGTATCTTGAAAAATTGTGATTTTTGAGTTATGACGTAGTTGCAGCAAATGAGCGATATGGAATGATGGCTTCCAGTTGTATAGAACGGTTAGGTGTTATAATAGTAAAGAATAGAATAAGAGATACTTTGGCGGAAAGGAAAATAGTGACTTCTTGAAGCAATCAAGGATGATCAAATAAAAGGCACAAGAGGATGAACAAAATACGATAGTGGCGCTGAATGAACTGCTTAGGACAGAAGATATGTCTTAAAACAGCGTCCATAAACTACGTGACTCTATATTAAAATAAGGGGGGGGTGGGTGGAGGGGGGGGGTACGAGCTAAGCCACATAGCTTTCCTATTCGCATTATTTTTCACAGTTAAAATAAGGTACACAACACAAAACAACATTTGAATATTTATTTCCGTTATTTAATTATCTCCGCATGTAATTTACGATAGTATTGTATGTCAAGAGAAAACAGTGCAAAATGTGTTCTACAATAAATAGGGAAAAATTTACGTGCCACGGGGCGGGGGGGATAGAGGCAAATGCCACTTCAGGCTACGTTGGGGGGTTCACAGGAGGCCAAAATGGAGCTACGCAGTTTATGGACGCTCCATAACCAGGAGGTTGGTCCAGGAGGTGAAGAGTATCGCAAGTTACCCGCCACCTCCTCAAGATGAATTCAGTAACAGATGAGGAGGTGGCTTCGCCCTTTTTTCCGTTCCCCGCTGTTTCGTTTTGACTGGAAGCAATTTTAACGCAATGCTCATTAATATTAATGGCGCTGTTGGGTAAACTAGTGGAACTGTGCACAATGGGCGCAAAAGGCGGCGCATTGCCTAATGCGCTCCTGGTTAACATGGAAATGGCTTCCTGCTAGAAGTACAAGGGCGGTGAGGTGGGGAGGGGGGGGGGGGGGTAGGCGAGCGCACTTCCGGTACAGTCGCTCAGGAGCAATACCGGAAAACTACTCCAAAGTTATCAACCACTGTGGTAAGCAATATGGCGGTCCAAGTCCGACAATTTCATTATTCTAATGTCAGAAACAATAACCAATACCTTGCAACTACTGCTTGAATAAACTCAGATGGAAGCCTAGATGCAAAATATTTCAGAAGAATTGGACAAGCAAGGCCAATTTAATAGTGTGGCAATAAATCTTTCCAAGGTATCTGACAGTTTTAAATAAATTGAAAGCTATTGGTGTGGATGGAAAAAAAAAGACTTGCTGGGTAGAGGAATTCTTAAAAGGCAGAAAGCAAAGTGTTAGAGTAGGAAATACATTATCAAAAGAGGTGGAAGTGAATATTGGAGTACCACAGGGTAGTGTATTGGGACCGTTGCTATTCATTATTCTAATGAATGATTGTATTAATGGGTTACGGTCAGAATTTAGGTTTTTACAGATGATATAATGGTATAAAATAGGATCAAAACAGTTGAAGACTGAACAGCTGCAGGTTGACCTGGATAGAATATCTAAATGGGTAGGTCAGCATGAAATGAAGATAAATACCAAGAAGAGTCAGCTTATAAGGTATACAGATAAAAAAATTAAAACTTGATTATGATTACTGGATGGGGTGGGGTCAGAATTGCTTGTTGAAGGCTTGAAGTGGAAATATATTGGCATAATTTTTGATAATAAACTCAACTGAGCATAGCACATTGGGCAGGTGGTAGGAAAAGGTTACAAAATCCTTCATTTACTGGAGAGGGTGATGAGCAGTGGCGGCTGTACCTTAAGTGCGCTCGTGCGCTGAACCACCAATCCAAAAGATTTAAAAATGACAAAATATTAATTACCTACTTCATCTTTATTTTTATATTACCATTTTAATATTTATTTTTAAACATACAAAAACAAAAACGTATAAAAAATTAAATCTCCAATTATGGTGAAACAGTTTGAGCGCTTTACTAAACTATTAAGACTTATTTTCCTGTAAAGACAAATTCTCGTGCGCTTCGGCCAGTGCACGAGGACTGCTAATACAACTTGTAGGTGTACGGGTTAATACGCCTGACGCGTGAAACAAAAGATAGTTCATAGAAACGTACGGAGTAATGAGTCGGTTGTCGTGCGCCGCTCGAGCGAACCGAGGATTGCCGAGAGCACCCGATGTTTGACGAATTGGCTGGCTGGCATGGGCGCGCGCGAGGCGACGGCAGCCATGATTGACATCTCGTTATTAGACTATCAGTATAGTTTCACTGTATGTGTGCCGCGCTAATAATTGTTTATTTATATTACCGTAAAAAATTGTTTTTAGTTTTTGTTTCGATTTTTTTCGAGAACTTTTATTCTATACTGTGTATGGTGTTAGTGAAAATGAGCATAAACATTGATTATATTAAAGAAAATAACAGAACTTTTCCAAATAAAGTGAACATAAAATTGGCCGGACCGCCACGGCCCTTTTTAAATTTAAAACAAGAGTGCAAATCGAAAAATAAAGCGTTTACACGAAGTTTTAAAAGTGAAATGTATGATAGAAAGAAATGGTTGTGTGGATGTGAGCGTCTTAATGCATTCTTTTGTTTTCCTTGCATTATTTTTGGCGGAGAATCGATTTGGACAGAAACAGGAATCAAGGATTTGACGCATTTGAGTGAAAAAATAAAAAAAAACATGATTCTTCACAAGTACACCTACAAAATGTAATGAGTTTGTCTGTGTTAGGCACGGTCGACATTCGTAATCAGCTAGATTCTGTGTATAGAAGCAATATCCAAAATTATAATGAACAAGTCGATAAAAACAGGTATATTTTATCACGTCTTATCGATTGTGTCAAGTTTTGTGGTGCACCACCAGTTTGATAACCCACCAGCCGCCACTGGTGATGAGAGGATGTACTAGAGAAGTGAAGGAATTTAGTAAAAAACTTTTGTCAGACCACTGCTTGAATATGGTGGTGTAGTTTGGGACACACATTTTAGGTATCATATACAGGAGTCGGAGGATATGCAAAGAAGAGCAGCTAGATTATTTGCGTAAATATTGGCGCAGATATAATGAATCAGCTGGATTGGGAGTCACTGCAAGACAGAATATAGGTGAAGAAAGAGTTTTGGTTGTACAAGACTTATAATGGCAATAATGTATGAATGGATATATATGACGTATGGATATATACCATACCATATCTATGTGTAAGTATGTACTTCATACAACATTAACAGATTGATGTCCTTATTCCTTGTCTTTTTCACATACAATCTTAGGTTAACTAATTTTTACAAAACTGCAGTTCACACGATTTCAGTCTTCCAGTGTTGCAGCATACTCTCTGCCTTGACAGACAGCGATGATATCTACTACACGTTAACCAGAGATAACGCCACTCCCCTACCCAAAGAAATTTATCAGCCCCAAATATTTAGATGAAGCTTGTTCAGATAACTATCGTCATCATGCTGCATTAACTAATAACGCATAACAAAACCTAATTTAAAGTACAAAAGAAAATAAAAATTTAACTAACAATAAAAAGTCCCAAGAGCGGTTTGGCAGCTCAGTGGATAAGGCATTTGCTTCCGGTCTGCGGTTCAAATCCCGGTGAAGTCAGGAATTTTTGAGAGCTGTGTTTCATCATATGAGTTGTGCAGGACGTTCCGTGGCTCAAATTCCACGTTTAACTGCATGTCTCCTCTAGGGCTAGCAAGCCTATTTGTAACACTGATGTATACATATCCAAAATAAATTGAAACCAAAAGGACACTTAAAGGTGGTCCTGGCTGGCTCAGACGAACATACAAACAAAAAAAATGCAAAAAATAAATTTTATATATCAACAATTGAAATGTTTGTTTTTACACAGAACCACTTGAAAATGAGTAAATGTGTATGCATAGTTTCTGGTATGGACAATTCGCAAAAACGGAAATCCGACTAAAAGGGAAAATATGCGACGCACCGTAAATATTGGAGCTCTTTATTGTATCGGAATCACGAAAAGAAAAGTTTTGGAAACTTCGAAGAAAGAGCTGCTACAACTGACTGCGGTGTTCGTTAAATTTGATAGGCTGGCGGCAGATGAGGATGCCAGCGACAGAAAGCCGAAACTTCGGCTTCAGTGTGCTGTTTATTGTTCCGTCTCCCGCCTCCAATAGAAACCAGATACCATCCAGTCGACGTCTGGAGAAAAGAAAATAAAGGCAGCGAAATTGAGATGGCGCACACGCGCGACTCTTAAAAAAATATTTTTGTCCTTTTACGAGTAACGATTTGGTCGAAGGAGAGAGTTAGAAGCCCAGGAATTAATAATTCATATCACAAAATCTCTCTCTCTCTTTCGCTCTCTCATATATATATATATATATATAACCAAAAGAGATTTTGACAAAGCTGACAAAACAATACATATACTTATGTCAACATCACTTATTGTCAACTAATACAAAGCCTGGAGCTATGATTAAGGTAGTGGATAGTTTCGGCAATAATAGAGTACAAAAAATACCCTGATGCTTTATTTATATGGAAAATATTCAGACACTTGTTTCTGTTTTCTATGTTGTTTTTCTTTTTGGTATTGTGAACTGTATTTTTTTTTTTTTTGCTGCTTCCCTCCTCCCTTCAACTGTGGTGAGTGTTGGGTACAATTTATCTTTCCTTACCATATAAGTATCAGTGGACAGTATATTTTTTTTACCGATCTCTGACACAGCATACTCATTTTACGATAAAATACGTCGTTTATTTAAAATTCATGTAAAAAATTGGTCCATAGCAGCGGGGACACAGTTTGCCTCAACACAGCGCCTGCGAGGGCGAAACGCAACACGCCGCGCACAACAACCGCTTTGGTAGTGACAGCTTCAGGGGTTGACAGATCATTTGCAACATCAACAGTTAGAACAAACTTCAGCACAATCTCAACTCTTTATCGTTTGTCCAGAAAATGATTTTAGTACTGAGACCCCCATTTCCTCTTTCTGAATGTACACTAATATTCATCATCATCATTCTCAGCTCCAAAGTCCAGGTGCTGGTCCATTTATTCCTGTCCATGAATAGTCCTCCAATCAAGCCTAAGTCTTCCAGATCCTTCTTGATTTGATCTATCCATTTCTTTTTGGGCCTTCCCACGCTTCTTCTCCCTTGAACGTTCACAGTAAAGTAAGCCTTTGCTTTTCTTTCTTCCTCCATCCATTGAACATGTCCATACCACGCCGGGTGGGAACGCTGTAAAGATTATGCCACTGTGATGTTTATACCGGTCTCTGCACGATTGATTTCATTCCTCACTCTTTCTTTTAGTGTCCTCTGAAGCAAGGTACGCACAACCCTCATTTCAGAGGCTTGAAGAAATTCTAAAGTAACTACCACTGTTTGTTACATTTTCCCGACTAAACGGTTAAATCGTTCTTGATGATATTTGACAAGGAAATGCTACCCATCATTAGGAAGTATAGGATACTTTTTGTGATAAATAACATTTTGTTATGAATTTTGAAAACCGACTGAACGGCGACAGACAGACGGATAGCATGTGTAAGTTTCTGTAATGTTACATTGCTCACTCAGGCTTTGTTTCTCTCGCAGTCAGATTGTATATGATCTTAGCAAAGAGCCAAAAACGTAGTGTACAAAACGGTATTGCGTAAGACGTCCCCAGAAAGTGGAATAATTTTAAACCAGAAATAAAAAATATACCGGAGGAACTGTGGCAGGTAGTCTGCCACAGTTAACCTTCCCCCCCTTTTCTTATTTTGTTGTTATTTTTAAACATTTTGCAAATTGGTTCCCTTCATGAGACAGGTTCATTGGTAGAATTGTATGGTCATATTATCATTCTGGGACACCTTTTAGTAGCTTACAGTTTTCTATATCCAACTCCAGTAATAAAATTCTATGTCCACGCGTACGAAGTCGTGGGTAGCAAATAGTAATGCACAAGGCAACATTGGCTGTAAAAGCCATTTATTCAACGGCATTTCCACCGTAAACATTATTTCGGCAGTGGAGAGTTTATCCACAGAAATGTACGAACCTTCTCTTAAGTGCACAGGTGCTAGGGTAAATAACTGTAGACTGTAGTTGTACTGCGTTACTAAAACTGTTCGACCGTAACAGCGGAGATTGTAGTTGAGCCGTCCTCTGGACAGGCAACGTAAACATTTTCCGCTGGAGAAGACTCTCAAGGCTTCCAGCGATCGATCGCCCTAATACCTTCCGCCCCCGCTGTCAAAACACGGGCTGGTAAGAGCTAGACTTAACGTCTCCAGAGAGGACTTCCACTGTCAAAATATCTCAGCCATCATCGCAGAAATATATCAAACTTTGCTACTACTGTAATGCTGGAAACAAGGACAAATGTGAAAGCTTTTAAAGGTTGAAGCTAACCTTTATTCGTTGCACAGATCCATTGCGACCAAGAAAAGAAATCGCCTGCACAGGACACAGTTTAAGCTCACTAATTTTATTCACATTTAACCATTCACTTCCATGGACTTTACCACGAAAACATACAACTTCACAATAGCATTAACACTAGTTGTTACCCGCGAATTTGTACACGGATTTTAGATTTTATCGCTAGAATTGGACATAGAAACCTGTGGTTACGTAAATGTGGCCCAAAAGCACGGACACGGGATATTACGACGGAGAAGCCATCACAATGCCATCCTACCATTGCAACATGTTTGAAAATAGCAAAAAACCAACGGGGGACTAACTGTGAGAGAGTACATCATACTATAGGATGAGTTGTGTCTGTACACGAAATTTATGAACAGATCAAACTGACTGCGAGAGAAACAAAGCCTGAGTGACCAATATAACACACGCTATCCGTCTGTCTGTCACGGTTCGGTTAGTTTTCAAAATTTCATGACTAAATATGTTATTTATCCAGAAAAAAAGTATCCTATGTCTCTCCTAATAATCATATTTCCTTGCTAAATTTAATCAAGATCGATTTAGAAACTCAGTCGTCATAAAATAACAAACATACAGAGAGATAGAGTTACTGTAACATTTACAATATTAATGCAGGTATCTTTAAATCAGTTTCAGGAGTTTTTAATAGCGTCTACGAGTTTTGGAAATGATGGGTGAGAAAAGAAGTTTATGGAAGAAGCTTACTGGAAGAAGAGACAGGCTGGTAGGTCATATTTTGAGACCTGCTGGATTGGTTAATTTGTTAGTGGAGGGAACAGTCGAAGGTAAGAACTGTAGAGGAAGACAGAGATTAGAATATATGAAACAGATAATTGAGGACGTGGGTTGTAAGGGGTATGTAGAAATGAAGAGGTTAGCACAGGATAGGAAGGGATGGAGGATTGCATCAAACCAGTCTAAAGACTGACGACAGCCAAAAAAAAAATGCGTCTTTGCTCGTGCTGTACTAAAATGCGCATCTACGTCCGATCATCTTTCCGCAACTACTAAGAACTCCATCATATTTTTATTATTCTTAATTCTCACAGATTCCTTGCTCCAGTGACAATCTAAATCACAGACTCCTTCCTCCAGCGATATTATTAATACAGATCAAGTGTACACGAAACGATGAGATGTAGACAATCTTTGTCATCTCACAACTGCGGCGTCTTCTACACTATGAGATCTTTCCTGTCCAAATTTAAACTCAACAAAAATTCTTCAAGTTTCCAGTATTAGCGTGAAATACATGTAAAGACCGTATTTCAAATATATCAAATCAAGCGTTCATTTGCCTTCGACCCTAAAAACTAATTCTATGTCACTTTTAGACTATCCGTATTGCATTCTTATTTTAATCAGCCACAATATCACACGATATGACGTTTGACCATAAAATATCATTTTTTAAATCAATTTTAGAGTGTATGAAAAACATTTTTGGTTTAAATCAACCTTAACAACAATCCTAAAACTCTGGAAAATCACTGCCCGACAGTAAAAAATTTAAGCACTCAGAAGGGGAGGATGTAACGAGAGGGTCTGCGATGTTATTTCAATGATTACAAAATCGAGTCAGATTTACAAAGAGCTTGACAGTATGAGCCCACTTATCAGTATGACGTTGCACAGTATAACATTGTTGGTGGTTTAATTAATACGATAAATAATCAATCCACCATAAAGTTCCAATTTAAACTTTTTTTTTTTTTTAAACACGTCGTCAACGATACTGTTTACATGAATACATTCAATCTAGGGATTATACAGTGTGAGTTTTTTATCTTGAGACAACTAAATATCTCGAAAACTACAAATCCGATCAAAAAAAGTGGGTAATAAAAATTGTTCGTCTCGACGGGGGACATCCGATGATACCAAATTTGACTCCCCACCCCCACCCCCTAGGGGTGGGGGAAGGGGGAGAAAAAAAACTTAAATAGGAACCCCCATTTTTTATTGCAGATTCTGATTCCCCGGAAAAAACTACCCCTATTTCACCCCCAATTCGAGTCATTTTGGTCGATAGATGGCGCTGCAATCGACAAAAATCAAAATAAGCAAAAATTCATTTAAAAATGAGGATATCTCGTGAAATACACATCAGATCAGCAAAATACAAGTTAATGTGATTGATATTTTTCAAAAACTATTCAATAACACCACCCACCTCCAAACTTGAGGGATGGGAATGGACATTATTTCAAAATGCACTGATGCAAATTCTTTAGCAGATAGCGAAAGTCAAACATTACTTTTTGCGTTACCCAGGAACAACGACGTGGACGTAGTAATTTTCTGTTCCCTTTGGGGTGCTAGATTTAGGTGAGTCCCCTCGCCTCTCACCATCGGGGTGCTTGTTTTTGGTGAGTCCCCTCGCCTCTCACCATCGGGGTGCTTGTTTTTGGTGAGTCCCCTCGCCTCTCACCATCGGGGTGCTTGTTTTTGGTGAGTCCCCTCGCCTCTCACCATCGGGGTGCTTGTTTTTGGTGAGTCCCCTCGCCTCTCACCATCGGGGTGCTTGTTTTTGGTGAGTCCCCTCGCCTCTCACGTGTTTGTTTCTAACAACAATTCTAAAGCAAGTGCTCGAAAATATCACCACCGACATCGATGCATTTATTTACCCGCTCTTGGAATGATTCGACGCAACTAAGAAGCATATCCGGCGTGATTTTTTGACAAGCGTTGGTAATTCGTTCAATCATGTTTTCAGGCGTTGTTGGCACTTCACTGTAAACTTCATTCTTCAAGTATCCCCATAAAAAAAAATCAGGCGAAGTGAGATCTGGTGATCTTGCAGGCCACGGCACTGGACCTCCTCTTCCGATCCATCGACGATTGTACAGACGATCTAACACTTCCCGCGATCTTACAGCAAAATGTGCTGGACAACCGTCATGTTGAAACCACATTGTTTGTCGCACGTCTAAGGGTACGTCTTCAAGCAATGTTGGCAGTACGTCCTCTAAGAGTTGTTGATATTTCTCCCCATTGAAATGTCCATGGATAAAATGTGGACCAATAAGTTTGTCCCCAATTATCCCACACCAAACATTTACATTCCACGGACGCTGATGTTCAACTTGGCGTAACCAATGCGGGTTTTCCACACTCCAATAATGCATGTTGTGTCGATTAATGGTGCCGTGGTTAGTAAAAGTGGATTCATCCGAAAACAGTACTCGAGCAAAGAAATGGGGTTCTTCTTGTATTTTCTGTAGCGACCATCGGCAAAATGTCAATCGATTATCGAAATCATTGCCGTGAAGTTCTTGATGCAACGAAACATGGAACGGATGGTATTTTCTACGATGCAAAATCTGACAAACAGTAGTCTGAGAAATTCCTGATTCACGACTTATTTGTCGAGTACTAATGTGAGGGTTATAAGCCACTGCAGCTAAAACTGCAACTTCGTTATTTTCTCCAGCTATCGTCCTTCGCCGCTTTCGTTTGTTTGTGTGCACACTTCCCTCCTGAGTGAACTGTTGGATAATACGGTAAAAAGAAGCGCGCGATCGAGGCTGGTCTGGAAAACGATGAGCATAAAGATCAACAGCATTATCGATATTCTTGCGACATTCTCCATAAATGTAGACCATTTCAATTTTTTCTTGCAACGTTATAGCCTGCATTCTCATTGACACGTGCAACAGAACGAAGTAAATAAATCAGAGATGTTATGAACGCTATGAAAGTACATCAAGTAATGAGAAAACTCTGAGAAATGAGCGACGATGTGAACGCAATGGAAGTACATCAAGTAATGAGAAAACTCTGAGAAATGCAGCGCCATCTATCGACCAAAATGACTCGAATTGGGGGTCAAATAGGGGTAGTTTTTTCCGGGGAATCAGAATCTGCAATAAAAAATGGGGGTTCCTATTTAAGTTTTTTTTCTCCCCCTTCCCCCACCCCTACGGGGTGGGGGTGGGGAGTCAAATTTGGTATCATCGGATGTCCCCCGTCGAGACGAACAATTTTTATTACCCACTTTTTTTGATCGGATTTGTAGTTTTCGAGATATTTAGTTGTCTCAAGATAAAAAACTCACTTGGTATAAAACACTCCTTCCACAGACAATACAGTTCTTGGCCGTCGTAAAATTTGGTCGGTGAAAACTGATGATACCCTACACCCCGCGGGCGAAACGCGTCTGGGAAATAAAATAAAATAAATTCACCAAAATCTTTTTTTTATCTGCTTAACGTCTCTCTACCAGCGAGGTCTTTAGAGACGGGAAAGGATGGGGAAGGAATTCGGACATGGCCTTTTGAAGGAAGCATCCTGGCATTTGCCTGGAGTGATTTAGGAAACCATGGAAAACCCAAATCTGGATGCCCGGACAGGGATTCGAACCGCCGTCCTCCCGAAAGCGAGGCCAGAACGCTAACAGTTACACCACCACACTCGGTTTCACCAAACAGTTGTTTGTTGGCGGAGTTATTTGTAAAATCATTGGTGGAAAGTTTGTCAGCTTGTTTTCCTATAATGCATGGTGAGCCAATCCTTTGTTCTGTTTAGGGTTGCAACGATATATCGGTCAACCGATAGTATCGGTCCAAAAATATCGATATTTATATCGATATCTTTAAATGGTCGATACGATAATATCGATATGATGCAGTGTAATATCGAAAGCTACAAACCCCTTCGCCCTAAAAAATAAATCCTGCTAATAAATGTATGTGTGAAAGGGACCAAACTTGACTATGCTAAACTCTGATTTAGCTCGATAACGTCCTTTGCTACTCTGTGGTTCTACTCCGTTTCGTCCGCGTTATTCGCTCCCCATTCATTTACGTTCACCGTTTTATAATGCGTTACGTTTGCGTTCGTTAGTTCTTGTTTCTCTCTGGGACGTATTGGAATATTTTAAAGGGGGTAAAAAATATGACTTATTTTATCAGTGTTGATAATAGACCTTTTAATGCAGTTGAAGGCAAAGGTTTTAAGTTTTAATGACGCACCATTATACAAAATCCATTTCCGTGGAACTATAAAAACAAAAATTGATGAAAAGTACTAAAAAAAAATTTCGAAAGTTGTGAAGGATTTTTTTATGGTTAAGCATAGAATAACACAGACTGAATACTGTACATTTTTTGCTGAAAAATTAAATTAAAATCAATGATAATTGGTATACTAGTTGGATTAAGATATGTTGAAAATTGCAATTAATCACAGGCAGGAACCACTGTTACTCAAAATAGTAATGGACTTCATGGGAAAAAGTTAAGCAAACTACGTTTACAGGATGTGCTGACGCTTAATATTTTTCAATAAGTTACCTCAAATTTATTACTTGATTTTGATTTATATACTTATATCTAATATAATATATAAAAATACCGGAAAATATCGATATAATCGATATGATGTTGCCAATATTATCGATTATCGATATCAGCCTGGCATCGATATAAATATCGATATGTTTGTCGATACTGATATTAACTTGAATCCCTAGTTCTGTCGTAGTACAAGTGTGATTACATTGAACGTGTGTTGTGTAAGGACATGGAGAGGCTATAGTCAAAATCATTGGGTACACTTTTGGTAAGGAGTGCGATTGGTTTCAGCCAAACATGAAGCTAAACCAACCAATAATAAAGGAAATATATATATAAGCAAAATCATCTATTCTGCTGATATAAAAATATATAATACAAATAATATCTGTTAACTATAATAATAGGAGATAATAAATTAATATCAATCGTACTTCATATGAAATAGTTTGAGCAACGGGACGTAAAGAACCCAATCAGTGAGGCCGCAATGCTTAACGTCCCCATGCAACCGACAAATCACAAAGATCACCGTCGTTTGTCCTGACTCTGCGGACACGTTTCGCAACCAACGTACGCCGGCAACATCAGAACTATTGGAACCAGGTCGCAGACCGCAGCGGAGCCAACAAGAGTGGTCTGTTAGTGACGTTAACTGTGCGTCACGGAGACTTTAAACGTCACAGTGTTAACAAACAGAATGTAAACAAGCGGGGGACTGTAGGGGGGCTCTGTCCGGTAGCTGTTTATGGGCGGCAGGTCGGCAGGAGACGTATTTGGCGGCCACTGCAGGACAATGACTTCCTGTCTTCGCGCTGCTCAATGCGTCAGTGTGTGTGTTCCAGCGCAGCGAGTAAATAACGGCTCCCGGTCAGTCGCAGCGCCGCGGCGCGGTCATATTTCAAACTAACAGCCAGCAAAAAGGGAAGCGATAACTCTCCACACGGCCTCTTCATCCATCTCAAAGTTTGTGCTCTGAGTATCGCAAACTAACTTTACTCTCCAACCGAACAGAGGCATGGAATAACCAGCTTACGGAGTCAACAAGCGCTTGCAGAGGCAAAAAGTCTGCGTTCCGACTTTTTTTTTTTTAATCTATTATACTTTTTGTTATTTTACTTATGGTTTTACGCCTCGTCGATGTCGAGGTCATTAGAGACGGGAAGGAATTCGGCCATGGCCTTTTAAATAGATAGATAGATAGATATGTTCACTTTGATCCCATGTGAGAATAATCTCGGGGATGTGGAACAGTACATACACTTATTAGTAATGTCAATATTACTATATAATTGATAATATTATTATATATTGACAACAAGTTAGCTACAACCGATTAGTATAACCAATATCTCCTGTAATCTACAAATACAATCCCGAGTTAATTAATACTTATTATGTGGAACAGTGTATACACTTGTTACCAGCATCTTACAACCAGTTATTTTCTTACCAACCAGTTACCATGGTAAGTTTCACTGTAATTTGTGACTACATGTTATATCATGTTAGTTGCTATTTATGTGGAACAGTACACACACCTATTAACAATATCAATTATATTACCAACAACTCATAAGCAGTCAATTACTTAAAAACCTGTTAGTGTCATAATTTTTCACAGCAGTTTTTGAGTGCATGCTATCCCATGTTAGTTACTATATATGAGTGAAATTTTGTAAACAGTGTAATTACTTCATTTGTCAAAAGTTTCAACAGAAAGAAAAACCATATATCATTTTAGTAATTGTGGACAACTTTGTCACCTTCCCATTCCATACACCATATATACTACAGGGCGTTCGCCGGGAAACGCAACCCTCCCAGTCTGTTGCCGTCGGCAACTTGCTCGGTCAGCGGGGCCAGCGGTTCCCGCCACACGGAACCGTGAATCACCGCACTGTTTAACACCTCCGCTGCCCCAACAGTGCAGTGGCACAGTATAATGGGACCCTTACATGGTTAAGAACGGTTTCTTTGCATTGTAGCTAGTTCGTGACTTCAGTCTCTTATTAATCAGTGTTGTGAATAAACGTTTCTTTGCGGTTTGGCTGGTTTAGGGCTTCATCTCTTACTAATCTGTACCGTGTTTGAGTGTGAGTAAAATTATGGTACGTTACAGTTTGCAACAAAGAATATTTCTCTACGATACATATGTGAAGAAGAAGTCGTTTAAAAAGTGTCGCAGTAAATTTCGTCGCGAATATCCTGGCGCTTTACTGCCAGCTAAATCAACAATTCTGCGTCTGGTTAAAAAAGTAAGAGAAACGGGTTCATTTTTTAACAAAAAGAGACTGTCGGTCAACCGTATTCTCACAGAGGAGAAAGTTGACGATATCGCTTTTCGACTAGAACAGTCACCCAAAAAATCATTAAGTCAGGGCAGCAGGCAGGCGTATCTAAGACGTCAGCATGGAAAGTAACAAAGCTAGTTCACTTAAAGCCGTACAAAACAATTGTGGTGCATAAAATTACAGAAATAGACCAGGGGCCTAGGATTAGATTTTGCAACTGGTACCTGCAGGGTGTCCACGATGGCACTGTTGATCCGCAACTGACGTTTTTCTCTGATGAGGCCTGGTTTCATCTGAGTGGTTATGTTAACGCTCAAAACAGTCGACACTGGAGTTCAGAAAAACCAAATACTCTACTCCAACTGCCATTGCATGACTTAAAAGTGGGTGTTTGGTGGGCGATTAGTGCTTCGAGAATCATAGGTCCAATTTTCTTCCGTGAAACTCTTACTTCCGCAAGATATATCGAAAATATTGTGAAACCGTTTTTCGAGAAACTTACTGAAGAAGAAAAATTGTACGGCTATTTTCAACAGGATGGGGCGACAGCTCACACCGCTAGAAATTCGCTTGCTGCACTTGACGAAGTGTTTTATGATCGTGTAATCAGCCGTGGGTTGTGACCCGCCAGATCACCGGATTTAAACCCTTGTGACTTCTACCTTTGGGGTAAACTTAAGGGTAAGGTGTACGAAGGAAATCCTCACACATTGGAAGAACTTGAGGAAAAAATCTATCAAGTAATAATGTCCATTGACAAAGGTGAAATCCAGCGTGTGTCTCGAAATATGTTCAGAAGATGTGAAATGTGCATTACACAAGAGGGTCAACACTTCCAGCATCTTTTATAAGGTAAGCTAATGAATTACGACACATTTAAATGCTTAGCACATACAAGTTTATGAAGCGTAATTATTGTGAAATAGTCCGCGGCCGACGGTCGAACAATGCCGGAAGCTGATCGCTCGCTCGCCGGGAGCAGTTTCTTCCTTGTAGCGCTAACAGTGGGTTGCGTTTCCCGGCGAACGCCCTGTATTTTATCAGTCAGTCTTAGTTACCAAATGCCAAGAAGGAAATTCTTTCACAGAGTAAAATGGGTTCTGAAGCAGAAACTCTTTCAGTTTGGACTTAAAGTAGTTGGGTTTTTGCAGATAACATTTACTTTCTGTAGGTAAGACATAGAATAAGGAAGCTCCAGTAAATGTTATCCCTTTCTATACAATTGACAGTGATTTGTAATCCTTGTGAATATTATATTTATCCCTAGTATTTTGAAGGAAGCATCCCGGCATTCGCCTGGAGTGAGTTGGGGAAACCCAAATCTGAATGCCTGGACGGGGATTCGAACCCACCACATCCCGAATGTGAGGCTAGAGCGTTACCGCCCACCCTCCACATTTAGTACGAAACTGAATGACTATGTGAACAAAGCAGATGCAGTAAACCCATTTAGTATAAACTTAGTGTCCGTTGCCTGGACCAGACACTACGTAGAGATTTTAAATTTTTTCTATAAGGAGAAATCTGTACTTTTCGACGCAACTCGCAGTTGTTCGAGTGAAACACCTCTTTAGAAAGACACTGGAAAATATTAATTACTATATGATAATTAAAATCACCGACACTTTTACCAGTCCACTTAATACATTAGCGACAAATCTAAAACACAGTTTGTAAGCCATTTATTTTTAACAAACGGAGCCCGTCATTTCGTCCACGTGGAATTTCTGATGTTAATTAACTGGTACAATATCGAAGGAACTTTTGGTTAGTAGGAAAAAACAGAGAAGCGGAGTTCTTTTTTCCTTCTTCTTGGTTACTCTTTTCTGTTGAACTTAGATTTTCCAACCACATTTTTCTACCACCTATCGTGATGTCAGATATTGTATACAAAGAGATATTGTAAATTATAAATACGTTCACAGTAACAAAGTCCGTTTGCTATTTAGTTTTGCATTTCGCTGAGAGTTAAATTTCAACAACCCAATGTCTAAGTGAAACATATTTGGGGGTGATAAGGAGATGAAACAACTGTATGCGCATGCGAGGGAAATAAATATGGAATCACGTTTACATTGCGAATCATTTTTTTTTGCTGTCGTCAGTCTTTCGACTGCTTTGATGCAATCCTCCATCCCTTCCTATCCTATGCTAACCTCTTCATCTCTACATACCCCTTACAACCCACGTTCTCAATTATCTGCTTCATATATTCTAACCTCTGTCTTCCTCTACAGTTCTTACCTTCGACTGTTCCCTCCACCAACAAATTAACCAATCCAGCATGTCTCAAAATATGACCTGCCAGCCTGTCTCTTCTTTCTGTAAGCTTCTTCCACAAACTTCTTTTCTCTCCCATCATTTCAAAAACTCGTTCATTTCTTACTTTGTCGGTCCACTTAATTTTCAGCATTCTTCTGTAGCACCACATTTCAAATGCTTCAATTTTCTTTTTTTCCGGAATTGCGATACAGTGAATGTATTAATGCGTGTGCCATATTGTTTATTGATACTCGCTAGAAATGATTTCATTATATTCTCTGATCGCTATCATATTAATTTTTTTTTGTTACTTATGGCTTTACGCCTCGTCGACGTCGAGGTCATTAGTGGCGGGATGGGATTGAGGACAAGGAACGGAAGGGAATTCGGCGATGACTTTATGAAGGAAGTGTCCCTACATTAGCCTGTAGTGATTTGGGGAAACCATGGGAAACCCAAATCTGGATGCCTGGACGGGGATTCGAACGTGGTTCCTCCCGAATGCGAGGCCAGAGCTTTAACCGTTCACCCACCACGCTAGGTGTAAGAAAAAGTGATATCGAATCTCGTTTATATCGCGTACAGTGAATGTATTAATACGCTTGCGATAAATGTTTGAATTTTTATACAGGAATATTAGGATTCATTTTTACAGGAGAGGAAATGAATTATTTAAACTTTTAAAAACTATTTAAATTATGAGCAAGATGTCTGTGATCAGCTCATTAATTTTGGAGGAGTTAGAAGCTGGTTATTAACGAAAATTTGACTGTAAAAGTGATTATCAAAAAAATTTTGTTCAAAATGTTCTGCGATAAAAAAGATATATATATATATAAAAAGAGAGAGAGAGAGAGAAAGAGAAAGACTAGATGCAACCTCTATTAAATAATTTATTTTTTCCACAATAATGACTTGGATATAGCTCCTATTTACAAAAGAAACATCAAAAACATCTAAAAATACACGCAGAAAAGTGGGTTTACTCCCCGATACATGCACCAGTGTTTTGATGGAAGGGACGGGTGGATCTGAGGAAGTTGCGCCCGGGTTTCGCTGGTTTGCTTCGAGTGTCGCTGATTTCCGCCAGTCCCCTCCACGCCTCGTGTGTCAGTCGGATTCGCAATGGGAACACAATTAGTCGCGTCCCGGTGACACAAATTGGGCTCAAAGCGTCCGGCGGTGCTCCGCTAAACAGGTCCCACCAGAGATCACATTTGAGAGCGCTGCCGGTGACAGGTGTTCGATAGCAATACACGCGCGAGGCAAAACAACAGCAGTGACGAACCCAAATGCAGAGCTCATTCTACGATGAAAAAAATCCGGACCAAGTTACTGTGAAATTAATCAGTACCGGTAAAATCACGCATCTCCCATTTCCTTTCAAAAATCATTCAGTCTTTGTAGGGCTGTTGAAATACTCAGGAAGTTTATATACAAAACAGCAAGTAGAGTTTTCTTTTTTTTTTTAAATGTGACTACTTTTTAGGGAGGGGGAGGGGCTCCGGTGAAATCTCACGAAAAAGTGGAGGGATCGTCGACGGAAATGCCACGTGAACTTTATAAATACTTGAAGGACAATAAAATTAAAAAAAGAGGTCCACAAACGACGGGGATGTCGACTGTCGACTTTAAGGGGGAGGGGAGGGGAGGGGTTACCGCCCTCGGAAGGAGGAGAGCTAAAAATAAAATAAAAAGTTAATCAGGGGGGAAAACGGCCAAAACACAACTAGGTTCATCTACAAATGTAAAAAATTAAGAGAAAACATGGGATTAAGAAAGCTCAGTAATTTCTTGAGAAGATTTTGGAAAAATATGACGTATCACTCAAAAATTTTAGAATGAAAAGTTTTATACACATAGCAAGATAATTAGAAGTGCGAAAGGACTGGGGGCAAGGAACAGGAAGGAATTCGGACCTTTTGAAGGAAACATCCTGTTATTCACCTGGAGTGACTTGGAGAAACCACGGAAAACCCAAGTCTGGATGGCCGGACGGGAATACGAAACCGCGTCCTCCAGAATGGGAGGGCAGAGCGTTACCGCTCACCCACCACGCTCCGGGCGAACTGTACAATCAAAGCATTCGAAATTTATAGCAATGATTCTTAGTTACAGCGCTGAATTACTGAAATTAAAAGTACTCGACATGGCTTTAGTGCTCGTCGACATTGTGGTCATTAAAACCAGAAGAGCATTCGGAAAGAGGAACGGGAAGGCATTCAGCCATTGTTTTTTGAAAGAACCATTGAACCACTTGCCTCTGGTGATTTTGGAAAACCATGAAATCCTACATCTGAGTGGCTTGTAATCGAACCCGCGTCCTCCCGAATGTTAGGCCTGGGCGTTATTATCCGCTCACAAGGAACGCCTTTTACCGCTAACGCTCGGAACCGCACGAAAACATGCTTAGAACAACAAGCGATCATAAACAAAACAGTGGTGTGTGTCATTTCCATGCAAAACGTTGCATTCTATTTCAAGCAACATACTGATTTTGTAAGACTACAATGTGCCAAACCACAAGTGAAGATACACGATCGTTAATTCAACAGGAAACATCACTCTGTGATTTACAATCAATTTGCTACACCTACGTATAAGCCTACGTTGCAATGTGCTTGACGAAAGCCAGGATATCACATTGACATATGTCACATTACAGTAGGCTTGCCCCCTTCAGTAATTAAATTATTTTAATTATTATATTTATTCTATGCCGAGTATCGAATGTTATGTGCATCGGTGACTGGTGAGACCGACAATCGATTAGTAGATCAGAGAGTGTGTTGAGTCTGGAAGAGAACGTCGTGTAGGTTATCATGCCTCTGGGTCTTGTTGTAGCTCGGTGTAAGTTGTGGCCGAAAATAATTAACAAATGATTTGTATTGTAGTGTATAGGTCCACGTGAGTTACTAATCACGGGCTACCGCGTCGGGAAAACGTCTCACTGACAGAAGTAAACTACGATATTACGTGGTGGATGTTGGTGAACTGTGTTGGTGTGAACAGCTACGTGAAAGTGATTGAATGTATTGCTTTTCACTCTTAAGAACTTGCATCTTCGGATTATATAGTCACTACCAGTAATTTTACTTGTATCTGCTTTAATTACTTTTTTCCATTGGTGGCCGGGTACATTTGTGCAGTACAAAACTGTGAATAAATCTTTGGCTTGTGTTCTGCATACACCTGGATTTATTTGAAGAAACTTTTTGTTATATAGGAATTGATTTGTACCCTAGCCAGCCAATGGTGGCGGCCGAGATTAATTAATTAACGAAGTCTGATGGACCTTACCTTAGGTGGTCATTACAAACTTTAAAAAGGGGACTAATTTGTGAGTCGGAAGGAACTATTCTCAATCCCGGCATACTAATCAATCTGTTCTCCGACACATATCAGCATCATCATTTGAAAATGTAATTAGTGTCGCTTTTGATATTGGACTGCGTGAATGCGAAAGCGACTTGGAATGTGATAACGTAAACTGGGCACATTGTTCTCTTCCACTTTGTTTTAACCACTTCATCGCAATGCCGCATCTGCACTTTGAGGACTATCAGGTGTGTGGTACTATATGCGTTTTTGCGCTGTATTAAATACAATACTTTAAGCAGAGAGTTTTTGGCACTGTTGAATGAAAAAGTAATGATACCCTGACGTCATTGATTTACGTATAATTGTTTCATACGGTATTGATATCTTGTTACTTTGTTTCTCTCTATTAAAATGTTACTTGAGGTAGAATGCAGCGTTTTGTATGAAAATGACACACACCACTGTTTTGTTATTCTAAGCATGTTTTCGTGCTGTTCCGAGCGTTAGCGGTGCAAGGTGTTCCTTGTCAGAAGGCTCGATTTAGAGACTACAGATCGGCCTGAAGTGCTTCCTGTTCAGGCTACAGTCAGTTGCCATCTCTTCCGCATAGACCGTCCCTGAATGCGCAGCGGCGCGAAACTGTTGCGAAAGCTCGTCGAATACAAACAATTCCGCGCGGTGGACATCGCAAAAAAACAAAAAGAAGCGTCCAAACGGAGCGGCACGTTCACACGCTGTCCTGGGTAGACGAAACAATCGCAGAAACAGCACAGTAGCTCGCTCCAGCGACTCTGCCGTTTACCTCCTTAGTTCTTACCCTGGGACCACACGCTTGGCACTTGTCACAAACTCCAAGCCTCTACAGACGCTTGGTTAATTTAGGGGAGCCAAACATTGTCATCCACAAGCTTGCACGTGCGCTTGTATGTTGTGGAGAAGGAAGTATGACGGACGTCGAGGTTGTTTCGGCCATAACTTTTGGCCTAACTTATTTTTATATTAAATAAATAATAAGAAACGAGAAAGACGGCAAAGAAGATCGTGAATGTTAAAAATCCATAGAAACAGTACCAGGTAATTATAATTTCATTCATGCAACTATGATTACGATGTAGCTTCATGTATGTATTTCATGTAATATAAGTATATTGTTTTATAATTAGAATTCTGTAATAAATATTGTTTTAACGGCATTATAATGTCTGTATCAATTATTTTTTGATTGCAGAGAATTTATGGAAGAAACATTTAATGAGGTTCTTTTTGAGTCATCTGGGCAGTTTGATAACTTCTGCCAGATAAGCTATGCTGATTCTGAATATTCGCTGAATGAAATTTCACCTATGATTTCTAAACAAAATACAGACTTCAGAGAAGATACACTATACCAGCTAAATTAATAAATTTATACCTGAGCCAGAACGAATAGAATCTTGTTTTTCTGTAAATGTTTACGAAATGGGACAATAAGGAAATCTATGTTTTTTGTGTGTGTGTGTTTTTTTTTTTTTTTTTTTTTTTTTTAAATCTGCATGACAGTTTTATTTAAAACTTCACTAAGACGACTCTAAGCATGAGCTACTTTTGTTTCCTTATTGTCTTTATACTTCGGATCAAAAATGCAGGTAGCATTCGGGGAATTTTAAAATATCCTTGTTGGGCCATTTATCCATTTCTCCTGCAGCACTTGGATCACAACAAACAGGGACGCAGTCAGTTCACAACCGATACTCACTCCGCACAAACGTGTAGCCGCTTCGCAAGCACTTGCCGCAAACTTCCTTTGATCTGTGCCAAAAACCGGCACCCGGTCGGATCAGCCACTAGTGCTAGCAAGCCTACTCAAGCCAAGCCAAGCGCCCTGTCCACACGTTTCAATTTGTGCCGGTTTGTTGAGGTTTGGCAAGCGTGCGGTCCCGGTTTTACAGCCAATGATCAGCGAATTGTAATTCATTTTAAAGAGAGGGATGTAAAGGACTTACAAACTTTGCGTTGCCTATGCGACAGTGACAATGTTTTGTATGGAGTGTGGCTCTTTATGGGTCGGTGACATGGACACTGAGACGAGAGGATGAAAAGCGGTTAGAAGCGTTTGAGATGTGGATGTGGAGGAGAATGGAGAGGAAATGCTGGGTGGATAAAATAAGTAATGCTGCAGTGCTGGATAGGGTTAGTGAAAGGAGAAAAATACTCCAAGTCATAAACGAGAGAAAGAAGAACTGGTTGGGACACTTGTTGAGAGGGGAGTGCCTGATAAAAGACGCCTTGGAAGGTCTAGTCTGTGGGAGGAGAATAAGAGGAAGAAGGAGGTGCAAAATTACAGACAACATCAAGGAAGACGGCAAATACATGGACCTTAAGAGAAAGGCAGAAGATAGAAGAGCATGGAGAGCAGTCAAGTGAAATCCTGGCCCAGGGCAGAAAACTGATGATGATGACGATGATATAGTGGCCGCAAGAAGGGTTTTCCAACTGTTTAATATAGATAAACCGAGCGTGGTGGTGTAACGGTTAGCGTTTCTGGCCTCGCATTTGGGAGGACGGCGGTTCGAATCCCCGTCCGGGCATCCAGATTTGGGTTATCCATGGTTTCCAAAATCACTCCAGGCAAATGCCAGGATGCTTCCTTCAATAGGCCATGGCCGAATTCCTTCCCATTCCTTTCCCCCCATCCTTTCCCGTCTCTAAAGACTTCGCTGTAAGAGACAGCTAGCTAACTCCAACAGCTGTCAATCCCTACTTGCGGCAATTTTTACATAGGCAACCAAAACTTTGTAAGTTATTTACATCCCTCTCTTTGAATTTTATCTTCGCATAACATTTGATAACAAGATCAACTGGGCGGATCACATTGGACACCTCGTGTCATCAGCTAAATGTCGACAAAGACTAAAAACGAGGGTTGATTACGGGGAGCAAAGTAGGTTGATGTGTTGGGTGTTGCCGCAGTTTATTTGGAGCTGCTTGTCCCCGGAAGGAGGTAATTGTTATCGAAGCGGACCGTACCGCCGGTCACGCGAACGCAGCCCGTCCCGGATGGCGCTAATTGGTTGATTGCCCCTCCAATCGCGCGCCTTGGCAGACTGGATTAACGCAGACACAACTGTCGAGAGGTGACAGGTTGGAGCAAGACTTAGAACATTCGCACATCTGGAGGGAAGCAATCCACGAGCCATACCGCCAAACACACAATTGTAACTAGACCTGTAACCGAGCTCATAATGATGTAGATTTTATTAATTTATCAAAAATAAGCGTATAATCAAAATAAATTTAATTTTTATAACACATTCCACATTTTTCATAACTAAAATCTATTTCCGTATAATACTGCAATATTTTATTTATTTTTTTGCCTCATCTTTCAGCAACAAAAAACGTGGGATGATTTCGCAAGTGAATTTAAAAACAATAATTGTCATATGTTCGCGGCAGGACTAATTCAAGGCCACGCCACCGCACATCTCCGTGCCCGCCACCCGCCTTTCCACCGCTCTAGCGGCACATTCACAGTACAACTTGTAGGACCTACGATGGTCCGATTTTCGATAAAGAACCTTGATGGGCCGTGAAAAGGGTGCATGCAGGACGTGTTGGATATTGTTGGACTCCCAAACAACCAACACGAGTCCTTGCTGTCCAACAAGCTATGGTGGTGGATCGTGATTGGAGGAAACATCCTGCGAGTGTGCGATAAGGACACATGGTGTGCCGCGAGAAAGTACGAGTGGAAAGGAGTGCTTGGAACATCTTGTTTGACCCCTTCTAGTAGCGTGAATGGATGAGCGCATCCTACGGTAGTTCCACACGGATGTCCTATAAGTTGGACCGTGAATAAGCCGCTTTAATTTGCATGCAAGTTCAAACTTCTAAATTCTTCACTTAAGTAATAATACCTTTCAGTTGATTGTTACTTTTATTTCAGCATCGTAAATAAAAATTAAAAAAAAAAATGTTGTTAGGTAAGCGACGACGGGAAGAATCTCGTATAAAGAGAAAATAATAATATATATATTGCAATGTAAACAAAATATCCGCTATACATCCGCATTAAAAATTTCGGTAACGGATGTAGGATTTCACGCGAAAGCCCCGCCCTTGCGGATACGGAGCTCCGTTATATCCCTAGTATAAAATAGGATGTAACAGGAAACAGCTCATTTGCAGCATTTCTTTATGTACCAAAAGAGTTACTGAACGATTAGAAATTATGAAAGGTTTCGCGAATAGAAACAAAAACATCCAAAACGTCCCTTTTACGACTGTTACACTACCCTGTATACCAAAAAAAACTACAGTCTGTGGAAACCCAACGATACTACAAATCAAGTTACAAACATTGATACATTTATTCGGGATACTTATAATTAATAAATGCTACATAGTTAAATATTAATCATAACAGTAAATTAATAATAAAATGATTGTGGGTTAGTGATAATGTTACAACTAACCGGACAGTTATCGGGAGTGTTCTTCGGCTAAGGGACAGGCTGCTAAGGTGTATGAGAACCGTTTAGTGACAAGCATTCCTTTTTCCTCTCAATCAATATTTTTAGTTTGACGATTATTATTTTTTTATTTCCGAATTTGTTTGTCCGCCCGTCACAGGTCTCAAGCACTTGAACAGAGGAAGGTGGAGTCTACGTATTTCGTTGACCCAAAACGGAAATCGTTCTTAAATGTTTCTTAAATTATATTATTGAGGTATTCTGTAAATATAAAGGGAGATATCCGCATTAACAATCTTTTCCCTATTTTTCCGTTTTGCAACCACCTCCTTACCAACGTCCGAGGAGAATTTAATGTACGAGTTTTCTGTACGTATTGAGGTTACATTACAAGAAGTACGAGGGACGGACTGTCTAAAGCCTACCCCAGTTGACAGGCTTTATCAGCTTTCGGGGATTGCACCACCCAGTATCCTGAGAGAAGTGGCTGCGAACAAGGAGAGGACAAACGTGGAACGGGAAAGCGCTCATCCACTGCACGGCCATATACCACCAGCCCAGAGACTCAAATCCAGGAAAAGCTTCCTGAGAACATCGCGGGAACTAATTGGTCACCTGAAAAGGCAAGAGTACAGTTATGGAAAATGAGGGTTCCCAACATCTCGGGACCACTGACAGTTGCAGAGCGCTTGCCACCTGGTCACGCAGAGGACTGGAACGTCTATTGCGAACAGGAGTGGGCAGGTCCAAGGAAAACCTAGTGAGATGGGGTTATACTGATGCTACAAATATTAAGTGCGAATGTGGTGAAGACCAAACTATGAATCATATGCTCGAGTGCCCTTTGTGCCCATCATCCTGCAACAAAGATGACCTGTTTCGAGCAACACAGAATGCACTTGAGGTTGCGGAATACTGGGCGAAATGTGTTTAAAGCTGTTAATTTGTACAATGTTTTTAACTGTGTTTTTGATGTGTATGAATCGAGAATAATAATAATAATAACAAGAGGTATGGAACGTACGAGATTTACGATGGTGGCGGAGCAGAGGAGAGGAGGAGCCGTGGTCTGGTATCGACCAATATGTGGTCGATACTCATCTCTCCTCGAGGCAGGCTGGAGCGTTTTAATCCCGGAGCGGGCTTTCCAGGACGCTGCCTCCTGAATAGCCCGCCAGAGATAATATTGCACAGGATCAAAACACTTCGCGACTTATGAGCAGCAAGGGGCGGGGGATTACAGACCTCCCGTCACAGATCCTGCTCCGCACACAGAATTGTTGCAGCGAGTGCAACGCAATGTAGATATCAGTATAACCTGCCAGAGTAGGCAGACTTCAAGTTATAAGTACTGCAGACGACCCAAACTATCCACCATTAGCATTAACGTTCCATATCTAACGAACCTGGTTGTCACTGCGGCGGGTCCTCCATTCCTTTGTTTTTATTTACTTATGGCTTTACGCCTCGTCGACGTCGAGGTCATTAAAGGCGGGATGGGACCTTGGACAAGGAACGCGAATTCCGCCATGGCCTTTTGAAGGAAGCATCCCGGCATTCGCCTGGAGTGATTTTGGGAAACCATGGAAAACCCAAATCTGGATGCCCGGACGGGGATTCGAACCCGCGTCCTCCCGAACGCGAGGACAGAACGTTAACCGCTCACCCACCACGCTCGGTGCCTCCATTCCTAAAGTGACGATACGTCCGGCTTTCTGGCTATCTGTGCCACTGTCCCCGGAGAGAGAGAAAATGATCCTTTTGCCCAAACAAAACGACAATTTAATATATCTATCTATTAAGGACTAAAATAGACTAGGCGGTTTTATCCGCGCGGCGGTGGAGTCTACGCATTGCTGATCACGCAAGGATTTATAAGCAAAGCCAAGACATGGAAATCTTTGACGAGTTTTAGCTTCATGATTAATTGAGTTTCGGGTATTGCCGCGTTGTTTATTTCCTTACCTAAGCTTTCGGCTGGTATCCTCCAGCCTTCGTCAGAGATACTGTTTATGTTGACATAGCAACGAGCGCCAAGCATCGCAGAGTAAGAGGCCGCTATCTTCGTTGATGTTGTTGGTGTTTTTTAAAATTTCTGCTGCCTCTTTCACCCGTCGGGGCCACCACTGGTCTTCTCTCCACAGTAGCCTCGTTTCTTGAAATTTTACTTCATGCCCGATATTAATAGCATGGCGGACTACGGCGGATTTGTCGCTGTTGTTATATTTGTAGTGGCGGATATGTTCTTTAAGTCTCTCCGCCACAGTGCGACCTGTCTCGCCGATATAAACACTGCCACAACTGCAGGGGATTTCGTAAACACCCATAAGCTGGTGTGGGTGTAATTTGTCTTTTACCTTTGTCAGTGACTGACCAAGTTTGCAGTTAGCCTTATATACTATTCGCACCTCCACCCGCTTTAACAATTTCCCAATCCGGTCTGTGATACCCTGTATGTTTTAGCTTATTTGCAACTACGTCACAGATCAAAAAGTCACTAGCTGGAACGCTGAGAGAGTTGCTGCTGAAGACCGTTGAGCGGAATTATTTCAACACTTCCGTGTTAACACTCTCAACTGGACGAACTTTCGTATAATTAATGAGTACGTTAAGTGTTTGCCTAGAAGTAACGCACCTGTCACAAAAGTTATTTCTCTGATAAATAAAATATGGACTAGTGAAAAAACGCAGTTAAGTGTCGCAGTATTGAAAGTCATTTTGATTACCAAGACTAACATCAGCTAATCACGCAATGAGCTCCATTCGTTCTTGAAAACTAGACCCGATATTATGAAACTGATTTGTTCCGGCAATAAATACAAAACAACTGGCTAGTTAGATCTTAGATGTCAGACACTAAGGCTAAGTAACGTAGGTAACATGCAATACTTTCTACTTGTTATGAGTATTCTTCGTTATTGAATAAAAACTAGTACAATTTTTTTTTTTTTTTTTTTTTTTTTTTAGGAAATTCCTAAGACGTCCCAATCTCACGAAAATGATAAATGGTCACCTTATCCATTCCTCCTCTGCCCACTTCTCCCCCCCTCCCCTCTTGATTCAGTCTAGCTGGTGCCCACAGTGGCTGTTCTGCCTGTAACATTATCCATGATGAACTCAGCTTCGGTATAATTTGTTCGCGATGGGTGCCAACACAACTCTCTGAACAACACAAACACAAACGTCTTGAGGTCTGCCAACACTTACTCGACCATTACACCAAAGAAGTTGAGTCATTTATTGAAAAAATAGTAACCTGCGATGAAACGTGGGCCCATCACTAAGTCCAGAATCAAAACTCCAAAGTATGGAGTGGAAACGCCATGAATCACCGGTGAAGGAAAAATTCAAGACTGCGCCATCGGAGAGAAAGGTTATGCTAACCGTGTTTTGGGATGCAAAAGGGCCTAGACTCTAAGATTACGCCCGCCCTTTCCTTTTACCACTCGACTCAACCTTGAAACCGTCAACAAATAGGGTTTTGAGGGGTTGGAACATCCTCCTTACAGTCCAGCTCTTGCTGCGTCGGACTTTAATTTGTCCTCAGACCAAGAGTAACACGAAGCGGTGCATCGGCGGCTTTGGAACCAACCGTAAACCTTTTTGGCAGGAATACACAAGTAAGTGGACCGCTGGACGAACTGCATTACAAAGGATGGAGACTACATTCAAAAATAATGAAAAGAAAGACCGTATTTTTTATGTAAATAAGATTTAGATTACTGTCGTGGAGTTTGGGATCCGTATCACAAGAGACTGATTGACACAATGGAGAGGGTGCAGAGGAGAGCCGCTCGATTCGTGACTGGTTGCTACAGTCCTTACGAAAGCGTCACAGAGTTGATACTTAAATTGGGCTGGGATTGTTTGGCAGACAGACGACGACGTTTTCGTTTGAATTTATTGTACAACATGCGAAAATATTTAATTTACGAGTGAAAAGAAATACTTCTTCCGCCAACTTCCTTAGGTCGGAACGACAGGAGGGATAAGATTAGAGAAATAAGATACCGTACTGATGCTTTCATGTATTCTTTCTTTTCTCGTGCTGTTCGGGATTGGAATGCACAGAATTAGGATCTAATTTAATTTAATTGCAATGGAGCACAGGCTCCGGTGGCAATTTCCCTACACACCCATCTTCTCCCTATCCTGCTCCCACCTACATTTGCCCTCTACAAATTTTATCTTTAAATTCTTTCAAAGTTTTCGGTAAATTATTCATCATTTCTCTTGGTAACTCATTCCAATCCCTGACACCCTTACCTAAAAAAGAGAATCTTCCCACACCCTTGTGCCTGAAATCGAGTGCCAGCTTGTGGTCATGGTCATCTTTTCCCTTCCATGCACTACTTTTCATACCTATTGCAATATCTTTCCATGCCTCATCGCCAGTATATGCCCTGTACACTCCCATGACCCTCCTCATCCTCCTCCTGTCTTGCAATGAATCCCATTCCAGCTCCTTTGGTGCTTAGCACCCTCTGCCACCCACAATATTTGTGAATTGCGGAGTATAGATGTAGTTGTTTGACTCGTATATAAAGACGGTGAGGTCGTTTAGGTCCCTTTATAATACTTTTAAATTCCTTCAAACTGAATAGAAATTCTTCAAATTTATTAGAAGTACATATTTGTCCTGTTGTAATTGGTTTTAGCTGTGGAGTTCAGGCATCTGGTGCTAATATTACGTGAAAGTCATAAGTAAGTGATGTTGGGATAAAGGTAGAGGTGAGTTTTTAAATGTTTGGGTCGGTTGTGTTTCTCCGAATTATAAGGACTGGAACGGTAAAGCGGTTGCCGATAGCAGGTTGTGCGCGGGTGGTATCGGGTAGTGCAGTGGTCCCGGTGGCCTCGTTCCGCGCCAGTGGTGCGTTGCGGCGCCACGCCAGGCCTCCGCCTAAACACAGAGCCGACAGCAAGTAGCGCTACAACAACCTCGCAATAAACTAACCCTAGCAAGGTATCTGAAGGAATATAACTGCTGCAATGTAAAGTTTTTTGACTGTGGCTTCACGCTTTGCCAACGTCGAGAACATAGAAGCTGAAGACGATGGGAACAAGGAACAGTAAGGAATTCTACCACCACCTTTTTGAGGAACCATTCTCGCATTCGCCTGGAATAATTTAGGAAAACCATGTAAAACCGAAATCTTGATGTCCAGACGGTGAATCGAGCCCCGGTCCTTCCGAATGCAGAGCCAAAGAGTTACAAATTACTGTATCATCATCCTCAACAGTTTCCAGCCTCTGGCCGGGTCTGCTTCGTGCACAAGCCTCTCCATTTCCTCCTTTCTTCCCACCACCTCTCTGTCTCCACTTTGTTCCAGTCCTCTCCTCTCTTCCGTACACACTCCTCCACTCCTTTCAGCCATCCATCTCTTGGTCTTCCTCTGGGTCGTTTACCATGCACCTAAATTTCGTGTATTTTTCTTGGGATTATCTGTATCTCCATTCTCTTTACATTATTATTATTATTATTATTATTACTCCGCGATTCACTAAAAGTGTGTGGCGGAGGGTGCATTGCACCTATCGAAAAGGGTTATGGTTTGGAAGGGTTATACGGGATATAGCAGGAGGCGCCCATGGGCTATTGTGAGGAACCATCCCCGCATTCGCGTGGAGTGATCTGGGAAAACCATGGAAAACCCAGATCAGGATGGCTGGAGTGCTTTATCGAAAGCTACTCCTGTCGGATTTTAAGTTTACTCGCCCGGTGAAATCCTTTCTATTCCATTACCTAATCGCTCGTGGGATAAAATGAGTACAGAAATGAATCGGTTCTGGCCCTGATTTCTCTTATCTTATTTTCGCGGTCATTTCGAGATATGAATGTTGCTGGTAGCAATATTTGCTGACTGTCATTCCGAAATACAGTCTGTCGTGAATTTTTCAATTAGCTTCCGTCTAGAGCAACGCCTTCGGTGTTCCAGGTCTTCCCTACCTAACTCCTTCAACATCGCACTTACGCTTTCCCTCCAACTATATATACCTGTCACGAATCGGGCGGCTCTTCTTTGGACCTTCTCTAATGCCTCCATTAACCCCTTTTGATGGGGACCCCATACAGAACAACAATACTCTAAGTGAGGACGTACTAGTGACTTGTATACAATCGATTTAACTTCCTGAGTGCATTGATTTAAATTTTTTTTTTTTGCTGTCATCAGTCTTTCGACTGGTTTGATGCAATCCTCCATCCTTTCCTATCCTGTGCTAACCTCTTCATTTCTACATACCCATTACAGCCCACGTCCTCAATTATCTGCTTCATATATTCTAATCTCTGTCTTCCTCTAAAGTTCTTACCTTCGACTGTTCCCTCCACTAACAAATTAACCAATCCTGTATGTCTCATAATATGACCTACCAGCCTGTCTCTTCTTTCTGTAAGCTTCTTCCATAAACTTCTTTTCTCACACATCATTTCCAAAACTCGTTCAGTTTCTTACTTTGTCTGTCCACCTAATTTTCAGCATTCTTCTGTAGCACCACATTTCAAATGCTTCAATTTTCTTTATTTCCGGTTTTCCTAAAGTCCATGTTTCGCTACCATAAAGTGCTGTGCTTCCACACAAAGAGTTTTAAGAAGTTCTTTCTAATTCCTAGATCAATATTTGAAACTAAAAGGTTTCTCTTTATCATGAAGGCTCTTTTTGCTAATGCTATTCTGCTTTTAACATCATTCCTGCTTCGGCCATCGGTTGTAATTTTACTTCCCAAGTAACAAAATTCTCTTACTTCTCCTATTGCATCCGATCCTATTTTTATATTTAATCCACTAGTATTGGTATCATTTCTGCTACATTTCATCACTTTTGTCTTGCTTTGATTAATATTCAGTCCAAAGTCTTCCTTCAGTATTTTGTTCATGCCATTCAATAACTTCTCAATATCCTCAGCCCTCTCTGCTAACAAGACAATGTCGTCAGCAAATCGTAGCATACTGATTTTTTCTCCCTGAAAACTTATGCCACATGGAAATTTTTCTTTGACTTTCTTCATTGCTTCTTCTACATACAAGTTGAATATTAACGGGGATAGACTACAACCTTGTCTCACACCCTTTTTAACTGATGCATGTCTCTCGTGATTCTCTACTTTTATTACAGCCACTTGATTCTTATATAGTTTATAAAGTATTCTTCTATCTCGATACTTTAGACCTGACTTCTTTAAAATTTTGAACATCTTATCCCACCTAACATTATCGAAAAGCTTTTTCTAAATCAACAAATGCCATAAAAGTATCTTTGTTTTTCTTGAGCCGCCCTTCAAGTATTAATCTTAAAGACAGAATTGCTTCCCTTGTACCGCGATTTTTCCTAAACCCAAACTGATCTTCACCTACTATCTCTTCTACTACCCTTTCCATCCTTCTGTATATTATTCTGGTCAATAATTTTGAAGCATGTGTTGTTAGACTAATGGTGCGATAATTCTCACATTTGTCGGCTTGTGCTTTCTTTGGAAGTGTGAAGATGATATTTTTATTAAAATCAGTTGGAATTTCTCCTGTTTCATAACTTTTTGATATCAGCTTGAATAATCTTTCGATTCCTTCCTCTCCTAGGGATTTAAGAAGTTCTGCAGGGATCTCATCAATTCCACCTGCCTTATTTGCTTTCAAGTCATTCAGAGCTTTATTAAATTCTATCCTTAAAACAGGATCTCCTAAGTCATCAATGTTGACATCGCCTTCCTTTTCCATTACACTATTGTTCAAGTCGTCCCCAACATACAGTTTCTCAATGTATTCTTTCCATCGGTTAGCTCTATCTTCTGAGCTTAAAAGAGGTTTCCCATCAGCTGCTTTAATGTTCATACCTCTTTTCTTCATTTCTCCAAAATTCTGTTTGATCTTTCGATATGCAACATCTACTTTACCTACGACCATTTCCTTTTCTACTTCTTCACATTTTCATGTAGCCATTTTTCTTTTGCTATTTTGCATTTCCTATTTATTTGATTTCTAAATTGCCTGTACTGCTCTCTTCCTGTTTCATCCTGAGCATTTTTGTACCTCCTCCTCTGATCCATCAGATCCAAAATTTCTTCTGTGATCCAAGGTTTTCGGGCAGCTTGTTCCCTGAAGCCTAATATTTCTTTACCAGCTTTCATTATTTCGGTCTTTAATGCATTCCATTCGTCCTCGGTTGAACTCCTTTCAGAGTTACTTCTTAGACCTAAGTCAACCATTTCTGCAAATTTTTCTCTTGTGCTAGATTGTTTAAGTTTATTCACTTCCAGTCTGTTCTGTTTATACTGCTTCCTTATTCGCTTAAATTTCAGCCTGCACTCCATTATTATCAAATTATGGTCAGAGTCTATATCTGCTCCTGGGTAAGCTTTACAGTCTAGAACTTGATTCCTGAATCTCTGTTTGACCATGATATAATCTAGCTGATATCTGCCTGTATCCCCAGGACGTTTCCAGGTGTATATTCTTCTTGCATGGTTCTTAAATAGTGTGTTTGCCACTACTAGCTTATATCTTTCACAAAATTCTACCAATCTGCTTCCCGCTCATTTCTTTCTCCAAGAACAAAATTTCCTACAGTATTCTCCTCTTTTCCTTCTCCCACTATTGCATTCCAATCACCCATGATTATTAGATTTTCCTCCCCCTTCACATATTGGATTAATTCTTCAATTTCGGGGTATATTTTTTCTATTTCTTCATCATCTTCCTGTGACGTTGGCATATACACTTGTACTAATGTGGTTGGGACGGGCTTAGTTTCTAACCTCATCAAAATAATCCTGTCACTTAACTGTTCATAATAACTCACCCGTTTCCCTACCTTCTTGTTCATTACAAACCCTACACCAGTGACTCCATTGACAGCTTGTGTGCTAATTATCCTGTGTTCCCCAGACCAGAAATCCTGTGCGTCCTTCCATTTAATCTCACTAATCCCAACAACATCTAACTTAAGTTGTTCCATCTCCCTTTTTAAGTTTTCTAACCTACCTACCCTATTCAGACTTCTAACATTCCACGCTCCGACTCGTAGAATGTTTCTATCCATTCTGATGACTCCTCCCTGAGCAGTCCCCACCCGGAGATCCGATTGGGGGACTATTTTACCTCCGGAATATTTTACCCAGGAAGAAGCCATCATGATATATGTAATTTGAGAGGATTACATGTCCTCGGGATACCCTTTGGGTCTTTAATGCAGTGGTTTCCCGTTGCCTTCTGCATCCCTATGCCGTTGATCATTTGTGATTCATCCGCCTTTAGGGGCCGTTTCCAACCCCAAGGACAAGAGGGTGCCCTGACCCACTCCCCACTCTTCCGCCCTCCTTTCGGAGGCCGTTGGCAAGCAGTGGGTGACTCCTTATACCGGGAATCTTTCAGTCGCCAGAGCCTCGTCCGTGCAAACAGGGTGCACCACGTGAAGGAGAGGTTGACATTTGGTTGGAAAAGGCCAGTTATAGCCTCTCCCAAACCCTTTAATTTACGACCTAGAAATCGGAGCATACGATTTGCTTTTCCCATTACATTCTCGATATGCTCATTCCACGACAAATTATTACGAATTGTTACCCGTAGGTATTTAGCGGAATCTACCGTTCTAAGGACAACACCATTAATTGTATATTCATAGTTAATTGGTGTCACCTTTTTACTTACACGCATGACTTGGCACTTTTTAGCGTTTAACTCCAACTGCCAATCTTTACACCACGCAATTATTTTCATAATATCGTCTTGTAACATGTCCATACTATACTATCTCAGTGTGGGCCTTTCCTATAGGGGTTCCTCTTTTATGGCATTACAAATGATAGACAAAAATGGTGCAAAGTGTAATCCAAGAGGAAGTTGACCAAACCGATGTTGCAAAGTCATATGCAGAGTCGCTGGAGCCGAGTTGCTCTAGAATAACCCAATGCAGTTCTACCTGGAGAAAACTGTTCCAGTACTGTCCTGGGCTCAGGACTAAAAGCGGCTACACACGACCCAACTTCGCTCCCAATCTGCAGGGGCAATCCGGCAAGTGCCCTGCAAAATTCCCACGTAAGTAGACAAATTGGGTCTACTACTCCCGATATAGGGATATTGGCAGAGCCCGACAAACAATTTACAGATTGTCCCTGCAGACTGGGAGAAAATAGAGACGTGAGTAACGCGATTGTAATGATTGACACAATTTCGGCTGAGTCGGCTTGGAGCAGGGTGCAAGTGCGTTTCGTGCCATTAGCCGTGTGCGTCGTTAAAAATGTCTGAAGAGAATGAGATGCGGACGAATATTTTCGAAATTTATAAGAATATACCCCAATTGTGGGACAAACACAACAAAAACTACATAAGCCGCAAAATTCGGAAGAACGATTTCAAGTTTTGCTCGAAATTTACAAGGAATTACTCCAGGAAGTAACAATTGTAGTCTTTTGTTCTACCTTAATGTAGTGTTTTACACACTTGTAGATAGCCAAAAATGTTTCAGGAATGATGTCTGAAACCATTTGTGGTAAAATCGTCAAACTAAATTTCATATCTTCATAGGTTTTCCTACTTGGCAAAAATTGCAAAGAAATGACTTCTATGGCGCTTATACTTTCACGCATAAGGGTTTATATATATACGAGGGATCACTAAGTGGAGTATCTCTGCAAACTTTCAGAATCTACTCTCCGAAATTTTTTGAAATGTTCATGTAAGATAACTTATTTCTTATTTTTTTTAATCTGATTAACGTCTCTTAACAGCGAGGTCTTTAGAGACGGGAAGGGATGGGGGGCAGGGAATGGGAAGGAATTCGGCCATGGCCTTTTGAAGGAAACATCCCGGCATTTGCCTGGAGTGATTTGGGAAACGATGGAAAACCCAAATCTGGAAGCCCGGAAGGGGATTCGAACCGCCGTCCTCCCGAATGCGAGGCCAGAACGCTAACTGTTACACCATCACGCTCGGTTTTTTTTCCACCCCTCCCTTAATAGAATCCATGTTTCACCCAATATCTTCTTCTCCTCTCAGTACAAACTGTAGTACAGGTTATTGTTAAAACGATGTCGACTTGTTGCTTTCACATAAAAGGAGCCATTGTTAAGCGCTTGTAACAAGGAGGCATGCGATTAGAATGTAAACTAAAATTGGGAGCGAAATTGTGATGTGTGGAGGGAAGCACAGTATGATTGCTCTGCTGATTGGCCCTGCAGATTGGGACCGAAAATGGCCCATGTGTATTCTCCTTAGGGGGCATCCATAAATTACGTGAGGTGTTTTTCCGGATTTTCGCCCCCCCCCTTTTTTCTCTGGTGAGATTTAGTGAGATCTGGTCCGTGAGATCCCCCCCCCTCCCTAGAAATCGCCCTCGCAACTATTTGAGACCTTCCAAAGTCGGTTACATCCCCACTTTTCTACGAAAACCCCCTTAAAATCGACTTTCGACTTATGTAGACTTTTTTTTTTAGCTCTACAGTCCAACAAAAATTTCCAAAACCTCACGTGAGATTTCCGTTGACCCCCCCCCCCTCCCCCTTGGTGAGATTTCACCGGACACCCCCCTCCCCCTTTTTCCCATTTAACCTCACGTAATTTATGGACGATCCCCTTAGGAGCCCACAACAGTGCAAGACTGACTCTGCAAGTGTCCGTAATACGTGGCGAACAGTTCTGCGAAGTGACGTGAGCAGCAAGTACCCGGCTGTCGAGACACCAGACCGACCACACGTGCTGTGGGCGTGACATGCGCTGTCAGAGCGTGTGTGATAGCCATCTCGGCTGCGAGGCCAGCAGACGACGTGTGGGCAGCCGCAAGTCCTGGGTCCTGCTATCGGTCGCCACCCATACCAAACAAAACTCTATTCTCTCGCCAGTAATATTCGTAACTCTAAAAACACTACCTGTACGAACACAGTACATTAATAACTAACTTCTAAGGCCATCAAAAATGATGGACTCATAACATAAATAACTTTTAGAAGCTTAAATAACTCATTCTCTGTGTTGTATAGACAAATGCTAATATCTCGGCATGAAACAAAGCTTTTCTCGCAGACCCATTAATAGCGCTTCTCCTGGGATCGTGAACACAGCGCTCTCTCTTTGAACTTATATGACTGGTAAAAGGTTGCGAGCCCAGTTGGTAAGAGCTGATGATAGGGTTGGAGTGTGGTGCAGAACCCACGAGGCTTTGGACCCATGTTGTAAGGACGGCGCTGTGCAGCTGATAGTGCCTCCGTCCTGGTATGAGCTGTGTTTACATGTCATGGACTGCGAACTCTGGTCAAACTGAACTGACCACTGACAGGAAATGGCAGTGTTCACCTACTCGGAGACCATCCGAAGCCATTTTCGGATACCATGATCCCAAACAACGATAGATTTTTCCAGGATGGCAACGTGCAATGTCTCCGGGGCAAAATTTCCATGACAGCTTTGAGGAACATTATGCACTATTCCAGCTAATAATTTCGGTACCTCGGTCGTCAGACATGAATTCAGTCTAACATAACGGGGACATGATCGAAATGTCATTTCACGCACTGGGTTCTTTTCGCTTATTGCTTTACGCCTCTTCGACGTCGAGGTCATTAGAGGTGGGAAGTGGTGGGGGCAAGGAAAGGGAAGGAATTCGGCCATGGCCTTTTGAAGGAAGCATCCCGGCATTCGCCTGGAGTGATTTCGGGAAACCGTGGAAAACCCAAATCTGAATGCCTGGACGGGGATTCGAACCGCCGTCCACCCGAATGCGAGGCCAGAATGAGGTTATTACAGGCGGGAAGTGATTTGGGGGGGGGCAAGAAACGGAAAGGAATTCGGCCATGGCTATTGAAGGAAGCATTCCGACATTGGCCTGAAGTGATTTAGGGTGGCCATGGGAAACCAAAATCTAGATCCTTGTACATAGACTGTATCTCAAACTAAACCCAACGCACAGTGGTCAACCGTAAGTAAACAATACCACACTTTGCACTTATTCTATACTGCAGTATGACCGTGCTTTCTATGGGTAGTTCTAACCAAGGTAAGGTAGTATTGGACTGTTCGTGGTTTAATTAATATCATAAATAACCAGTCCACCATACAGTTCACTTTAAACTTGTTTTTATTTTCATAAACACGACGTCAAAGATACTGTTTATATGCATACATACAATCCAGCGATTGTATGCAACACTTCTTCCACAGACAATACAGACCTTGGCCGTCTTAAATTGAGTCGGCGAAAACTTTTTCTCTGTCTCTGATGTTGGATTTATAACCGAAATTTCTAGAATACTACAAAGGATTCCGACAGACTTTTACCGAACATTAACAATACTTAAACAATTAAAACATATTAAAAACAATCAGAATTAATACATAATCATTTACAATCATTACAAAATGGTCACAAATGGAAAGCAAAGATACTTAAACACATAATTATCCACAGTAATTATTTTAAACTATAGTAAATTGTTCTTTAGACGTCTTAACTTGCATTAATACTTGGAATTACAAACATTTAAGGACCTATTTTGCACAATTCGGCTCTTAAACATATTAAATGGCCTCTAAATAATTTCTTTTCATAAAACAATGTCTATATACATTGACTTACAGTAAATTGCAAGGTCATATTCATCCAAACTCTAGCTTACTACAATTGCTTCATAAAATACAATTCCATTTCATTTTAGGTTTGAGGGCTGTTACAGTAGCTGTAAGTTTCTCTGCTCTTGGTACTGTATGGGATGGTTTCCTCTTTGTAATCCCTCCCTGGTGACTGGTACGTGTTCTGTTGGTACCGACGCCTGGTACTCGCAGTACAGTTGGCAGAGTGCCGACACGACTTGCTCAATGGACTGGGACGGCGCGGCGGCGTGATCCTGAAATGTCAAGGGGACCGCCCCACAGACACGAACCCAACCAGCTGTTGTTACGAGTATGTACCACGGACTTACTTTCGTTATCTCTGACGATTGGCTAGAAGTGTCACTTCACACTGAAATTGCAGAAAGGAAAAGACTAACAAAAAGCAGTCGTACACTTTGAGAGGTACACACTTTGACAATAAATTTGGCCGCTTGCCAGTATTGCGTTACTGTTTCCTGGGATGACATTGATGTCAGATTTTGCTAAATAAGAGTGATAGAATTTTTCTCTATAAGGTGTTTTTTTTTTTTGTCTCAAGCCACTATCTAATTAAAAAAAAACATCTAGACAAAGATTTAATTTAATTTTTTTTAACTCCATTGCAGCGCAAGCTCCGGTGGAAATTTTCCTACACCCTCTTTTTCCCCTTTCCTGCATCCACCTACATTTTCCCTCTACAAATTTCAACTTTAAATTGTTTCAACGTTTTTGGTAAATTATTCATCATTTCTCTTCGTAAATTAGTCCAATCGCTTATCCCCTTACCTAAAAAAAAATTAAAAAAATAATAAAAAAAAGATAGAGAGAATCTTCCTAAACCCTTGTGCCTGAAATCGAGTGCCAGCTTATGGTCATACACATCATTTCCCTTCCATTTATCTTTTAATTCTTACACCAATATCTTTCCATGCCTCACCACCGGTATACGCCTTCTACACTCCCATGACCCTCTTCACCCTCCTCCTGTCTTCCAGTGAATCCCATTCCAGCTCTTTTATCATATCTGTTACTGATTGCGTTCTGCGGTAATTTCCAGAAACAAATCTAGCAGTCCTTTTTTGCACCAACATTGTGATACTAACATACTACACTACCATATTCAAGCAATGGTCTGACCAAAGTTTTGTAACCCAGCTCGTTCACTTCTCTCGTACATCCCCTCATCACTCTCTCCAACAAGTGCAGAAGTTTGAAACCTTTTCCTACCACCTGTCCTATGTGTCCTGCCCAGTTAAGCTTGTTATCAAAAGTAATGCCAAGATATTTACATTTCAAGTCTTCAGCAAGCAATTCTTTCCCCACCTCATAATCATAATACACCTTTTGTTTTTTTATTTGTGTATCTAATAAGCTGACTCTTGTTTGTATTTATCTTCATCTCACGTTTACGAACCCAATTACATAACCGGTACCAGGCCCGCCGCTAGCTGTTTCAACGCCCTTGTGAAATACCGATTATGCCGCCCTTTCCAACATTATTATGCCGGCCTCATTGTTGCCGCCTCAAGCTGCAGTTGAGCTAAAAAAAAATAAGGAAGGTCACCGCTAAAAGAATTTGCCACCCCCTATATCCGGTACTGCAAATTTATTTCGCAGCAACTTTTTTTTTTAGCTCTGTTACATTGTGGCGACAATGGAGTGGCAACTATCGGAACGGCGACAGTTGATCACTCGATTTGTCGCCCCCCTAGACGTGCCGCCCGTGTACGGTGCACGCCTTGCACGACCGCTTACGGCGGGCTTGACCGGTACAGAGGCGAACAGCAAAGCAGCCTACGTACGGTTGTCACTCGGAATGGCACTTCAACTTATCGGTGTCTGCGCGGGTCACGTCCGCGGAAGGAAGTAGTGCGGGCCCGTTACCTGCACGGTACTGCGCAGGGTAGCGGCTTACGGTAAGCAGTAAGACCCCCCAGCAGCAGCTTACCATGTAGCCAGGGCCGGATTTAAACTTATTTTAGTGTAGGCTGTTCATTTTGTGCCTCACTTTTCTCCTTCATACTTATACTAATCACTAATTTGTATTACCTTTATTAGGTAGCAAACGATTATATATATATATATATATGTATATGTGAACGGATATAGATTAAGAGTGACTTCATTACTTGAAAGTATTCAGATTTAGTCATAAAATAGAAACAAGAAAAATGAATGTTTATTATGAAACAAGAATACAAACAAGAAAATAAAAAATGTAATACATAATTCTAGTTTTCTACGGGATTCTTGATTGGCGAACATAGAGGAACAACTTTCTCATTGACAGTTTTACATACGACAAACTTCGTAACACACTTTTATCGGCAAAGAATCGAAAACACGTTGAGACGTACGCTCTGATTTGTAATCAGTTATTATTAAACGATTATAATTTATATTAATTTGAATCAGAATATCGGTTTCGGCATAGTTCAATGCATGTTCCTTAAAAATTTCAAATAATTTGATTCATTAATATCTTAGAAGTGACGAGTTACGATTCAAAAATCATTGACTTTTGAATTATTTTTTCAATAAAATTAGGACTTTCGAGCGCTTGGGGACTTTCAACATCCAGATACTCAATGAATGAAATCTTAGATAATACTTAAGTATTTTTACTATAGACATCATGAAATGTAAGTCTGTCAGCAGAAACTTACCTCTGTCTATAGCATATTGTCTCTGGTCTATAGAGTCTTCCTTCGGAAATATACGACGGCTTACAGACTGTGTTGAACAAGATAGAAAGTCAGGAAAGTAATGAATAATGAAATTAATAATTTAGCTAATTGTTCGCTTTCACCACTTACCTAAATTAAAATTGATAGTAAACGTATTTTTTTTTTTCTATTAATTGTTCCGAGTTTGTCACTTCACTACCAGATGTCACCACTTAAATGAAAATTTATAGTAGACGTTTTTCTATTATATTTATAATCACACACAAATTTGACGGCTTACTAAAGCGGGCACCCTAGGAAATTTGCCGCCCCTAAAACGCTGCCGCCCCTAGGCAGGAGCCTATATAACCTAATGGGAAATCCAGCAATGCATATAGCACCGCAGCAAGCGGAATATTACGTTCAACACGGATATAACTTTTTACAGTAAGTCCAATAGTGTTGTAAGATAACTGATGAGGCATTACCTGATTCAATAATGATTTTAAAAAAAGGGCGTGTGGCATTGTTGGGCGGAAGGGCCAGAAGGGTAGTTCGACCCATGGTTCGACCACGGGTCGACTGGGTTTAGACATGCCGCGCATGCGCAATTTAACGTGGAATCCGAACCACGGAGCGTCCTAGCGAACTGCACAAGAACAAAGGAAAGAAGCGTTGTGGCGTATCGCATTACACAGCAAGCTTGTCCAGTTACTCAGAACGAAATTCATTACAAAATGATTATAAATCTCAAAATAGAAATTGAAAGCTGATGTAAGGTATTTCCTCCATTACATGTCCTTAGACCGGTAGATTCCGCTAAATACCTATGGGTAACAATTCGTAATAATTTATCGTGGAATTAGCATATCGAGAATGTAATTGGGAAAGCAAATCGTATGCTCCGATTTCTAGGCGGTAATTTAAAACAATGCACTCCGGAAGTTAAATGGATTGCATACAAGTCACTAGTGAGGCCTCACTTGGAATATTGTTGCTCTGTATGGGGTCCCCATCCACAGGGGTTAATGGAGGCATTAGAGAAGGTCCAAAGAAGAGCCGCCCGATTCGTGACAGCTATATATATATATATATATATATATAGAGGTTAGATGCAATAGTTGGAGGGAAAGCATAAGTGCAATGTTGAAGGAGTTAGGTTGGGAAGACCTGGAACACCGAAGGCGTTGCTCTCGACAGAAGCTAATTGAAAAATTCTCGACTGACGTATTTCGGAATGACAGTAAACAAAGATTGTTACCAGCAACATTCATATCTCGGAATGACCGCGGAAATAAGATAAGAGAAATCAGGGCCAGAACCTTTTCATTTCTGTACTCATTTTTCCACGAGCGATTAGGGAATGGAATAGAAAGGATTTACCAGGCGAGTAAACTTAAAATCCGACAGGAGTAGCTTTCAGTAAAGCATTCCGGCCATCCTGATCTGGGTTTTCCATGGTTTTCCAGGATCAGTTCAGGCAAATGCTGCGATGGTTCCTCACATAAGCCCATGGGCGCCTCCTGCCATATCCTGTAAATCCCTTCCAAAGTATTACCCTTTCTGATAGGTGCAATGCACCCTTCGCCACACACTTTTAGTGAATCGCGGAGTAATAATAATAGTAATAATAATAATTACAGCACCGTTTCTCAACCATTTTCAACCCGAGGACCAGTAAAATATCAGAAATAACCACTAAGATTAACCTAATTTTTTTTAACCTTTATGCGTATTATTACTGCGATCAAGCAGATGAGAAATAAGCCGAAAAAGGTGGCTTAGAAATTTCAACCGAGAAAATTAAAATTCATCTGCACTGGATTCAACACTCTGAAAATTAACACGAAATACGGGCAAGTCAAACAGGTTCTACACTTCAGGTACTTAGACGAGATTCTGGAGTCAACAGTGCTCGAAAAATAGCACTGAGTTCAACTACAGAAACCGAAGAGAACGTACGAAATAACACACGACATCAACAACAAAAAATGCATGTTAATACTTACAAAGATCCGACACTACAACACACTGGTCAAAACTTGAAGTTCTGTACGCAAGTGAAAAACTCATAGTCAACAGAAAAGGCGACCTAGAAAAGGTCCTGAAGGAAGAACGGAAGACCGCGAGGAAATTTCATGGCACAAAGAAAACAGAAGACGGGTACAGACTGCAATCCCGAAAAACAACAGAGAAGATGTCTAACCTTGTAACAGAAATCAGAAAACGAAGATTAAAATTATGTGGGCACGTCCATTGACGACCAACAAAAAGCCTTAAACATAAGATCATGGCAAACCCCAAACAGCTGAGGGGTATACCGTGGATGCAAAAAATCGAAAAGAGCCTAGAGAGGGCCCGAATAGGCACTAGGGAAGTTTTAGGCAGGAACGTATTCACTCACTGCACACACTAAACTCGAAACAGGCTAAGGTCAAGGTATTCAACGTGTAAGTTTGGTCATAAGTGAAACATGGTGCGCTGAGTGGACCAATTCCATCCCTGTCAAACATGCACTAATCCAAACAGCCTCCTGGATTCAGCCTACCTAGGAAAACCTGGGCGGCACTGAACCGAGTGAGAACAGGCCACGGTAGATGCAACTACTGGATGTACAAGTGGGAAATGATAGAGAACCCTTCTTGTGACTGCGGTAACTACCAGCAAATCATTCACCACATCGCCATGGAATGACCTCTTAGGAGATTCAGAGGTACAGTGCATCAGATTCACCAAACAACCACAGAAGTAATTGAATGGCTGCAATCGTTGGACATCAGTCTGTAGTAACATCAATGTTTCGTTCTGTCCATTGTGATTCAATGGACTATATATGGACTATATATATAAAGGTGAATGTATGTATGTTTGTTTGTTTGTTTGTTCTTCATACAAATCCACAGTTTTCATCCGATTACGATGAAAGTTTGCACACTTATCCTTCGAAACAAGAAGAAAAGTACTGTCTACATTTGGTTGAAAAATTTTCTTTATAATTAATACATGTTGACTTATAATTTCGAAAAATTACTGAACGGCGATAGACAGACGCGTAGGATGTGTAGGTCTCTGTACTGGCTTTTTCATGTAGTAGTCTGGTAGCTCGGTGGTTAAAGCGCTTGCTTACTGCTGTTTGGGTAGTGGTCTCCTGTTCAAATCTCCGTGGAGGCTAAGATTTTTAAAAATTGTTTTTGATCGTAAGAGTCACGCCTGGACCGTCGGTTATTCGGATTGAATATCAAACTGTAGATATTACAAAGTTAGGGATGCAATGCGAGGCAAATCATAGGTAGTCTTGCAATGCTGTAGGTGTACACTTTTTTACGTTATAATAATCCCTCAGGGATTGTTCGCAATCAGTGTGTGTGTGTGTGTGTGTGTGTGTGTGATTTGCAGTTATAATGCGGAAGTAAGTCTCTATCTTTTTGTTACGTTTTGATGACTAAATGGCTATACCAATATTAATGTAATTTGACAAGAAAATCTGTAGGAAGGGCACAGGACATTTTTTCCGTTATGATTAACAGTTGCAGTCACGAAATTTTGAGAATTTATCGAATGTTGACAGAAATATGTTGGAAATTGATTCTCTTCAAGAAAAAATGTTCGACGGTAGAACGATATAGTGATAGCTTTCCTGTCATATTATGCCGACTCGATGTTGTTTGGGACCAATCCTTCGTTACCAACAACTTTCTATATTCAATTCTTGCACAGAAATTCTTAGTCCACACGTACGAAGTCGCGGATATCAGCTAGTAAGTAAATAAATTACTAGTATGCAGGTTTGGTGGGTTAGTGTAGTGAAGATTCGTGAAACTGTTTTAATACGGTTTGTCGAGATAACGGGAGACTCTTTGATGTGCCGCTGGTCTGTCTGTTGGCTGGACGTATTAGTGAGCTTGTCAGCTACAGTTCTCGCACGACCCTTACCACCTCGTTTATAAGGAGTGACTCGCCATTACGACAGGCTCTAAACCTGACTTTATAACCCCCCCCCCCTCCCCGCCTCACAGCGATCTGTTGCAACACGTTGGCGTTTGACGGGTGACAGTACAGGACTTGTTGGGACTACGGCTAATTACAGATACACATCTCGCGGGGCAGTAATGACTCAACCAACTCTCCTTATTTGGCAACCCCTATTCAGCAACGCGCTTACCATTCAGAAACAAAACGAATAATTAAACGAGGAAAGATAACGGATATATGGGCCAGCGGTAACACTCTAGCATGGCATTTGGTGGGATGCCGGTTCGAATCCCGGTCCGGCCAATCTGACTTGGGATTTTCATTTCAACCGAATGCCTGGATGGTTTATTCAAAATGGCATGACTAAACTTCTTCCCGTTCGTTGCCGCCAGTTCTTTCCCGCCTCTAATGATCTCGTAAAGTCATAAAAAAGGGGGGAGGAAAGAAATATTGTTACCAGCCATACACCGTGTAGAAGTCTACACAGGAAGCTACAAGATGGCCGCACATCAACCCGCCAGAGTGGCTCAGAGTCCAAGCTGACCTGACTGCGACTTCCCGCAACCATCAAGGCGGATGTCGGAACAGTCCCTCAAACAACAACACTTTCCAGCAAACAAAAAATACACTTATCACACACAGAACATAGTTATACATTTCGCAGACAGATGGCACACCTCATTTCCATAAACTACGCGAGGTGCTTTTCCGCATTTCCGGCTTTTTCCCTCTGGGTGACACTTCGAGAGATCTGGTCCAACCCTCCCCCCCCCCCCCTAGAAATCGCCCTCGCAACTTTTTGAGACTTTTTTTTTTAGGTCTCACCCTTCCAAAGACGGTTACACCCCACTTTTCGACTGTCGCTTGTTTTGTAGTAGACCCTTTTTTTTTTTTAGCTCTACAGTCCAACAAAAATTTACAAAACCTCACGTGAGATTTCCGTTGACCCCCCTGCCTCTTGGTGAGATTTCGCCGCACCCCCCCCCCCCCCCATATTTCACCTCACGTAATTTATGGACGCCCCCTTAGAACGTAGTAAGACCTGGCAGTAGGTATGAAGTGCTTGGCGTCAGCAAGGACATGCAGCCGTGAAACCAAAGATACAAATACGACCATGCCAACGATGAGTAAAACTCATCGAAGACAGCCGACCCAAAATGTTAAAGAAAAAATGGAGGTGAAGAAAATACGAGGATAATCAAGCAGCATTTTGGGTGATGAATTAAAATATATAGGAGATTTTCTGGGCGATTCCAGACTGTGTACTAGTATAATATAAATTGCCTAAACACATCTGTATTAAACTGTATTCACTAATGAAAAAAAAAATGTAGGAACGCTTTAAAAAGAAACCAATAGGCAGTAAATTTTAAATAGAAGTTACTCTAGGTTTTGGGAAATTGTATTTTGATAGTATGTATAATTTGATAATAGTGATGTTGCTGTTATGTAGTGAAAAAAGGAAGGATAGGAAAAATAACCCAACACTTGCCACAGAAGACTCAAGGGGAGGGGGGGGGGGGGGCAGGACGATCACAAACGCATTTTACAATATATCGATGAAAAAATCTTAGTTGTAGTAGATGTGACACGTATATATCAAGGAGACAGATATGTACACATACAGACCTACCATATAATTGATCAAAAATGAACCAAGTGAAACGGAGGGCGATTGCGATAGCAAGGGGTGTAACGAGAATTAAAGTTGAATTAAAGTTAAATAAAATGAAAAAAATTCTGAAAATATATGTTTAAAAATATGTAAATATAAATTGTATATTTATAATAATGTCACAGAATTACAGATGAGAACGATGCCTGTCGTCTAGCATATATTCATAGGCCAGTTTAATGGTATATATATAAATCTAATACAATAAAAAATCAATTAAAAATATTATCGAAGATCTTAGAAAAATTTCAAATAAGTATTTTCTCTGCGTCCTTATTATTCGCCTAGTGTTACCCGCGACTTCGCACGTGTGGACTTAGAACTTTACTACCAGAATTGAATACAGAAATTTGTTAGTTGTACGTGAAAATTATGAACAGATCCTACACAAACTGACTGCGAGAGAAACAAAGCCTGAGTGACCGATATAACACTACAGAGACTCACACACGCTATCCGTCTGTCTGTCAACGTTCAGTTAGTTTTTAAAAATTCAAGACAACTTATGTTACCTATCCCAAAAAATGTATCCTATGTCCTTCTAAATGATGCATAGTATTTTCCTGTTAAACTTCATCAAGATCGGTTTAGTCGTCTAGACCTGAAAACGTGACAAATAGACAGAAAGATAGAGTTAATTTCGCATTTGTAAAATTAGTGTAGATGTACGGCATCGAATGATACACTCGATTTTATACAGAAAAAGTTTATGTTCTGAAGAATGAAATTTATTGGCGCTGTGAGTTATTGTCTCTGGCGTGCTGATTTTTCCTCTGGTGAAGTGTATATGTCAGCGGCCGCTGTGGAGCTGAGTATTTCTGTGCCGTCTGACAGCGGAGACCTCAATCGATGAAGACACCCCTCCCACCCCTCAGGGGCAGCGCAGCCAATTACGAGGGGCAACCAACCCCCGCAAAGTGGACAGACCAGCCTCACAGAGGCACACACGTCTTGGAGATTCTATTTCCTGTACCAAACGCCGTTTGGCAATCATAGAGCGACACTCGTACCAAAGGGTGTAAGTAGAGGAAAACTTTAAAAAGCTTTCGGCTCTTCAGAACCAGGAGTTGGGTAGTAAGGGTGATATTCACGCAGTTCTCTGTGAAGATAAAAGTGCAGGCGGCAGTTTTTTTCCTGGTGGTCACGCAACGAATTTGCGTATTAATCGACTGAGACCAAATCGAAAACTGAAGGTCAGTAGTGTAACTACTCGCTGTGCTGGAGGCCAGCTTACGTTTTCGATTTTTTTTTCTTATGGCTTTACGTTTTGTCAACGTCGTGGTCATTAGAGGCGGGATGGGACTGGGGACAATGATCGGGAAGGAATTCGGCCATGGCCTTACGAAGGAAGCGTCTCGGCATTCGTCTGGAGTGATTCGTAAAACCCAAATCTGGATGCCCGGACGGAGATTAGAACCCGCGTCGTCCCGAATACGGGGCCACCACGCTAGGTACGTATCAGGATGTGTGCGACGCACCCTCTGCCACCCACCTCACAGCGAAACGCTGAGTAACAGTAATGGTTGAATACGGAGGTACTAAGTGAAAATTATATGCCCAATACTTTATGCAGCTATTACGAGACCTTCATTTACAAATAATGATTTATCCAAAAACTAACATAAAACAACGGTTTAGCATGAAGCTTTTTTAGATACACTGATTCTTTCGCTGCATATTGTAATGACCATACGAACTAGTTCTCGTTAACTATCATCCTTGTAATTAACTAAGTCTGTGGCTAACACAGAAGCGAAAGAAGCAAAACAAAATAATATCCCGCATTTGGTTTCATGTATTTTTTTCATCCATAAAGTTGTTACCACTGAATTCTTTTAACGTAATACTATTTTTCTTGATCCGCCCTTCAAGTATTATTCTTAACGCCACAATTGTTTCTCAAGAAAAACAAAGATACTTCTACGGCGTTTGTTTGTTTAGAAAAAGCTTCTGATAATGTTACGTGGGACAAGATGTTCAAAATTTTAAAGAAGACAGGTCTAAAATACCGATATAGAAGAATACTTTATTATGTTTATAAGAATCGAGTAGATATAATAAATGTAAAAAATCATGAGAGACTTGCGTCAGTTAAAAAGGGTATGAGACAAGGTTGTAGTCTATCCCCATTTATATTGAACTTGTATGTAGAAGAAGGAATAAAGGAAGTGAAAGAAAGATTTGAATGTGGCATAAATGTTCAAGGAGAAAAAATTAATATGCTACGATTTGCTGATGACATTGTCTTGTTAGCATAACAGGTTGAGGATATTCAGAAGTTATTGAATATCAGGAACAAAACACTGAAGGAAGATTTTGGACTAAATATAAATCAAAGCAACACGAAAGTGTTGAAATGTAGCATAAATGATACCAACACTAGTAATTTAAATATAAAAATAGGGTCATGTGCGACAGCAAAAGTTAGTGAATTTTGCTACTTAGGAAGTGAAATTACAACTGATGGCCGAAGCAGGAATCATGTTAAAAGCAGAATAGCACTAGCAAAAAGAGCCTTCATGAAAAAGAGAAATCTTTTAGTTTCAAATATTGATCCAGGACTCAGAAAGAACTCTATGTGTGGAGCACCGCACTTTATGGTAGTGAAGCATGGACTTCAGGAATACCAGACACAAGGAAAATTGAAGCATTTGAAATGTGGTGCTATAGAAGCATGCTAAAAATTAAGTGGACGGATAAAGAATAAAACGAACGAGTTTTGGAAATGATGGGCGAGGAAAGAAGTTTGTGGAAGAAGCTTAGAGAAAGAAGAGACAGGCTGGTAGGTCATATTTTGAGATATGCTGGATTGGTTAATTTGGTGGTGGAGGGAACAGTCGAAAGTAAGAACTGTAAAGGAAGACAGAGATTAGAATATATGAAGCAGATAATTGAGGACGTGGGTGGTAAGGGGTATGTTAAGATAAAAAGGTTAGCGCAAGATACGAAGGGATGGAGGATTGCATCAAACCAGTCGAGTGACTGATGACAGCAAAAAAAAATAAAAAAATTATCAACCCTTTTTCCTTTCTTCATGAATAGTTTTGTGTGTCCACTGGTCTTCATATGAACAACTATTCTGTACTATTTCTCTGGCGGATTTGACTTCCATTTACAGAAAAGCAAATATGTTCCGAATGCCGCGATTAAATACTGCATCAAAATACATGTTATCGCTCTTTGGAACACGAGCTTATAGAGTCGTGAGAGATTTTCCAAGGTACTAATTTGGAGTGTCTGCGTGGTTAAGCTAGCAGATATACTGAGAGGACATAATGTGTCAAGTATCTGCAAGGTCGCCGCATTGTGCCGACATTTATATTCGAGCGTTTACTGCCGCGGCACCTCCGCTACGACTGAAGGCTGCCACCGCGAAAGAGCAAGGACACCTCGTACAGAGCCGTGAATAACGGAGACAGCTTTACTGCCGAATATTTCACTCCACTAAGTACCAAACACCTGCTGTGGCGGCGAATCTTCTACTGTGCAGATCCTCCAAACTAGACAGAAACTATTCATATTATACAGAGCGAATCCTTCGGGTCAAATACAACACAAAAGTCATTTCCCCCCAGTAAACTCATTTTTGTCGCTTTTACACCCTATGTATTTTTTTTTAATCGCCCTTAAGGCCGGTCGTTCACTGGAACCGAATTTCGTCTGAACCGTGTTCGTCGGAGTAATGCCAGATATGACGGCCGGCCAGTTCATCCAGTTAAGTAGTCACACCTTGAGGGGGAAGGGAGGGGGTCAACAAAGTGTGACATCGTGTCACAAGGGGGGGGGGGGACGTGTTATAAACTTTGCGACATCACATGCATAATTTGTATCACTTTTTGGCTCGTATTACCCCAGTGTCGAGGCATACTTATTTAAACCATTATATGGCATCTGTGGACTATATTTTTCATCATGCAAAGCCACTAACCAACACAATCAATTACATAAGAGGCAACTAGAAGTTTTCCGCATCATGAAGATTCGTCCACAAAGCATTGCCGCTAGACGAAACAGGGAAGTTCTTTGCTTATTAAACGATGACGATGCTTTATGGTTGGATGAAGATGATGTTGACACATCGAATGTTCCCAACACTATCGAAATCAAGAATGAAGTAACCATTATACCAATAATAAACAGTATCAAGGAATGGGTTCAAAATCCGTGGACACATGATGACTCAATTTTGTATCATTAATTCGATTTTTTATGTTTTTTTTTATATTTTGAATTATTGTTGATATGATTTTTTAACTAGAAATACATAAATCATTTTGGAAGTGCTGTTTTAATTCATAAATTTAAAATTGCAAAATATGTGACGTCACACCAGGGGAGGGGAGGGGGTCCCACATATGTGGCAACCTGTGACATGGGAGGGGTCCAAAAATCGTGAAATTCGTGTGACGTAATTCGTGGATGGCCCCTACCTAACCTGGCTCACTGCAGCCGAATTACATACGACACACAATGTCGATCCGTCATTGTTGCTTCAACCCCACGGGATGTTTTAGCGACTTACGTCTTGTTAAAACTAGACTTTACCTTGCCCTCTTGAAATATTACGAGATATTTAGGACGTGTAGACCCTTGGGCTGAACCTGTGATGCGCGCCCTGCTCGCACAAATATTTTGAAATTCAACCTTGCATTATACAGTTATTTTCTAACCAAAAACCTAAAATAAACGTTTGAAATTTATAATTAAATTGTAGAATTTTTTTCTATATCGTATATAGAAGTATACTGAATGTTGAGATAAAAATGAAAACAATCGAAAATCATTAAGGTATTCGATACAATTGATCAACACCGCTCTGAACAATTATAGAAGAAAAGGAATGCTAAGTTGATATTCATGTCCGTGTTGCCAATTTTTCAAAATCAATATTTCAATTCTAAAGATAAATGACCATAAATAATAACAATAATAATAAATAAAGATACAAAAAGGAGCAATATCTAGCGGTAATGCGATCATGACCCATGGTAAAATTTCGATTTGTTGTGCTGCTGTCTAGCGGTATTGCAATAATGAACCATTGGAAGTTTTCGATATGTTTTGTTGCTATCTAACTGTAAAGCAAAAATGGACCATTCGAATTTTTCGATATGTTGTGCTGCTATCTGGCGGTAATGTGATCATGACCAGTGAGAAATTTTCGATATGTTGTGTTGCCATCTAGCGGTAATTCAATAATAAACCGCCGCAAATCTTCGATATGTTTTGCTGCTATCTAGCAGTAATGAAATTATGACCCATGAGAAATTTTCGATATGTTTTGTTGCTATCTAGCGGTAATACATTAATGAACCATTGAAAATTTTCGATTTGTTGTGCTGCTATCTAGCGTTAATGCAATTATGAACCATTGAAAATTTTCGATTTGTTGTGCTGCTATCTAGCGGTAATGCAATTATGAACCATTGAAAATTTTCGATTTGTTGTGCTGCTATCTAGCGTTAATGCAATTATGAACCATTGAAAATTTTCGATTTGTTGTGCTGCTATCTAGCATTAATGCAATTATGAACCATTTAAAATTTTCGATTTGTTGTGCTGCTATCTAGCGTTAATGCAATTATGAACCATTAAAAATTTTCGATTTGTTGTGCTGCTATCTAGCGTTAATGCAATTATGAACCATTGTAAATTTTCGATTTGTTGTGCTGCTATCTAGCGGTAATGCAATTATGAACCATTGAAAATTTTCGATTTGTTGTGCTGCTATCTAGCGTTAATGCAATTATGAACCATTGAAAATTTTCGATTTGTTGTGCTGCTATCTAGCGTTAATGCAATTATGAACCATTGAAAATTTTCGATTTGTTGCGCTGCTATCTAGCGGTAATGGAATTATGAACCATTGAAAATTTTCGATTTGTTGTGCTGCTATCTAGCGGTAATGCAATTATGAACCATTGAAAATTTCGATTTGTTGTGCTGCTATCTAGCGGTAATGCAATTATGAACCATTGAAAATTTTCGATTTGTTGTGCTGCTATCTAGCGGTAATACAATTATGAACCATTGAAAATTTTCGATTTGTTGTGCTGCTATCTAGCGTTAATGCAATTTTGAACCATTGAAAATTTTTCGATTTGTTGTGCTGCTATCTAGCGGTAATGGAATTATGAACCATTGAAAATTTTCGATTTGTTGTGCTGCTATCTAGCGGTAATGCAATTATGACATGATAAATTCTTCGATTTGTTGTGCTGCTATCTAGCGGTAATGCATTCATTATCCATTGGAAATTTTCGATATGCCTATGTTGTGCTGTTATCTAGCGGTAAGGCAATCATGATCAATTGAAAAAATTTCGATCTGTTTTGCTGCTATCTAGCGGTAATGCGATCATGACCCGTGATAATTTCTATATGTTGAGCTGCTATCTAGCGGTTATGCGATAAGTCGTTAGCTATGCCAACGATGTCTAGCAGCTCTACTCTGAACTACCCCATAATTTTGTCATTTACGGGATGAATTTCGAAATATTGCTTGCTTAATAAATGACATTACTAGAACGGAGAACTTATAAAATGATACCTTATTTATAGATTTTAGTTAAGTATGAAGCGAGAAAGATGGCTCTTCACAGAAAATAACTTTTATAAATAATATATACGACTGGCTGCTGATTTAACTTTGTCATTTCGTGTTGTGATCACAAAATAATAACAGCGGCTCTCAGCAAACCGCAGCTGCGGTACCAGTTTCAATCTAGACATCCGAGTCTGCTGCTACGAAAAGAGTAAAAACAACAGCGGTGGAAGAGATGCGCTGCGTACTCACTCACCGCGACTCCACTGTGGTTACACTCACCTGCAACAAACAAAGAGAATACGTTATAAGCCTGATGTCAAAATAAAAACGCTGCAAAGGTATTTATAGTTCAAACAGTTGCGGAAATAAAGATACGCGTAAAAAATCGTCAGCACGAACTGAGAAGACACTTTTTTATTTTTATTTTTTTTATTTAAGACTGGTTGTAATGATTGAAGGTACAGTTTGGGGACTTAAACCGAAATATGTTGAATTATTTTTTTAAAAAAAAGTACTGATTTGTATTAAAGAACAATGTTGCGAAATTTCATGGAGACGAACACCAGAAAACCGAAATTCACAAAGCAGGATCTGACAAAGAAGTGATTTTGTGGTCTACTCCGACGAAATACCTACTTGACCTCTATTTGACCTCTTATAATTCATTACTTGTTTATGACTCTTGTTTGTTCCATAGATCCCTGCTGAGGAAGGACCTTTGCGATGTGGAATATATCATGGATAACATATACATATTAATGACCATAGTGAAATCAGTATTGTACGTTATAATGAGAAACAAAAAAATAAAACATACAAAAAACTATTTTTAAAATAATTTTTTTTAAAAGTCACATTAAATAGAAAAAAAAGTCTTTCTGTGCAATTTCTTGAATGGAGTTGAAGGAGTTGCCAACAAGATAAACAGACATTTTTTTTTTTTTTTTAAATACATCTATATTAGTAATCGTACATCTATATTATCCACAAACTGTTTTACAGTGTTAGGAAGTTTACTATAAAGATCTTCCTTTGTATAGTGACAATGAAGTTTTGTGTTTTGAATACATGCTTGTTGTATTGAAATTTTATAGCTGCGAATTTAATGTGAACAAGTTATTCTATAACAAAGCACATGAGAGAATATGCATGTATATTTACGTAAAATACACAGGTACACAATTTCAATACAAGAAACAAAAATAAATTGTGAAATTGATATAAAAAAGTTAAAATGTTCTGTGACAATTTACAGGCACACAGTTTAAAGACAAGAAACAAAAATAACTTGTACAAAACACAAACGTGGCTATCATTAGTTCAAAGCGCAATATTTGAAGAATTTTTATTGGGTAAAAAGTATTAAGGAGAGAACAGATGATCTGCATTGCTGGCACACAAAAACTTCTTTCATTTTACGTTAACTGGCAGCAAAGCATCGCAAGCATGATAACTGGCGTTTAGTCATGTGGGCCTCGAATCCATTTGAGCGCGCTCAGGCGAATGAGCCGCTCAGTGAAGCGAGCCGATCAAGTGTGGACGCCTGAGCACGCTCAGGGCGAGCCGACGGAGTGTCGGTATTTCAGAATACTCAAAGGCGAGCCAAGGCGCTCAGTGTGGATGCTAGTTTGGCGGTTTTTACAGTGAGTACGAGCAAGCGGGACAACGACACTTGCTTGACAACAATTAATCGGTAATCATCAAAGAAGTTATTACGGGAAAACTCATACGGACAGTACTTATAATCGAAGTAAATGAGAGGATGCATGGCGTGAAATCAGCGAGGCATTAATTAAATCATGCTTCTTCTTCTCTTTGATATCGGCCATCTAAGGACCACGAAAAGTAATCCCGTGCATTCATTTCGATGCTTCTTTTCTCGACTTCCAATACTTCTTCATCCTCTCACTTTGCTGTTTCTTCCTTTCTTCCGTTCACATGTTACTACATTTCCTCTTCTCTTTCTCCTGGAAACCCTTGAAATTTTGGATCAATCTCCTAAAAGTTGTTCTATCTTGTACTAAATCTTCTGTTATTCCGATCTCAATCATATCTTTCTTTACTTCTTGGATCCACTGGCTGCCCTTCTTACTCTTGTAAACATCGTTGAAAATTCTTTTTGTAAGTCTATTGTTACCCATTCTCATTATGTGAGCAAAAAAACTGATTCTCCTCTTTCTGATCGTGTCTGACATCCTTTCAGTTTCTTCTTCATTGTATAGATCTTTATTCCTCCGGTGTCTAAACTCACCATTTTCGATTTTTAGTGGTCCCCAAATTTTCTGAAAATTTTCCTTTCCCTTTTCTCTCTCTGTTCTATTTCTCCAGTTTTCATAGAGAACAAGCATTCTGAGGCATACAGTCCTTCTGGTTTGATTACTGTGTTGTAGTGTTTGATTTTAGTTTTCCTTGATAGATTCTTCTTATTGTATGTGTCTTTAGTCAATTGGTATGCTAGTTCTAGTTTTCTTGCTCTTGATATATTTGCTTCGTTATCAATCCCATTAATCTGAATTACTTCACCTAGATATTTAAGTTTATTGTTCTTGTTAATTTTTCCGTACTCTGTGTTTGGTACTGTGGGTGAATCCCTAATATTGGTCATGAATTTAGTGTTCTAAAAAGAGATCTGTATCATGCTATTGATGACGTAAAGAAAAAACATTTAAAACGTAAAACAATATTTGAATATATATTGGTAATAAAATTCTATAAAAATAATAAATAGTTACCAGCGTAAATATAATTTGGGAGCGACTGAACAATATTGTCACAGACTACCGGTACAAACCGGCTGTTGATGTAATGTACTTTGGACATATGCTGCAGGTTTGTATAGGAATCTCCCGAAGGCAGTAATCTTAATGTAAGCATTAACTTATTTCCTGGTGGGATCACCTCAAGCATATGTGAACAGTGCTATTTAATATGAAGCTCAACTAAACACAGCAAATGTTCGAAATCGATCTTCAACATGCTCGTAACGTTTTGAAAAGGCTCATTATCTCCTTCAAAAGTCAATTCGCAAATTAAATTATTAAGATAATTTCTTTGCTGACGGTAACTTTCTGTAATCCACCACCTTGGTAATTTTCTTTTATTCTTTGAGATCGTATGGATAATAATAGAGGCCGCAGCTACCGCGCGCACACTTGACACAATAACCGAGCGTTTCCTGAGCACCGGCACCAGGCTCGCTCGACCAAAATGTCTTGTTTCTTGAGCACGCTGAATCGATCGCGCTCAAAACAATGAGCGGCTCATTCGCCTGAGCGTGCTCAAGTAGACACGAAGCCTTAGCTGTAACGCTCAAGAACCAGATCAACTGAATAAGTGGTTCGGATGTTTATTTACAAGAGGAGGATGGATAGGATGTTTATGTAGAAGAAGGGTCGGCAGTTTATTTTTCGGCGAAAGTTTGCTTGTGAAGAGAAGTACACTGCTGGGGCGAATGGCGCCGGCGCTATATGCAGCCACTGTGAAACGTCAGCAATGCGGGCTGCATGAAGATCAGGCGCTGAACTCCAGTTACCAGCAGAAACGATACTTGAAAAGAAACATTCGGACCTAGGCACAATTCACCCACTTGACGATAATTAATAACTCAACAGTGATGATAGGCAGGGAAATTAAATATTCAGATAATATCTATTGTTCAAAAATAAGAACGTTGTGTCAAATTTTGCGAGATATAATCCACTTGACGATAATTAATAACTCAACAGTGATGATAGGCAGGGAAATTAAATATTCAAGATAGTATCTATTGTTCGAAAATAAGAATGTGGTGTCGAATTTTGCGACATCTAATTTGAACAACATAGCACATAAAATGGATGAAGCACACAATAATAATTATTAAATCTTAGTATGGTTTTGTTTGATTATTCCCAGGTTGTAAGTTAACGAGGTATTATAAACAACAATGTATAAGAATTATAAACAGAAATACCTCAGCTAAATGCCGACAGAATTTCGAGGATAGGAATAACAATAATATTGTACACGCGGGTAAATGTAACAACATTAAAAAAAGCACTTGTACAAAATTTTTAAACTTCGCACATTACAGAAAATTTGATAGATGAGGATACCTCGACGATAGCCGAAACGGTTCAGAAATAAACAAAAAAATAAATCCAATGACAGTTACTCTGGATTTTTTACTAAATGGTAATTGATAATTTTAACAAGCAACTGTAGAAAAAACAGCCTATAATATTACGTCATTAAATAGATAATTTTAACAAATTTTATACATAGGCAGACTTGTCTTCGCAGGAAAAAAAAGTAATCGTACAAAACATTCGATAGAGAATTTTATGAAACGGATGGTAAGTTTCGGAAAAGTACATTTTATAAAAGTTACCAAAAAAATTCCGAAAAACATTATATTTTTTTTTCAAATAAGTTTTTTATATCATTTTGAAGCCAATTTCAAAAACGCAATAAGTAATTCCATTTAAGAATCACTTGTTTTAGTTTTTTTAACTTTTTCAAGTAATGTACTCAGTACAGTTTAGTACACAATATATGTACGGGCTTCTGAGTAACTTTCATCTGAGAGAGTTTTCTTGCCTTTAATGATGACTTGAGGTGTTTTCAGTCTGCGTGTGGAGAGCGTAATCTTTGCGCAGAAGTGTTTCCATGCTACTTGTTCATGTTCAGCGTAGTTTCTGTCGGATACAGGGACCACAGCGTTTTCGGTTATGTGACTGCGAGAAAGTGCCGAAAACGGCAATCGTGACCGAAGAGGCCCTACGTATTTGGAGCCTTTGCAACTCCCCGTTCCCTGCTTGCCGGTTGTTTGGGACGCTCGACCAAATTGCTGCGTTTCGATTCCTAAATCGACCGCAGATGCAGTGGAAGCGAGGCGAGTATCGACCCCTCATTTGCACCCCACCCTCCCCCTCTGAGTCGGAAGTAATATCGCAGCTGTGTTTTATGCGCAGTGAATGGCCGGTTTAGTAACCATAAAAAGGTGTCTGGACGGGTGGGACGGCGAACAAATATTTACAGTACACAGGTCGTGCGTCACGGAGACACCAACACGTGGGGATCGAAAAAAAGGGGAGGGGGGTTAGTTATTACTAGCTTTCAGTGACGCAACGTTAAAGCCCGAAACCTCGTCGACGTCAAGGTTATTGAAGCCACAAGGAAGAGGCATAATTTGGTAGGAATCATGTAGCTCCATTTTGGTCACCTGTGAACCCCCCCTCCCCCCACGTAGCAGGCCGTGGCATTTGCCTCTACCCCCCCCCCTCCCTCCTCCCGCATGTAGCTTTTTTCCCTTTTGATTCAAGAAGACATTCTGTATTGTTTTCTCTAGTCAATACGTACGTTACACGCGTAGATAATTAAATGAAGGAAATATTCACAGGCTGTTGTGTGTTCTGCGCCTCATTTTAACTGTGAAAAATAATATGAATGGAACGCTACGTGGCCTGGGTCGGAAAACCCCTTTCTCCCCAAGTAGCACAGCGTAGCCTTCCACCATAGACCGCGTCAAGTAGTATGTGACGTTGTTTCAGTGATTTTGAAGTCTGGTCAACTTTACAAAGAACTCAGCAGTATGAGCCCACTTGTCAGTATGACGTTGCACCCCCTCTGTCCTGGATGCATGCACTGATTCGGTTGTGAAGGCTGTCATGAAGCCGTTGTATCCTCTCCTGAGGCAAGCTGGCCACAACTGTTGTAACTGGTCCTTGATATCCTGGATACTGGCACTGGGACGGAGTTGACGTCAGAGCTGGTCCCACACATGTTCTATCGGGACAGATCTGGGGATCTTGCTGGCCACGGGAGTACCTCAACATCACGCAGGCAGTTCATAGAGACACGTGCCGTGTGTGGACGAGTATTGTCCTATTAAAAATTGGCAACACGTTACTGTAACACGGGATGTCGTCAGAACTGCATTGTTTAAAACACTTGTTTTGGTTTCAGTGACCTCTTGATACTTGGTCAAAATATATATATTTTTTTTTCTGAAAGGGTATAGTATAACAGACTATTCAGAGAATAATTACTCTTAGGAAAAATCGGTTGTTATAGAGACCAGAAAAAAAGTATCTTGTGACTAGACAAGGTTACTTGGAATTTCGCGATGTGTTTAAATAAAATGTTATTGTCAGCTAAGGACCTGGGTTATTCTTCGGTTTTGTTTATAAATGAAATAAGGCGAAGTAATAACGTAACAAGTGAATAATAAGAAAGACTATTATTATTATTATTCGCCACAAGAACTTAAAAAATAATTCTGTACTCCTGACGATATATCAATCTATATTACTTATAAAACAAAAAGGAGTTACTAAAATATAACATCAGCGACATAATAATAATATACGACATGGCGACCGTGACAGGACAGAAAAGACTATTACTATTATTAAGAATTAAAAAATAATTCTATACTGCTGACGATATATTACTTATAAAACAAAAAGGAGTGAATAAAATATATCATCGGCGACATAATAATAATATACGACATGGCGATCGTGACAGGACAGAAAAGACTATTACTATTATTATTATTATTCGCCACAAGAATTAAAAAATAATTCTATACTGCTGACGATATATTACTTATAAAACAAAAAGGAGTTAATAAAATATGTCATCGGCGACATAATAATAATATACGACAAGGGGGCGGTAATGTTTTTCAAAAAGGGGGTGGTAAACAAAAAAGTTTGGGAACCTCTACTACAGACTGATCAGTGAAAGGAGACTGAGGTTCCCACATTGTGTGGTGTCGAGCACGGGACAGGTGTGTGCAGGTAGACAGTGACTCACGAGTGAAAGTGATCGGACAGGTAGACGCCAGGCAAGAGCAGCTGTACGAAGACTCACCATCACTCTCTGCTCTGACGTAACGTAACCTCTTTACCAGTCGCCGCATCAACGAGGCACACTGGCTGGGCCTACTTTGCCGTTAGGTTATAGTACATCAAATAATTTCGGCAAATCATTTTTTTTTTCCTATCGCTTTAGCGGGCGTCCATCAATTAAATGAGGTGTTTTTCCAGAATTCCGGATCCCCCTTTTGGTGAGATTTTGTGAAATCTGGTCGGTCACCCCCCCCCCCTCTAAAATTCTAAAATAACCTCGTAACTTTTTGAGTTTTTTTTTTAGCTCTATAGCCCTACCAGAATTTCAAAACCTCCCTCCCCGGTAAGGGGCATCCATAAATTACGTGAGGTGTTTTTCCGGATTTCCGGACCCCCCCCCCCTCTCTCTCTCTGGTGAGATCTGGTGCGTGAACCCTCCCCCCTCCCCCCCTCGTAGAAACTGCCTTCGCAACTTTTTTGAGTCTTTTTTTCTTCTTAGGTCTCACCCTTCCAAACCTAGTTACATCCCTACTTTTCAACGAAAAACCCCCCTGAAATTGACTTTCACGTAATTTGTAGTTTTTTTTTTTTTTTTTTTAAAAAAAAAAAGCTTTACAGTCCAACATTAATTTCCCAAATCCTCACGTCAGATTTCCGTTGACACCCCCCCCCTCCTCCTTTGTGAGATTTCGCCCGCTCCCCCCCCCCCTATTTTACCTCAGGTAATTTATGGATGCCCACTAAGGGGATTCGAACCGGCGTCCTCCCAAATGCGAGGCCAGAGCGTTAACCGCTCACCCACCACACTCGGTTTCGGCAAATCGTACAAATCCGATACTTGTATACCTGGAAAAGGGAAAGTGAAGTCTCAGCAAAAGCTAGCCTAAACCTTGCCGCTCGCCCACAACGCTCCATTTCTTCATCGGGGGGGGGGGAGGCGTGCATTAATTAAGTGAAGTGATTTCTTTTCGATATTCCGGATTTCCCCCCCCCCCTTTCCCTTGGTAAGATTTGATGAGATTACGCCGCTGGAGTGACTGGGGGAAGCTTTAGAAAACCATAGAAATCCGCATTGCCTGATGAGGGTCCGAACCAACGTCCTCCGGAATCGGAGGCCGTAGCGTTAGCACGCACCGACCACTCTCGGTGAAAAGGATTTGACGCACGCTTTGTTCCTCATCCAGGAAAGCCCGGCAATGTCGGGGGTTCCCCTTTATCAGCGCGGGCGGTGGTGGTAACGGTAAGCTGGAGTGCAGACTCAGCAGAATGCAGCCGTCCGCTTTCTCCAGCTCTCGCGCCGCAAGTAGAGCCTCAACCACAAAGCACACTGCATATTCATCCGCCAGCGCGCGTGACGCCACACATTTCCCCGTGCACACCCGGCTGCTGTGCGTTAAGGAGCGTCGATGAACTACGTGACTCCACTGTGGCGTCCCTCGAACCTTCCCACTCCCCCTCGTATCCTGAAATGGCTTTCATCTCTACACCCCCTCCCCCCTTTTCGTGTGGCACGAAGGTTTTTCCCTATTAATTCCAGAAGGCATTCTGTGCCCTTTACTCTTGACAGACTATCGGCAAAATTATTGCATATATAATGACGAAAACTGATACTTCCGTTGAAAATTGCACTTACTTGTTTCTTTACGGGGTTTGCGCTGCGTTTTTTTTTTTTTTTTGCTGATATCGCCAACGTTTCGGCCCCAACCTGGAGCCTTCGTCAGGGCTTCTGTCTATCTCGCCGTCTGGTGCTTTTTTTTCAGCAAAAAAAAATCCGCAGCGCAAACCCCGAAAAGAAACAAGTAAGTGCAATTTTCAATAGTGACGCCTGCGAAAAGTGCGAAATTTGATATTTCCGTTATCTACTTTCCTATAATTACATTTGTTTCTGAAATTATCGAATGTTCACTCTAGCCACTGCTGCAAGTGATTAATTAGTGGGTAAAACCTCTTTCTCAGGTACAGTCAGAGATCCTCATTTTTCTTGAAGTGTTACTAGAAACATTCTCCTCAACTCATTCATCCTTGTTCATTACTTGATGAAGTAGTGAAGACCCGTGTGAACCTTGTAAGGGGACACCCATAAATTATGTGATTTTTTTTTTTTAGGTCTCACTCTTCAAAATCCGGTCACAACCCCCACTTTTCGACGAAATACCCCCTAAAATCGACTTTCGCGCAATTTGTAGGTAGACCATTTTTTTTTTTTTTTTTTAGCCCCACAGTCCAAAATTTTATTTTTTTCTCAAAACCTCACGTGAGATTTCCGTAGACCCCCCCCCCCCTTGGTGAAATTTCGCCGGACCCCCCCCCCCATTTCACGTCACGTAATTTATGGATGCCCCTATAGAAACTGGCTGGTACGCCATGGGGTGCAGGCGCTCATGTTCTTCGAGCAGCAGTCCTTGGCTTGGCATTCTCCCCAGCAGAGTACTGTTGCTCTACCTGGCTGGGTAGTGCTCATACTGCCAGAGTAGACATCCAGCTTAATCCTGCTGTGAGAACAGTGAGTGGTGTCTACCCCAGTATCCTGGCTGCCTGTACTATCCAATATCCCTCCACCACAGTTGAGGAGAAAATCGATATTGCTTAGAGAATTGGAAGGAGTGGAGGAAAACAACATGATTCCTCTGCTTGATGACCTTCACCTGCCTCGCACACGTTTAAAATCGAGGAGACCTGCCAACATGGAAGCAGAAAGTCTCAGGTGTAACAACTTGTATGAAGAGTGGAGAAAGGAGTGGGAATCCAACAGCCCACACAACTGTGGGCTTATAAAAGATCCGACAACCTGTGTTCCATGGTTTGACTTGCCTAGGCGTCTTTGGTGTCGATTGAACAGATTTCTCACAGGTCACGGAGTGTTCAATGCAGCCACACGTAAGTGGGGTCTCCGTGAAGATGCGTTGTGTGACTGTCGTGGTACACAAACTGCTGACCACATTGTGATGGACTGTCCAGCGAGAAGACTATCTGGAAGCCTGAACACACTGCATCAAGCTGGACCAGCTGCCAGAAGATGGCTAGATTCTATAGATATAGTTATTAGATTGTACATGTCTTTTGTTGTACACTTCTTTCATTGTACATGTTGGCATACGATGATAATTATAATTCATGAAATAGAACAAACTATGACTGCTGCTACAGTTCTGTCATATTTCTTTCTACGTTACGAAGGAATAATTATCTGATCTGCTGAAAAGTTTTATTAAATTAATTGGATAGTTAAAACTCGTCGTAAAATTGATAGTACAACGCCACTTCACACCAAAATTTTTACTTCAAATAACGCTTCAGACCGAGAGTGGTGGTGTAACGGTTAGCGTTCAGGCCTCGCATTCGGGAGGACGGCGGTTCGAATCCCCGACCGGGCATCCAGATTTGGGTGTTTCATGGTTTCCCAAATCACTCCAGGCAAATGTCGGGATGCTTCCTTCAAAAGGCCATGGTTGAATTCCTTCCCATTCCTTGCCCCCATCCTTTCCCGTGGCTAAAGAACTCGCTGTTAAGAGACGTTAAGCAAACAAAAAAATAATACCGCTTCAGCGAGCACTACAATTGAAGCTGCGCTGAAATCCACTTGACAGATGGCGAGTTAGTTGTGGTTAGTAGAGCACGTGAAACACGCCCCACCACAGTTCTACCCTGAAGATACACGAAACAGGTAGGTCGAAACGTCACCATTTAATACTAGGACTCGCCGCTACGGGGAGTCACGAGTAGTGAAGACAGCAGGTGTCGTTGAAGCTGCGTGGTAACCTCGCGTTAACGCCTGCGATGCCAAGCCCGAGTGACTCATTACCGCAAATTGCAGGCGGCCGGGCAATTAGGACGGACTTAATGAAGCGCCCCCGGGCGGCGTCGCAATCGAGATGTCACTCGCGAGAGGTCGATACGATGCGATAACAGCCACGGCGCAAACGAAACACCGCTTTCTACTCCTGACGCGACTGTAACTCATTAAACGGGGCGTCCAACAATTACGTGAGGTGTTCTTTCTTAAATTTGGACACCCCTCCATAGAGATTTACTTTATAATTTTAATTTTTAAATAATTAAATTTGATATGTTCATGTATTTTACTTCATGCCACTAAATGCCTAAGTAGCACATTTTTCCTATGAAGTAAGACGAGAAACATAATCTAGAAACTGTGAGATGTGTATTGACCCCTCACTCTAGACGAGATTTGATGAGATTTTGCCGGATCTCCTCCCCCGTCAACTATTTTAAGCTCTCGTAATTAAGTATTTGAGGTAAAATATTTTTGTGAGACAGCTGTAACGGAACAGGTAGAACATTTTTTGAGAGACAGATATAACAAACAAAAAAGATTAATTGACGGAAATTTTATATGAACTTCTGTACCCTGCCGGCCTCGGTAGCGTAGGGGCTACAGTGCTAGCTTCGCGTGCCGAAGGTCGCCGGTTCGAGTCCGGCCGAGGGCATGGGTGTTTCAGTGTTGTGTCTCTCAATGTAATGTCCGTCCCGTGTTTTGTCTAATTAACTGGAAAAATTTCACACTGCAGATACTGAAAGCACTGAGTGACGTAATTACTATCGAGCTGGCTGTATGGCCTAAGATGCCGAAAGCCATTGAAAGAAAAAAACAAAAACAAAAAAAACTTCTGTATCCAGTAGCAGCGGAATGTAATCACACTGGCTGACAAAAACGTGAAGCACCCAGGAGGGGAGGTGGAAATGAAATTCCTCTATATCCTGGACACTAGCAGGAAGGATTGACGCCCGAACTGGTCCCACACATGTTCTGTTGGGGACAGATCTGGTGATCTTGCTGGCCACGGGAGTACCTCAGCATAGCGGAGACGTGCCCTGTGTGGACGAGGAGACGGCATGTCAAATAATTAATCTGTAGTTATTTTCTGAAATCATTGCAATCATTTTGACTAGCCCTGCATAATGTATAGTAACTTAGATCACTTAAAAAAATTATTTTGTTTGCCTTTGGCTTTGCGCCTCGTCGACATCGTGGTCATTAGAGGCGGGATGAGACTGGGAGCAAGATCCGGAAATGAATTCGGCCATGGCCTTTTAAAGGAAGCATCCCGGCATTCGCCTGGAGTTATTTGGGGAAACCATGGAAAACGCTAATCCGGATGCCCGGACGGGGATTCGAACCCGCGTTTATAAATTTCGTACTCTACATGACCGCTTGGAACCGAATTAACTAGCAAACAACGCCAACACTTCCGACTGCTGAATAATTGGTGAACCTGCTATCGGAATTAGAACACATCCAAAAATCCTCCTGTTGAAGAATTTCCCATAAGATCTTAGGGGGCATCCATAAATTACGTGAGGTGTTTTTCCGGACCCCCCCCCCCCCGGTGAGACTTTGTGATATCTGGTCCGACCCCCACCCCCTCTCTGGTGAGATCTGGTTCGTGAGATTTCCCCCCCCCCCCTAGAAATCGCCCTCGCAACTTTTTGAGACTTTTTTTTTTAGGTCTCACCCTTCCAAACCTTTCTACGAAACACCCCCTTAAAATCGGCTTTCGCGTCATTTGTAGACTTTTTTTTTTTAACTCTACACTCCAACAAGAATTTAGAAACCTCACGTGAGCTTTTCGTTGACCCCCCTCTTCCTTGGTTAGATTTCGCCGTACCCCCTCCCCCCCCTCCCACTATTTCACCTCGCGTAATTAATGAACGCAGTGGTGGTCCTGTGGACTTCCTGCTGGCAACTCAGGAATCGATAAACTATGTTTAATAAACTAGATATATGTCTTTAATCTTGTAAAGTTACAGTGTGTATAGTTTATTCAACGTTCTTAAAAGTGTCTAAATTGACATACGATAAATAAATAAATCCTCCGAAAATTTCAGACGTTTTTAAAAAACCCTCCTCCCCCCCCCCCTTGCTTATTATATTACGCCTCGTCAATGTCGAGGTCATTAGAGGTGGGAAACGGGTGGGGACAAGGAACGGGAAGGAATTCGGAGGTGCCACTGCCCTGCAGGTGTTTCGATGTTTTCCTCCGGTCTTTGCGAGCGCGCTGCTTTTAACCCCAGCCACCCCCGTCCACGCCCTGTGTAAACAACGCAAAGTGGCCAGGGGAGAGTACCCCCGCCTACCTACCCCCCCCCCCCTCACAAAAATACCGCCCGCATTACCTTAATGCATTGTTTCCCCGCGGCGGTATTAAAGCTGTTTTTCATTTTAACGCATTTCGCGCTAAGTAATTTAGGACTTAAAGTCTACGTGGTGTTGACTGCGCAGTCAGGGCTGACCAAACTCTTCTGGACGCCCTCTGTCTGGAAAGACTGTAACTACATCTGAAAAAACGTATAACCAAAGAGCTGGCCGGCCTCGGTAGCGTAGGGGCTAGAGTGCTGGCTCCGCGTGCCGAAGGCCGCCGGTTCGAATCCGGCCGCGGGCATGGATAGTTTAAGTGTTGTGTGTCTGTGTGAGTGTCCTGTCCGTCCTGTGGCGTCTATACAATGGAAAAATACAATATACTTGATGACGACATATACACTGAAAGCTACCAAAAAAAATTACATTGAGCTGGCTGTATGGCCTTCGTTGCCAAATGCCATTTTAAAAAAAAAAAAAAAAAAACCAAAGAGCTGCAATATTCATTATTCTTTTTTTGAATTGTCGATGTTTCTCCCGCTTACCTTGGAAGTATAACGATAATATTATTGATCCTACTCCTCGGCAGCTACAACACTATTAAACTTTTTATTAAACAATAACCGTCCACTGCGTCTTAAGCAATTCAACATCATTCTACATTTACCTTTTTATATATCTTTAGTGACTTCCTCCCAAGGTGAGAAACATTCTTTGCCATCTTTTACATATAAATGCCTTTTAAGCTCCCCGACTCTTTACTATAGTCAATCGCTCCTCAGTTTTCCTTTATTTATCTGAAATAAATGCAAAGTGTCCCTTGCTTTAGTTCTTGTTACTTTTACTTCAAGAGAAATACAGTTATTTCACCGCAACTAAGCTATCCAACTTAAACACATTTTTATTTTGCAGCTTATCATGTATTACAAACTAGCTGTTACCGGCCACTTGGTACGCGTGGAGTTAGGATTGGATATAGAAAGTTTGAAGTTGCTTAAAAGATGTCCCAAATAGCACAGAGTCGGTATGACATGACTGGGAACCCATTGCCACACCATTCTACCATTTAACCTGTCTCGTCAAGAGAACTAATTTACAATATGTTTAAAAAAAACTAAGGGGGTGGTTACGGGTGGAAGACTACCTATCACAGTTCCTCCGGCAGATTATACAGCTCATACACAAACTGACTGCGAGAAAAACAAAGCCTGAGAGACCGATATAACATTACAGAGACTCACACACGATATCCATCTGTCTGTCATCGTTCCTGCTAGTTTTCAAAATTTCATTACAAAAGACGTTGTTTATCCAGAAAAAATTATCCTACGTCTTCCCTAAGGATATATTTTCAAAGTTTTTAAAATCGGTTTAGCCGTTTAGTTGTGAAAACGTAACAGCCAGACAGAGAGACAGAGTAACTTTCGCATTTATAATATTACGTGTAGATACTCTACCTTTCTGTATTTATTTTTACTTTTACTTAAGGAGTACCATCAGTTATATGGCAGCAACTAAACTTCCTAGTTGATTATAATTTTATCCCGCAGCTTTTCATATATTACAAATTACTCAACACAACTTTTACACAAACGTAACTTTTATACAAATGAACTTTTCGCTTAAAGTCAAACTGTTTCTATAACTTAGCAGCTACTTCCTAGCTTCCATGTCATCAAGCAATCTTATTCACGCCTCTCCCTCTTTATTAATAATCAGGTACATCATCTTTTCCTTGGCCTCGGATATGCTGTGCCCAGTTTATTCTTTGCTGTCAATAATCATAAAAAATTAACTACTTTTAATGTACTTACTTGTCTCTTTTTTCGTGGTTTGCGCTGGTGTTTTTTTATATATATATATATATATATATATCGCCATCGTTTCGGCACCAACCTGGAGCCTTCGTCAGGGCTTCTCTCTTCCTAGCCGCCTGGTTCTTTTTGATAAACTTGAACACTTGATTCACTGTTTATTAATTATTTATTAAAAATTATTATTATTTATTAAAAATAAACAGTGAATCAAGTGTTCAAGTTTATTAAAAAGGACCAGGCGGCTAGATAGAGAGAAGCCTTGACGAAGGCTCCAAGTTGGTGCCGAAACGTTGGCGATATCGACAGCAAAAAAACGCAGCACAAACCCCGAAAAAGAGAGACAAGTAAGTGCAGTTTTTTCAATAATGACGCCTGCGAAAATTGTGAAATTTTATATTACTTTTAATGACTGCATTTAAAATAATATAAAATTCGTAAAACAGCGGCATTTCGGTTAATCGCCGTCAAAATTATTAGAGACGGTAGAGATTGAATGGTAAGTAAAGGGAAGGAATTCGGTCATGGCCTTTGAAGGAAGCATCCCGGCATTCGCCTGGAGTGTTTTGGGGAAACAATGGAAAACCCAAATCTGGATAGCCGGACAGGGATTCAAATTCACGTCTACCTGAATACCAGCCAGAGCGTTACCTCTCACCAGCCGGGATATCTGGATGGCAGAGCCGAGGTTCGAAATCGCGTCTCGCGGGATGCCTAGCTTTGATGAAACCAACATGTTTGCCAGATCATTATCTTTTTTCGCGTTGGTTATATATTTCATGTACGTTATCGCGAGAAAAACTTTGCACAAAAACGAGTGACAACGACATCTGGGAAGATGAGCGGAAAAATCATTTTCAGCATAAATGGCGTTACTAAAATACGGTCGGCGACGTCTAGGTAACGTACTGGAGCGCTACTCCACGTAGCTCGACAATCGATAAGACGACACATCGAATGAAGTCGATATCACAGGATGCGCGACCCCTGATTGCTATTTGAGCAGCCGGGTGATGGCGCGCAGGAAGTGATTATCGATATTGGATACACAGTCGACTGGATGGTTCCCGGGCGGGAGAGGAAGAGGTTCGACCTACCGCTGATAGATATATATATCGACGTGTAGGACATCGATATCATAACTGGCGTTATCATCATTTAGGAAAGTAAGCTGTTTAGTATATCATACAGTGTAAAAATCGCACTAACAGTTTTGGCTTTAAATCTTCGCTCTCTCTCTCTCTCTCTCTCTCTCTCTCTCTCTCTCTCTCTCTCTCTCTCTCCCCCCCCTCGTATATACAGGGTGATTCAAAATGATTGTCGGGGTTTCATGAATATTTTACTGGCTGTGTACAAAACATACAAGTATTATCTTTACATGGATGAATAGACAAACTCTCAAAGTTTTGTTTTGTAGCAGCCGCTAACCTTGTAGTTACGTTTTGTTCCACCAGATGTCAGTGTTTGCAATATGGCAGCTAACGCTATAGAGAAGGCTTTTTGCACTCTAGATCATAGGTTCCCAACCTTTTTTGACCTACCGCCCCCTTTTCGAAAAAAAAATTACTGACCGCCCCCTCTTTAAAAAAACAGAACTGACCTCTTTTGTTGTTGTAATCAACGTTGTGTAATCAACGTTGTGGAATCCATAGCGCTTCAATTTAATTGGCTTGTTGCCCACTTCTTCAAAATCTTAGGTAAATTGGGCTATATTAATATTGAAAAACAAGGACAGATTTTTAAAATTATTAAAGAATATTAACAATATTGGTGCCTTGTACAAAATTTTATTAAAAACATATATTGAAAATTATTGTAAAATTGTCAGTGAGATGTCTGACCTAGATGTAATGATACTAATTTTTCTGCATTTGGTGCTATATTTGTCAGCAGGAGTCTTAAATCGCCGCGTTCTGTTAGTTTTCTTTGTTGGTAAATTGCTTACTATACTAAATCCCCTTTCGGCTAAATATGACGATGGGAATACAATTGTTGCAGCCTACAAAGGCGGATATAAATCTGGAATTTGCCTCTGTAGCCAAAATTCTTGGTATCCATTTTTTAATTTCAATTTTAATTCATTTGTCGACAGATCTATCAACTCTTCCTGTAGCGATAAATCCGCTGTATGTAGGTTTGAGAAAGGTTCCTAATACTCAATCTGGAATGGTCATGTTAAGAATATTCTGAAATCTGTTTTTAAAATCTTCTTTAAGTACTTCAAATGTTGACAAAATAGTAAAATATCTTAATCATTTGTTTCCACAGAGGAAAGATTTGGAAACTGATAGAATTGTCTTCGACCCACATCCTGTTTGTACAAGGCAAGTTTTGACATGAACGCATAAATAACTGACTTTGCTTTGATCAGATTCAAATTATCTCCTGGCAGCTGTAGGTTTGATTCATTAAATTTATGATATAGATCAGTTAAATAAGCTATATCATTCTTATATTTCAATAAATTCTCTCTTAATGAATCTTCTTAATTTAAAAAAAAAGTTATAATGGAGTCAAAAGAGTCATAAAATCTTGTTAGACAGGTACCCTTTGACAGCCAACGACCTACTGTGTGCAATAGCAAATGATTGAAATCCTCGTTATTTTCATCACAAAATTTTCCAAACAATCTACTACTGAGAGCATTGCTTCTGACCTTGTTAACTGCGGTGATTACATACTGTAGTGAGCCGTGAAGGAGATCACTTAGGGTTTTTTGCAACCAAATGGTGTCTGTGAATTACACAATGCACGGCGACTACATCTGGTATCGTCCAACCATTTCCGGAGCACCATCAGTAGCAAAGGACACGATATTATTCAGAGGAATACTTTTTTCTTCAAAATAGTGTTCCAAAACTTGAAATATAGATTTTCTTTAGTATCAGTTTCTAATTTTTTTGTGAACAGTAATTCTTGACAAATTTTTTCACGTTTAATGAAGCGAACGTACGCAAGAAGTAATGAATCATTGTTTGGTAAAGTAGATTCATCAAACTGTAAAGAAAATTCGTCAGTCTTCAAAAAATCAGTTACAGAACTCTCCACGTCCTCGGACATTTCGTCTATTCGCATCTGTACTGTGTTATTGCTAAGTGGGAATCTCTTAATATCAGACGCCGCGCCGGCTTGTGCAGTACAGTACACAGAACCTCACTCACAGATGGCAGTATCAATTCTTCCCCAATCGTGTGCGGTTTTCCCGATTTAGCAATAAGCAAGGAAATTTTGTAAGAGGCACGAAGCCCATATGCGTCTTGTTTGGATGCCGCTGAAAACATACCAGCTAAAGATGGACGTCTTGAATATTGTTCTTTGAGCATTTGAAAGTAAGATAAACTTTTCTTTCAGGGTGTATTTTGGTTAAATGTTCTTCTAAACGTGAAGGTTTCATAGCTTCATTTGAGAAAACTCTCTGGCAAATCAGGCACATTGGTAATGTCTTGTTTGAGGGTGCCTCAATAAAACCATATTTCAAGTGTTCGACGTTATACTATCTACATTTTTTCTTTGAATGTGTCATCTATGAAAATAAAAATAAATTTTGATATGACCACCATAACGTTATTCCATTAAATAGATTTACTTTTACAATTTAATTAAATAAATTGAAAATTGTGTTCATTATTTCATGAATATTTTGCGACCAACAAGTAAACTGTAAAAAACTTTTGTTATTTATTTAAATTTATTTCAAATGTATAAATACAAATTTTAATAGTATTTTTAAATTACGTTACCGCCCAGCCACGGAAACGATGTATAAAATAGTATTAATGAGATAAGAATAATAAAAATTATTAAGCTTATCGAAAAAATTTAGAAATAAAAGTTGTTAATTATAACTTATTTATTTAACTTTTTCTTCAAATTTCTCAGATGAAAAATCTTCACAAAATAACTTAGATAAAGGTGACATCATTAATCTGCCACTTCCGGTTGGCAGATCTCTATCAAAAGTGGATAGAATTGAGATATTCAGGTCCGAAACTTGAATATGTAATTTCATAACAAGGTGTTCAACAGAATTTGCTCAAACTGACACACAGGCAGGCATAAAGATGGACGGAGAACAGTTAATTCGAGTTAATATAAGTCTAATTCATGGTTATATTATCAACCCATACACTGGCGGGATAACTGACTGTCTTCAGAGGGCGTCTATGTGTGAGCTAGCGACAGACAGGATCCCTCTCTCCCCACTAACACACAGTCCTACAGACCGCCTTTGATTCACGCATTTTTGCTAAAATGGTAAAGATGTTCTAAGTTATTTTATAAAAATATATCAGAGAGTTTCATCTCTATTAAAATTAAAACGCACAGTACACTGTATAAAATTTTGGAGAATGAGGCGTATCAATACATTTCTTAAGCCATATATCCCGAATGCAGGCTTGAGGTTTTTCAAAACAATAAATTCAGATTTTGCGTAATAAGTGGAAATGATCAAAAGAAACAGAAAAGAGACAGTAGATTCATGTGATCCAACTTGACTGGTACTTTGGGGATTCGGTTGTTTATAAAAGGATGAAGAGAGAACAGAAAACAAAAATTAAAATATTGAAGAAAGAGAGGAATATAAATTATTATACCCATAAATTTGACTGTATCATTATCAAAAGTGTTTCAACATACAGGAATATATTCTACTGTGCTTTGAGAATCGAAATTCAATTGAATTTTGTAATTGGGGGTAAAAAATGTCTCGTGCAATTTTATAACCATCTGTTTGATGCGCCTTAAATCTAGCGTAAGAGGCCTGTGACTGAAATCGTCAATTTTTCGTGATAAAGTATAACTAGCTGCACACAGAGCTCATAACTGAGCGATGCCCTTCGAACGGCCGCCAGGACTTCCGATTTGATGGAATCCTAAGGGAGTTAGTCAGTGTACTGTAATACTGACGGTTTCCATCCACACATACGGAAGGACTGATCTGTGATGGGATACTGAGTGGCATTGTCACTGTGTGTGTATCGGCGACTAAGGGCTGAGCGTGCCAGGGGCTATGACTGATGGACAAAGTCTGTCCAGGACACTCGATAATCTATCTCTCCAGCATATGAGCGGATTTTGTCGACACGTTAAAAAGTTATTTTTCCATTTTCAAAGCTGGTGACCATACTATTTAATAAAGTCATTATAAAGTCATTTACGGCACCCTGATTACTTCTGTTCCATTATATATAACGATTGCTGGTAAAATGTAAGTACAAACAAAATGTAAGGGCAGGCAAATAAATTTAAAAAATAAAAAATTATAAACCTCTTTCTTCCCTACTCCACACATTCAATTCGACAAGCTCCTAAGTCGACACACTTTGCACCTACAGTTGACACTCTTTCTATAACCCTTAAATTACCATGAGGGCCAGAGAACAACAGTTGACCAACTGACATCGAGAATAAAGTACACAGCAGAGGCCTGGACCAAGTGAAAAAAATTGCAGATCCAAATGCGGTCCCACCACGAGTTGTAAGCTTCTGGGGGTACTTTATGGTCAGAGAAGCAACTCTACACAATGCCCTCCATAGAAAATAAAAAATTTAAAAAATAAAACTTATTTTTTAAAAAATGTCAGAAAGCTTAAGGGTGTTTTCACACACACCGGCAAAACCGGAGCCGGCGCCAGCCTTTTCGCACCGAGTTCAATACGTTTTTTGCTTTGGCGGAAGAAAGAGGCATCAATCATTCAAAAAAAATTACTTCAATAGATTATTATATCGTAGAACGAAATACAGTAAATATTTAATTAACATACAGTACTGGATACATCCCGTTTGGTTCAAATACAAAACGAGTCTTAGAAAAATATTGAAATAAAATGGGCACACAAATATTGTGCTATATTTTTATTTCATTATTGGCAGTAAGTAGGTCCACGTAAGGGAGCGTACATAAACCACATACTACATTTTGGCCTCCTGTGAACCCCCCCCCCACGTAGTTTTTTTCTCTTTTGATTCCAGAAGACATTTTGTACTGTTTTCTCTTGTCAGACGATTGTACATTACATATGGAGATAATTAACTGAGGGAAATAAATATTCGCATGCTGTTGTGAGTTCTGTTCCTCATTTTAACTGTGAAAAATATTATGAAAGGAAAGCTACGTGGCCTGGCTCGGAACCCCCCTCCCTCCACGTAGCTCAGCGTAGCCTTCCAGCCAACCCCCCCCCCCTCCCTCCCCCTGGACCGAGCCATGTAGTTTGAGCACGCTTCCTAAGCTGTAGATACCGCACAGGTTCACAGTCGCTCTGTTTGAAGGCACTACCGAACAATCGAACACTGGCCAGTGTAAACGTACAGGGCGTTCGCCGGGAAACGCTACCCACTGTTAGCGCTACAAGGAAGAAACTGCTCCCGGCGAGCGAGCGGTCAGCTTCCGGCATTGTTCGACCGTCGGCCGCGGACTATTTCATAATAATTACGCTTCATAAACTTGTATGTGCTAAGCATTTAAATGTGACGTCAGTTGCGGATCAACAGTGCCATCGTGGACACCCTGCAGGTACCAGTTGCAAAATCTAATCCTAGGCCCCTGGTCTATTTCTGTAATTTTATGCACCACAATTGTTTTGTACGGCTTTAAGTGAACTAGCTTTGTTACTTTCCAAGCTGACGTCTTAGATACGCCTGCCTGCTGCCCTAACTGACTTAATGATTTTTTGGGTGACTGTTCTAGTCGAAAAGCGATATCGTCAATTTTCTCCTCTGTGAGAATACGGTTGACCGACAGTCTCTTTTTGTTAAAAAAATGAACCCGTTTCTCTTACTTTTTTAACCAGACGCAGAATTGTTGATTTAGCTGGCAGTAAAGCGCCAGGATATTCGCGACGAAATTTACTGCGACACTTTTTAAACGACTTCTTCTTCACATATGTATCGTAGAGAAATATTCTTTGTTGCAAACTGTAACGTACCATAATTTTACTCACACTCAAACACGGTACAGATTAGTAAGAGTATGAAGCCCCAAACCAGCCAAACCGCAAAGAAACGTTTATTCACAACACTGTTGGGGCAGCGGAGGTGTTAAACAGTGCGGTGATTCACGGCGCCGAGTGGCGGGAGTTGCTGGCTCCACTATCCCAGCAAGAACAGACTGGGAGGGTAGCGTTTCCCGGCGAACGCCCTGTATAAGATTGTTGATCAAGCCTGAACATAAACATACTAACAATGGTGATCCTTGTGGTGCACAGCACTTGCTGCGACTCATTCACGAACTATTGAAGCAGTTGTAGGAGCAAAGCTATTGTCAGTATTGTGTACTAATACCAACTTTTGGTGCACAGCTCTTGCTGCAACTCATTCATGAACTATTGAAGCATGTGTTAGGAACAAAGATATAATGTACTTATACCAACTTTTAATCCCCACTGATCTTGCTTAAAGGACATTTGGAATTACTTGATTAAACATTTGTTCAATGTTCTTTGTTATTAATTAATCTTATCGGCAAGTCCTTGCCAGTGTTGGTTAGGGGGGCGCTGGCTGGGCGTCAACGCCCCCCAAATTTGCCTTTGTTCACAAACGCCCCCCTCGAGCTCTCTAACGCCCACCGGGGGGCGGTACGGCCCACGTTGGGAATCACCTGCTCTAGATATTCACGTGTGTCAGTGTATCAGTTACCGTTGTCCAACGGCACTTTCGAAATAAAATTTATGAAGGATGTACCTTCAGACAATTCCATTCGGAGGTGGTATGCGCAGTTCGTGGAGAAGGGTTTATGCAAAGGGAAAAGCAGTGGGCGTCCTTCCGTGTCGGCTTAGCCACCTCGTTCACCAGATTTAACCCCATGTGATTTTTTTCTGTGGGGTTACGTCAAGGATCAAGTTTATCTTCCTCCTCTACCTGCGACTATCCCGCAACTGAGAGAACGGATCAGGGCCGCCTTTCTAAACATTTCTGATGACATGCTGGGCCGCGTGTGGGATGAAATGGATGTGTGGAGAGTGACACAGGTCGCACATATCGAACATTTGTAATGGATGTAAAAAAACTTGACGAGTTTCTTTCCACTTCAAAATAAGATTCAAACTCGTATCTCAATTGTGCTAAGTGTAGGAATTTTTTGAAACCTCGACAATCATTTTGAATCACCCTGTATAACATCTGCAATCTTCGGCGACAAGCATCTCATATGGTATGCGGCCTTGTTTATTTCTTCAAAGTGCAGAGACTCCATCTGTCGCTATATGTTGCAGTAGAAAGAAACTGCGATTTCCGATTTATCGGCCACACTAAGTTTGAGATATTATCTGTGAACTTTGTTGATTCCACAATCGCTTGTCACCCGACGGTGAAATGGTGTAACAGACAGTAAAGTCTGGTATGGAACAGAGTAAATTGTCGGTTCCGCCAAATTACCACCACAAACAGATTCTACAATTTTTTTGCAGATTGAAAAGACGAAATACGTACCGAGAGTGGTGGGTGAACGGATAACGTTCTGCTCTCGCATTCGGGAGGGCGCGGGTTCGAATCCCCATCCGGGCATCCTGAGTTGGGTTTTACATGGTTTCCCCAAACCACTCCAGGCGAATGCAGGGATGCTTTCTCAAAAATGCCATGGCCGAATTCCTTCCCGTTCCTTATCCCCAGTCCCATCCCGCCTCTAATGACCTTAACCGTCGACGAGGCGTAAAGCAATAGGAAAAAAAAAAACGAAATGCGTGCTATATAAGAGCAGCCACTTGACCGATCTGACACTTCGCAGGAAGATGGAGTCAGACACCGGCTCCGAAACGTCGCATCAAAGTATCGCTCACACAGTCGGAGCAACGGGAACGTTTTATATACAGTTTTATTTTTCACATGAAGACTTAATAGAGAAAAAGGGACACATAAATCCGGATCAGTAGTAGACATGAACCGAGTGTGGTGGTGTAACGGTTAGCGTTCTGACCTCGCATTCGGGAGGACGGCGGCTCGAATCCCGTCCGGGCATCCAGATTTGGGTTTTCCGTGGTTTCCCCAAATCACTCCAGGCGAATACCGGGATGCTTCCTTCAAAAGGCCATGGCCGAAATCCTTCCCATTCCTTGTCCCCCATCCTTTCCTGTCTCTAAAGACCTCGCTGTTAAGAGACGTTAAGCAATTAAAAAAAAATAGACATGATAAAAGCTATATCTTGATAGGACGGCAGACATATCATCGTGTCATTGTGCGTTTTGCAGATGTACTTACTGGTTAATGTGCAAAATTTGTGGTTGGATATTTAAAACAGAGTTTTCGGAAGAGATTTTCACTTTTGCGATGGGTCGTTAACCTCCCAGGTGACCCCTGCACGTCAGGCCGCCACCACCACGTGACCACCCCGCACGCGGCAGAGCCCGCAGAGGCAGCGAGGTCTATTTCCGGTGGCCACCCCACCCCCCCCCCACTCTCACCCGAGTAATAACTCTCCATCTCCGGTGGCGTCGTTCGCCCTCGGCGGTAACAGATTGCAGTCGAGGAAGACGCCGGCGCTGAAAAACACTCCGCGCCCACCACGAAAAATACTGGTCTTCACTTTCTACAGACATGTTTAGGTGCCTTATGAAATCGTCTAACCTCAGTAATATTGCAAACCACAAATAATTAGTGGTCGGGATGCTTCTAAAGCTTGACCCGACTCCTAAGTGAGAGTTTCAATTTGCAACGTAATCCACATCTGTCGCAGAGTAAATTTAAAATAGAGTAATAACCGTTTGGTGATTTAGAAAAAGCTTTTTATAATGTTAGATGGGACAAGATGTTTAAAATTATAAAGAAGTAAGGTCTAAAATATCGAGATAGAAGAATACTTTATAAACTATACATATAAGAATCAAGTGGCTGTAATAAAAGTAGAGAATCATGAGAGACATGCATCAGTTAATAACAAGGTTGTAGCCAACCCAGTTAATATTCAACTTGTATGTAGAAGAAGCAATAAAGGAAGTGAAGAAAAATTCTCATGTGGCATAAGTGTTCAGCGAGAAAAAATCAGTATGCTACGATTTGCTGACGACATTGTCTTGTTAGCAGAGAGGGCTGAGGATATTGAGAAGTTACTGAATGGCGTGAACAAAATACTGAAGGAAGATTTTAGATTGAATATAAATCAAAGCAAGATAAAAGTGATGAAATGTAGCAGAAATGATACCAATCACACCAGATTAAATACAAAAATAGGATCTGATGCAACAGGAGAAGTAAGTGAATTCTGTTACTTGGGAAGCAAAATTACAACCGATGGCCGAAGCAGGAATGATGTTAAAAGCAGAATAGCGCTAGCAAAAAGAGCCTTCATGAAAAAGAGAAACCTTTTAGTTTCAAATATTGATCTAGGAATTAGAAAGAACTTTTTAAAACTCTATGTGTGGAGCACAGCACTTTACGGTAGCGAAACATGGACTATAGGAATACCGGAAAGAAAGAAACTTGAAGCATTTGAAATGTGGTGCTACAGAAGAATGCTGAAAATTAGGTGGACAGACAAAGTAAGAAATGAACGAGTTTCGGAAATGATGAGCGAGGAAAGAAGTTTGTGGAAGAAGCTTAGAGAAAGAAGAGACAGGCTGGTAGGTCGTATTTTGAGACATGCTGGATTGGTTAATTTGTTAGTGGAGGGAACATTCGAAGGTAAGAACTGTAGAGGAAGACAGAGATTAGAATATATGAAGCAGATAATTGAGGACGTGGGTTGGAGAGGTTAGCTCACGATATGAAGGGATGGAGGATTGCATCAGACGAGTCGAAAGACTGATGACAGCAAACAAACAAAAATAAGCACTTGGGTGCGCAGACTTCCGCGGTCGTTGTCGATGTTATCTTGGTTGTCGGGGTTGAACGGCGTCAATTTATCGAAACCTAACGTTTCGGCCATCCTTTTGTGGCCTTCTTCAGAGTACTGTCACGGCTGGAACTGCTGCGGCCTATATGTAGCTCCCGAAGAACGCGCTAACCGTTTGGAGTGACGTCACTCAGACTACCGCCGCCGGTCCGATGGGGGCCTTACAAAAATAAGCACTGCAGTTAGCGTTGTAACGTACTACAAATCTACACTAATATTACAAATCCGATGGTAAATCTGTCTGTCTGTATGTTACGTTTTAACGACTAAACAGCTAAACTATTACTATTAGTCCGCGATTCACTAAAAGTGTTTGGCGGAGGATGCATTCCACCTATCAGGAAAGGTAATGGTTTAGAAGGGATATACGGGATATGGCAGGTGGCGCCCATGGGCTATTGTGAGGAACCATCCCAGCATTCGCCTGGAGCGATCTAGGGAAACCATGGAAAACCCAGATCAGGATGGCCGGAGTGCTTTATCGGAAGCTACTCCTGTAAGATTTTATGTTTAGTCGCCCGGTAAATCCTTTCTATTCTACTCCCTAATCGCTCGTGGAAAAAATGAGTACAGAAATGAATCTGTTCTGGCCCTGATTTCTCTTATCTTCTTTTCGCGGTCATTCCGACATATGAATGTTGCTGGTAGCAATACTTTTTTGCTGTCATTCCGAAATATGTCAGTCGTGAATTTCTCGATTAGCTTCTGTCGAGAGCAACGCCTTCGGTGTTCCAGGTCTTCCCAACCTAACTCCTTCAACATCGCACTTACGCTTTCCTTCAACTATGTATACATGTTATGAAACGGCTGCTCTTCTTTGGAACTTCTCTAATGCCTCCATTAACCCCTTTTGATGAGGACCCCATACAGAACAACTATATTCTAAGTGAGGACTCACTAGTGACCTGTATGCAATCGATTTTACTTCCGACGTGCATTATTTTAAATTACGACCTAGAAATCGGAGCATACGATTTGCTTTCCCAATTACATTCTCGATATGCTCATTCCACGACAAATTATTACGAATTGTTACCCCTAGGTATTTAGCGGAATCTACCATTCTAAGGACAGTGCCATTAATTGTATATTAAAAGCTAAATGGTGTCACCTTTTTATTTACACGCATGACTTGACACTTTTTAGCGTTTAACTCCAACTGCCAACCTTTACACCACGCAATTATTTTCATAATATCGTCTTGTAACAAAGCGCAGTCGTCCTGCGTTGTGATTTGACGATAAATAATAGCATCATCGGCAAATAATCTTTTCATTCCCCTTATTATGTCGCACAAATCATTAATGTATATGAGAAACAACAGAGGCCCTATCACGCTTCCCTGGGGAACCCCGGACCTCACTTCGGCAAGTGATGAACGCTCACCGTCGAGAACTACACATTGTGTTCTGTCCTTCAAACACAGGGTACCTTTTTTGGGATGAACAACATACTTTTTAGTGAAATTTTGAAAAGAAACCAAACGGTGAGAGAGAGTCGGATAGTCAAATCGGTCGCTCACGGTGAGGTAGGTGAGAGCCTACTTTGTCCAGGGTTCGGCCTGGGGACTTGTTAACTGTCAGGGAACTGCTTCCTTCAAGTTTGGAAAGGAAGGTCGCCACCTCTTTCTGGGTGCTGGGAGTATTACGCGTGGAACAAACGCAACCTCACCCACCCAATCAACACTTTAAGGACAATCACGTGGGGACGTTTCGGCGAACAAAAAAACTGGTGCGTAATTTTTCCTGTGAATTGTTTTATGTTTCTTTCGCACTCTAATGGACGAATATATATATATATATATATATATATATAAATAATAATAATAATAGACGTGTGTGTTCGCCTGTATTTCACTATTCAGCCAGTAGTACGTAGCACAGCACACTGGTGTTTATATGTAGTAGTAGCATGGAGTTTCCTATCGTGCACAACGTTGGCCGAATGCCGATAGCTGTGGGGGTGTGGGAGATATGGTGGTTAAAAGTGGTCGATGCACGGCATTTTCATGTTTCTACTATAGACTTGTTGTCCCTATACTTCTCTTCCCTGTCACAAGTACTTAGCGCAGACCTCTGGTGTTTGTGTGTGGTAGTAGCATCGAGTCTCGCATTGTGCACTATGGTGGTTGCATGTCGGTAGTTATGGGGGAGTTGCAGATATGGTGCTTGAAAGTAGTAGCCGCAGGGAATTATCTATTTTCGACCAAAGATGTGTGTCCCCATGTTTCACTTTTTGCTAAAACTATCTAGCGCAGATCACTGGTGTTTGTGTGTGGTAGTAGCATACATTCACCGATCGTGCACGACGTTGACCGAAATTCGGTTAATGTAGGGGTGTGGGATACATGGTGGATGAAAGTGGTCGTTCAAGGACATTTTCATATTTCGACCAAAGACATGTGTGTACGTATATTTCATTTTGCTGTAACAAGTACATAGTGTGGGAGATATGGTGGTTGAAAGTGGTCGACCTGGGTCACTTTCATATTTCGACCAAAGACGTATTTGTCGCCATGTTTCACTTTACGCCAAAAGTTGGTCGTGAACCGAGTCCACTATCCTCAGTCAACTGTCTGTCTTGTACCTGGTTACACGAGGAGAGTGGACTATCCAGTGCTGCGCGCGCAGCACTAGACAGTACACTCGTAGCATCGGGTAAACGCGGCATAAAGGTGACAAAAAAAAAGTGTTAAGGTCAAAGGTCAGGACTGCGTGATGGGAACGGATCAAAATACGAAAGTGACCTTATTTCACGCTTAGGGTTCATTCTGCAAATTTTCAAATATTACTGTCTAGTTTGAAGGGACTTGGAAGAATTAAATCGGAAGAGGGATCATCTGGCTATATGGAATATGAACAAGCAGCTCATGGATAGACAGGATGTTACAAGTCGGTGAGAGTGAAAGTGGAGATGTGGGTGTGTTGGTACCACTGTAGGGCTGGTCTAGTCGCTGCTGGAATGCAGACCGACAGGTTGGCAACTGTGTGAAGGCTTGGCCCCGATACGGACTTGAGGAGCGATATGTGTAGCGCGCACTCATAAACTACAACAGTGTTACCTAGGACTTAGAGGGAACAGCGACAGGTGTGCATTGGAATAAATCGACTTTAAGACGTCCAAGTATGATCAAATTCAACAAACAGATCAGATCAGTAGGTTAGTGGACAGATAAAGTACGAAACGGACGAGTTTTGGAAATGATGCGTGGGAAAATAAAGTTGTGGAAGAGTCTTGCAGAAAGACGAGACAGGATGGTGGGTCACATTTTAAGACATGCGGGATTGGTTAATTTGTTAGCGGAGGGAACAGTCGAAGGACAGAACTGTAGAGGTAGACAAAGATTATAATATATGGAGCAGATAATTGAAGACGTAGGTTGTAACGGGGCATGTTGGGATGAAGATAGGAAGTGATGGATCATTGCATCAAAGCAGCCGAGACACTTAAAGCTGCAAAAAAATAAAAAAATAAAAAAAATAAAATGTGATGACCTTCACGACCTGATCTAATCAGACCCTGAAAAGATCTAGCGATTCCGCCACCGACGTCCTTGGATGAGGATTTAACAGGTGACAAACCTGCAGAACACAAGTCACTGATCCTGATGAGACCATATCAGGCATCAGATCGTGTCGTCTGTAGGGATGGGCAAATGAAAAAATGTATCGATAAATATCTATCGATATATACAAACAATATCGATATATTTCGAAAAAATTATCGATATGTCGATAGATCGATATTTTAACCTAACGCCAATAATTTTCTAAAAATATTCCCAAATTATATCAAAATATTGAGGAAAATTCAGAAAATTAAAAAGACATGTGGAAATTATAGAAACTTTTATTAAGTTATCTATCATTACTATCTATCAAGCCAGTATTCATATGATTTAGACATCTAAAGAACTCTCTTTTATTCGTTCCTGCGTCAGTCTACTCCTGTTGTCCGGTGTGGCCAAGTTAACTGCAGAAGCCACTCTTTCGGACGACACAGAAGAGGCTTGGCATATCAGATACTTCGTCAACGCATCAACTTCTATTCATCAATGAAAAACCAAGTAAAAACAGAAGATGTAAATTTACTTCAACCCTCAACTTGACAACACGGATGTTTAATCAATATTCTTCAACTTGATTAAAAATGATCTAATCATTAACACTCAAATACGTATGTTGACAAAAAAGTGACATTGACGCTAAAGTAAACCTGTTAAAATATAACATCTTTTTTAACCCGTTAACAGCTAATGAAAAACTGTTAAATTACGAAGAATTCACTTTTGTAAGAAGCGTTCAGTTAAGATATGTACGTATATTTATCCAATATATATGCAACATTTGAAACAGAACACTGATTTGCGCTAGTACAAAAATATCGAATTGACACTTAAAATTGATACTCGAAATAAAATATCGATTTTTCATATATCGAATTAGTACTTAAAATTGATACTCCATAAAAATATCGATTTTCGATATAACTGCAATAAAAATATTGAAGATAAATATCGATTATATTATGAGAAAATATCGATATTTCGATACAGTGATATATTTTGTGCAAGCCTAGTCGTCTGTACGTGGGTTATCTGCAATAAAAATATCGAAGATAAATATCGATTATTTTATGAAAAAATATCGATATTTCTACATCGATATATTTGGCTCAGGCCTAGTCGTCTGTACGGGGGTTAGGCAGTGTAGTGGCGGCGTGGACACACACAGTTAGCCGGATGTGGTCTCCCTCAGCGGGGAACGTGTCCCGGAACACCAAACAGGGCTTCCAGCTGTCCACGAGCATTAACACCACAAGGCAGCTCAAAGAGCCCACAGACTCTTGTTTTACTCTTAATGGCTCGCTACCTCTAGCAGTCTTCTTAGCAGTATAAAGTACACTCTTTACTGCTCTGGATTACTCTTTTCACATTCCGCTGAAGGAACACCCTAGGTATCGTACTTTCAGTGAGGGAATTAGGTTACAAATCTTTGGTTAGACCACTGCTTGAATATGGTGGTGTAGTATGGGATCCACATTCTGGGTACCAATTACTGGAGTTAGAGGATGTACAAAGAAGAGCAGCTAGATTCGTCTCTCGATTTTTTTTTTTTTTAACTGCTTAACGTCTCTTAACAGCGAGGTCTTTAGAGACGGGAAAGGATGGGGGGGGGGGGCAAGGAATGGGAAGGAATTCGGCCATGGCCTTTTGAAGGAAGCATCCCGGCATTTGCCTGGAGTGATTTGGGAAACCATGGAAAACCCAAATCTGGATGTCCGGACGGGGATTCGAACCGCCGTCCTCCCGAATACGAGGCCAGAACGCTAACCGTTACACCACCAGGCTCGGTCTCTCTAAATTAAATTACTACTGAACAAACAGTAACCGATATTATAAAGGAGCTGGAATGGGATTCATTGGAAGGCAGGGGGAGGGTGAAGAGAGTCATGGGAGTGTACAAGGCATATGTTGGTAATGAGGTATGGAAAGATATTCGTAGAAGAAGAAATGCACGAAATGCATGGAAGGGAAAAGATGACCATGACCACAAACTGGCACTTGATTTCAGGCACAAGGGTGTGGGTATATTTTCTTTCGTAGGTAATGAGGTCAGCGATTGGAATAAGTTAGCAAGAGAAATGATGAATAGTTACCAAAAACACTGAAAGAATTTAAAGCTGAAGTTTGTAGAGCGAAAAATTAGGTAGGACAAGAAAAATGGAACAACAAGTGTGTAGGAAACATTGACACCGGAGCAAGTGCTCCACCATAGTTAAAACAAATTAATTTAATTAAATTTCGAATAATATGTAAGCCTCGTAACTCGTGAGCTAATGACGACATCGTTAGGTAAAAATTCGTGTGGTGTGCAGACAGTGTTTTTAGTGGCTGCGCAGTCCGCCGCTGTCGTAGCAGCCAGTACCTAACCCGGTATTCCTACCGAGCCAGGAGTATACACATTGAAGTAGAATCTGAACCACGGAAGCATTCTGGCGAACCTCATATTACACAACAAACTGTGCCAGAGGTGAAGATCGAATTAAAGGACTATAAAAATTCCAGCCTAGACAGGGATTCGAACCCGGGACATTTCAGTCTCCAGTCAGACGCATTAACCACTATGCGACCGCCAGACCATTGTTTCAAAGACCACAATGACCTCTCAACCACGCATGCCACAACACAGAAAACCCTCCAGATGACGATACATAGTTTTTTTTTTCGGCTTTTCGACTCGTCGACGTCGTGGTCATTAGAGGTGGGGAAGGACCGGGGGTAAGGAACGGGAAGGAATTCGACCTTGTAATGCTTGTAATGCTTTAAAAGGCTGCTCCTTTGCTTAATTAATATTGTTCGTTTGTTCGGAGATCGTTACCATACGAGTTCATTACAACATTCGGTGCTGATCAACTTCAAATAATTGCAGATTCGTTTTGAACACGGTCGCCACGGATTAAATTAAATACTTAAAGTCTCTCAAAGGAACCACAACCACACAAATTAAACAATCTTTCACGACCAGAGTTATCCCTTATTTATTACGCTAAAGTTCACAGAGATTATACAACACACCGTCGAAAGGGGGCGTCCATAAATTACGTGAGGTTAAATAGGGGGGACGAAGGGTCCGGAGAAATCTCGCCAAATCTCACCAAGGGGGAGGGTGGGATCAACGGAAATCTCGCGTGAGATTTTGGAAATTTTTGTTGGACTGTAGAGCTAAAAAAAAAGGTCTACAAATGACCCGAAAGTCGATTTTTAGGGGGGTATTTCGTCGAAAAGTGGGAGGAAGGTGTGGAAGGGGGGGGGGGAATCGGTCCAGATCTCACGAAGTCTCACCAGAGGGGAGGGGGGTCCGGAAATCCCGAAAAACACCTCACGTAATTTATGGATGCCCCCTAAACCACCAGATACGTAACTCTTCGTGGATCTGAAGATTGCGAGGTTCGATTAAGTAGTGCACACGACGGTTTGCGATGGTAACAACCGTCACACATTGACTGTACTCAATTTCACTGTCCACAGTTCTCACTCATTCCTGTATTGCACTTGAACTATCGCCGACACCACCACCGAAGCTTTCTCAAGCTCCTTTTAGCTAACATGCTGTTCACTAGTTCACGGCACAGGCAACAACATCCACGCGCGACCACACATCTTCATAGTCTCTCGCCATCTCACCTTTCTGTAAAGTTACTCTCTAAGCGGCAAGTATCGATATATCGATAGTCTCGTTACAAACTCTCTCGGCATTCGCAGCGACTGATTTCGGGAAACCAAGGAAAAGTAAATATTGACGCCCGGACGGAGATTTGAACCCACACGCGCGTACTTACGGAACTTCGTACAGTAGCGTGGCGTTTTAGTACGCTCATGATGTCGAGGTATGAAACTGACAGTGACTGCATGATGCTGTTGATACAAGTTGTGGATGCGGCAGTGTTAAGCCCCCCGGGTTAGTCACCGCGATTGGGGGGGGGGGGCGGTCCCGCAGGATTTAACTGGGAGCTTCCGGCCTGACCACGCGGTCCAACCACTAACTCTGGAAACGGGCTGTAGGAGCAGAATAGCATCTGGTCCTTATCACTACTTACTACAAAATAAAGTTAAATTCAAACCTCATCCCCTACGCTATAGCTACGAAATCGTCATCAGAGTTTCTCTTTCTTGATCTACACCAATATTATAAATGTGAAAGTAACTCTGTCTCTCTGACTTGCTGTTACGTTTTAACTACTAAACGGCTAAATCGATCTCGATGAAATTTGACAAGGAAGCAGGCTACATATCATTAGGAAAGACATGGAATACTTTTTTCTGGATAAATAAAACATTTTGTCGTGAAATTTTGAAAACTAACCGAACGGTGTCAGACAGATGGATATCGTGTGTGAGTCTCTGTAATGTTATATCGATCACTCAGGCTTTATTTCTCTCGCAGTTTGTGTATGATCTGTTCAAAAATTTCACGTGTAGACAAAATTTATTGAATAGCACAACAATTGATCTGCGCTGCATGCGATGACTATCAATAAAGTCCAAGGCCAGACACTGAAACAAACAGTACTTAGAAAAGATGTGTGTTTTTGAATTTGTTGAGCATGTTTAGTGTTTAAAAAATAATTCCGGTATTTTATGGGCACCACGTCGTATATATATTGCAATGTAAGCAAAACATCCACATTAAAAGTTGGGGATGAGGAAGCAGAATTTAATTCGGAAGTTCCGCGCTTGCGGATGCGGAGCTCTGTTAAATTCCTGGTCTGAAGCAGTCGTCGTGCGATGCTTGGAGAGTCCAGAGGCCTATTTCCAGCCGTGTGGCGCCAAGCCGCGGAATCCGAGTGCCGCCTTTTTCTCACTGGCCGGCTTCCGAAATATTTGTCTATTTACAGAAGCGGCGGCCAGCACACACAGCCGTGCTATTCCACGGCTCCGCGTGGCGATAGGCCCTTCCACAGACCCTTAGGACACCCAGTACCGACCCAATATAACAGGTGTGATCAAAATGTAACAAACTTTTTTTCAGAAATCTTTATATATATATATATATATGAAATTTCGCAAGAAGAAACTATCTATCATTCGGAAAGACATAGGACACTTATTTTGGAATGAACAACATATTTTGTCAGGAAATCTTGAAAATTAACCGAACGCTGACAGACAGATGGATAGGGTAGTGGTACACCCATGGCTCAGGCTTTGTTTCTCTCGCAGTCACTTTGTATTAGATCTTTTCATGGACAGACATACCTTACCACCAACCCCCAAAAGCTATATATCTTAGCAAAGTACAACAAAATCAAAAACGTTGCTTAGTTATAAAACGATACAGACATAAAATGTCCCCAGAAAATGACATAATTTTAAACCACAAACAAAAATCTGTCAGAAGAAGTATGGTTGGTAGTCTCTTACAGTTAAATTCATCCCCACTTTCTTAGTTTTTTGTTATTTTTAAAGACGTCGCCATTTAGTTCTCTTCACGAGACATGTTGAATGGTATCGTAATGGCTTCCCCGTAATATTATCTCACGGTTTACGTAACTTACAGCTTTCTATATCCAATTATAGCAATAAAATTCTAACTTCACGCGTACGAAGTATACTTCTAGCATAGTTACTCGTATAATACGAATGTGTATAGCAGCATACGCATGCGCCGTTGCGTTAATCACGGAATCTGATGTCCTTCAAACTAGTAACAGGTCTAGGAGGATACACTCAGAAGAAATCTAGGAGGTAGAGCAAGTGGTAATGACGGCGTGCCGATGCTCGTTTGTCTCGTCATATCCATCAAGAGATCCGGTTTGTTTTTCCTCGAAGCTGAAAAGACGTCACAGGCGCACAAAAACAGAGTGCGTCTACACGCAAGCGCGTCACCCATCACGGGGAGAGGGTCGCGCACACGTGTGCGGGACACGTGCAGGGAGAGGCGCTCATTACGTCACGCTAATGAGGCGACCGTAAACACTTGCTGCCCGCCAGCACCAATCAGGGGTTACCGAGGAGCCCGCAACTTCGCTGCATAAATTAACAACACCGCAAAAACGTTTGGGGACTGCATGACTTTCGGAACCCACCAAAAACTGGTACTAACCTGTTGAAATATGGATTAATTGCTTAGATATAATGCCCCCTTCACGTTTTGCGCTCTTGTTTCGTGGAAAAGTTGCCACAAATTAAATAAAAAATGCCGAAATATGAGAGGCTGTGCAACTACGAAATGCTAAATGACAACCACAACAAAATACCAGTATTGGTACCGAGATCATAACAACCTAAACAGTTTCGTTTTGTCATAGAGATATTGGTTAGGTTGAAATGCGGCCAGGACTAAGAAAGGGGGGGGGGGACAAGCAAAAATTTGGTTCTGTGGCATCCATCTTGGAAATGGCGTCTTTGTTTACAACGGAAGAAATCGATTGTCTCCGATTGCTTGCATAGATATAAGATGGCGAGCGTTTTTTTCTATTTGTAAATTTTGTGCGACTTTTGCATGGAAGGAAGCTGAAACGGCAAGAAAACAAAATAGCAAAGGATGTTACGAACATTTCGAGAGATTGTCATTGATTTTGCAGCGCTGGCGGCATCTGATAACTGTGAGCCCCTCTCATATTTCGGAGTTTTTAAACCAATTTGTGGCGACTTTTCCGCAAAACGAGCGCAAAACCTGAAGAGCACATTATATCGAAGCAGTTAATCCAAATTTCAACAGGTTAGTATCAGTTTCTGGTAGGTTGTGAAAGTCGTGCAGTCCCCAAAAAGTTTTTTGTTGGGTTGTTGAAATTAAATATACAGTGTGAACACGAATTGGAAAAAAAAAATTATTAATGTGAACGTACCAGCGACTTTGTATGAGTGAACTTGGAATTTTATTGCTACAATTCAATGTAGAAAGTTGTAAGTTACGTTAAAGTTGCTCCAAACAGCACGGAGTCGGATGATACGATGCGGTGTTCATCACCATTGAATCAGCTCATGAGGAGAACCAATTTGCAACAAAAATAGCAACAACCGGCGGGGGGGGGGGGGGGGTTAACTGTTGCAGACAGCCTACCACAGTTCTTCCGGCAGGTTTTTGTTTATGGTTTAAAATTATGTCACTTTCTGGGACATGTTATGCCAATAGCGTTTACTACACAAAATTTTTCGTTTTGCTTTCCTTTGCTATGATACACAGCACTTGGGGGTTGGAAACCTGTGAACTACCAACATATAACTGCCTTAAGTCTTCCCCCTTCTACTTTTAGTGTCCCTATCTGAGTTTTGTTGATAGTCATCGCAAATTTTAATAGGAACCTTAGTCTTTTCAACAGTAATGGTAGGTCTGTCGGAATTTTTGGGGTTCCATGAATCAACACATCATCACCTTTTAGCATTCCAGTCACGATCGCAGCTTTTATTACATTGCACCACATTTTTGCTTTTTGTTGACGTGTTACATTACACAGTCGCGGTGTCTGTACATAATATATATAAACAGATCATACACAAACTGACTGCGAGAGAAACAAAGCCTGAGTGACCGATATAACATCACAGAGACTCACACACGCTATCCGTCTGTCAGTCATATTTCGGATAGTTTTAAAAATGTCACGAAAAAATATGTTATTTATCCCGAAAAAAGTATTCTATGTGCTTCCTAGTGAAACATGGTATTTTGAAACAGAGTTACTTTCGCATTTACAACATTAGTGTAGATTTACGATGCCTTCCAGTGCACAAGGAAGTGTAATAAGATCACTTCTTATTTTAGTTTTTACAAACATCTCGGAGAGGACTTAATACCTGTCTCAGACTGTAGGCTGTTGATACTGTGACGAGACGTCATTTATTATAATATTTTAATACCGAAATCATGTAAGTTTTCGAAGTTTCAATACAGCCAGACGTCGAGTAAGCACGTCCTGTTGTTCGACTTTCTGCCGATCGACAGTTCGGATTGCAAGTTACACGTGCAGTGCTGAGCATGCAAGCCAATACTTTTCCAGCAAGCTAGAATACATTGATCACTCTCACTTCTTGACTGACGATCTAGAAGATAACATCTAGGCCTCGGAGATAGATATTCGCTGCACCAACCTCACCATTCTCTGTTAGTTGTGAACTGTAGGGCTAAGTTTTATACCTAGGGTCAGTACTACGGGTTACGGGATACCTCTGAATTTGTACAACATCGACTGTAGCTGATTTATGGTCCAGTGCAATTAAATGGGGTTTCCAGAGACATTGTTTTATTACAAGTAGCTCGTAGCTGCCCGCTCCCTCTCCTAATTACAAGTTACCTCCTATGCTCATGTTTATTTGCTAGCGCAAGAGAAGAAGAGGATAGGTTCAAGAGAGAAGAAGTCAAGAGCAGAAGATACGAAGAAAGTCGGCGCAAGTCATAGGGCATCGTAGGATAACCCTTAGAACCCACGTGTCAGTCATCCTGGCACACCCATTAAATAGGCATAGCACGATCCTATATATATACATATAGGGTCAGCCACAATACAGTCATCTACAGGAGATTGAGGAATTCTGATTATTAATTAGACACTCAGTGCGAGCTGGATGTTATTCCTACCTGCTGGGAGCAACAGCAACTTACACAAGTTACAAAATAGTGAAACGTTGTATTAGTACGAAGTCAAGTGCAGATGCGGAACAGTTATGCGGAGTTATCCTACGACGCAGAGTATGCGGGAAGAGTGACAGGTGCGTCATTATATACGCTATTCACCGCAACTTAGCGTCTGGGTTATGTCTGGTGAGTCATGAGCTATCAAAGTTTTCCATGCTTACGTAGCCGTCGGTTCCCGTGAGCAGACCAGTGAGGTAAGCCATTCACGTGAAAACCTATCAAGCCGCTTTATTCTCTCGCGCGAGCTTGTACGAACACGAGACAGTAAACGGTGCGCTCAAGAACTGTAGTTACGCCTCGCCTGGTTGACGTGTGACGTTACACAGACGCGGTGTCTGTACATCAAATTTATGAACAGCTCACACGCAAACTGACTGCGGGAGAATCGAAGCCTGAGTGACCGATATAACACTACAGAGACTCACACACGCTATCCGTCTGTCTGTCACCGTTCGGATAGTTATTATAATGTCATGACAAAATATGTTATATATCCATAAGAAAAAGTATTCTATGTCTTTCCTAATGATACGTAGCGCTTCCTTGTCAAATTTCATCAAGAGTGCCGCTCGCCTCAATGACGATATTTTTTTTTTCCTGCGAGACAAAGGCGCGGACACGGTGTTTTACACTATCGTAAATTTTTAAAACTCTTATGTGTGGAGCACAGGACTTTATGTTAGCGAAGTATGGACTTTAGGAATGTCAAAAAGAATAAAAATGGAAGCATTTGAATTGTGGTGCTATTGAAGGATGTTGAAAATTAAGTGGACAGACAAAGTAAGAAATGAACGAGTTTTGGAAATGATGGGTGAGAAATGAAGCTTGTGGAAGAAGCTTACAGAAAGAAGAGACAGGCTGGTAGGTGATATTTTGAGACATGCTGGATTGGTTAATTTGTTAGTAGGAGGAACAGTCAAAGGTAAGAACTGTAGAGGAAGACAGATATTAGAATATATGAAGCAGATAATTGAGGACGTGGGTTGTAAAGGGTATGTTGAGATGAAGCACAAGATAAGAAGAAATGGAAGATTGCACCAAATTAATCAAAAGACTGATGACATGGGAAAAAAAATCGACTCAGCATTTGAAACAGTTTTGAAGTACGGATCGCAAAACTTTTATTAATCTTGCCTAATTAAACCTCTGATTAATACTTACACGATCATGCTTAATATTTTGTTATTGAGTTAATTCGTCTTATATAATAAATAAAAAATAATAAATTTATGTTATTTGAAGAGTAAACAATACAAGCGATTATATTTTGATAAACTAAAATAATACCAACAAAAAATAATTTATTTTTATTGCCTTTATTTATTCAATTTTTTAAGACAGTATTAATAGTTTTACAAACTTCATATACAACTATCGGTATAGCCGCGGTTGAAGTATTGAACAAGCCATATCCGGTAGCTAATCGAAATTTAGCTGGTATTTGTATCCTGATCTGTTCTGTTGTTTTAATATTAAAAGCTCAACTTTCATCAAAAGTTGTTGAAAATAAGCTAGTGACATTCTACAGAATTTTGAACACTTTGCAGAGTTTTCACATACCATTTCCCGGAACGTTTGTTCTATACTTGAAAGTGTAAAACCGTTTAAACAAACAAACAAAAAAACAACAAATAAAACAAAACAAAAAACAGGCTATAGAACTTGCGGATACTGTATATATATTCGTTGGATAGCCAAAGTGACAGACATCTTAGAAAGAGTCACGACCCAAAAATGGCAATGGGCTGATCATATTGCTAAAAAAAAGAGACAACAGATGGATTTCAGCAGTACTGGATTGGATGCCAAAGGACCTGTAAACAGCTAGAGGAAGACCCCGGGATCAGACATACGACGAGTAACAGGCGTGAACTGGAAGAGAGTTGCTCAAGATCAATCAGCTTGGAAGGACCCACAACAAAATTATGCAGCATTAAATTGTAAAATATAGCTCATCTGGCTTGAAGAGGCTGCATCCTGAAACAAGGACTGACAAAGCCGTATATATATATATATATATATATGTGAGTGTGTGTGTGTGTGTGTGTGTGTGTGTGTGTGTTTGTAAACAGCAGTTCGTATCAGCGTTAGTGCACGAAAATCTCGTGGAATTTTTCGATAACGCGTGAGGCAAGAGGAGAAAGTAAATCTGACATGTTAAGAAACAAATTCTGATAAACTGAGAGGGAATACCAGTATGAGAGTAAAAGTGTTGCGCGAGGCGACACGAGCAGGTAGACTGGTATGGTATGGTATGGCGTGGTATGTCCTCCCACGCAACCAGTCACTCTCTCCCGCAGGACCCGTTAGCCCAGTTGGACGGCGGCCAGGAGCGTGGCGGGCAGCAGAGTGTGCAGGGGCAGCGGAATGCAGCGCAGGGCTATAGCATTGCAGTCCCGCTGCATCCGACACAGTTTGAATTAATACATCACCTCTAAAGATCTTCTTCTTCCTATCCAGTGTTAGGCCTGGTGGCCAATCCATCTTCTTCGTGGTCTTCCTGCATCTCTCCTGCCTCTGGGATGGTATTTGAGAATTCTTCGTGGGATCCGGTCAGTCTTCATCATTAGCACAGGGTCTGTCCAAGACGTTCTGTAGGTTTTCACAGTTTGCAGAACTGGTTTGACTTTGAGTTCTTAAAGGATTTCATCAGGTCTCTTTCTGTCTCGTAATGTGTAGCCAGCTGTTCTCCTCATCAATCACATCTGAGCCGCCAATACCCTCAGCTAATTGCCTTTGTGTAGTGTCCAGGCCTCGCTGCCGTACAGTAGTGTAGGTTTAGTCAGGGTGTTATACAGCCTGATTCTTGTGTGCGTTGAACAAGAGATGGTCTAAAGGTGTTATTTATTATTCCTGTAACTTTCGTGAAATTCGTGATTTTTGTTGTTGATGCATATCGGTTTCTAGGGTGTAGCTCACGTTGTAACCTAGGTATTAAGTAACAGAAATCAATAGCTAATAATATTTTAATTTGTAATCGTAGATTTTCCCGGCGAATCTGGTGCTTGAAGATCTCTCGGAAAATTCGTTCATCCCCGATCAATTGACCCGGTCGCATGCCCGAGAGATCTTCAAGCAATATTTTAATTAGTAAAATAACACTAATTTCTAACTTACCTTAAATTATACTTTGCGCTTATACATTTTTGTTTTTATTGTAATTATAGTTATGAAGTAAATAATTAGATATGGTAAGTATTCAGAGCACATTACATGGCTTACAGTAAACAACATCAGTTTGAAAAATAATCTGTCTGATAGGCTCAAAGACCTGAAACGCTCAACGAACGAAAAAACGACCACATTCCAGAGTTTTTTTGTTTTTGTTTTTTTTTTGGCAGAACGGCCACAACACGTTGTTTGCGCTATAGCACTTAACAAAAAACGCCAGAACGCGATTTTGCTAAGTAAAAATGGCCACAATGCGAAATTCACATCTGGTCCAGGTTACATTCTCCTCACATGACAACTCACATTTTTCTTTTTTGAGCCTTGTAACGCGACGGGTAATCATACATATTAAGTGCAGCCTGGATCGATTCGTCGTGAACACAAAGATTTAGATACTGATACGCCACAACGTGTTGTGGCAGTTTCCAAGAGACCACTACGCGTTGTAATCGTTTTTTTTTTTTTTTGCTCAATGAGCGTTTTCGGTCTTTGAGCCTAAAATATGTACCAAACAGTGAAACTATCATTTTCCGCGTCCTCGCTAGTCGGTTTGATTGAAACAGTCATAAATAAGACTTTTCGAAAACCTTAACAACATCTCGCACTTTTTTGAGACACTTCTACCCGGGAACCACTTCAGCGCGCGGGTGATCCAGTGTTACGGTCACGCTTTGTGCTTCGACTGTCCCGCCCAGCACTCTGCGTCCAAGTCATTCATAGTTGTTTCTGTGCGTTAAGCTTCTCTTCCAGTAGGTTTTTTTTAATAATATATATATAACGTCAACGGTCAATTGTGTACTGTGTGCACTCGTGAAATGGTCGTACGGGAAAATCCTCACCTCATCACTACCTCGGGGATGCTGTGTCCCATCTCTCTTGCGCCGACTATAACACCACGTTCAAACTCACTTAAATCCTGATAAGCTGCCATTGTAGCAGCAGTAACCGATCTAACGCCTGTTGTCTTATATAGGCGTTGCCGACAGCAGCGCCTTAATCTGGATGTTTACATATCTCTGAGTTTGCACACGCATGTCTATACCAGTTTCTTTGGCTCTTCAGTGTACTAGATAATAATAATTCCGATGGGTCGTAATGGACTGTGCTAAGCCCCACTGCTAATTTTTACATTAACCAGCAGTAAGTAGATATCCCGCTCCTCGCAACATATGGCCCTACTGTTGGTTTTGGCGGTAGTGATATCACTTAGCGTTTTATTACTACTATTCAACAAACCACTTTACAAGATATACATGTTAGCGCAACGGGTATTATAGTCAAATAATTCAATTACTCCACTCATTCATTTGAGAAACTTTATTCTATATTTCAAACGTTCGCTGCTACAAAATACTGCCAACACACACTTCTATCTATACAAGCTCTCTCCTAGTACTCTCTCGCCATATTGCCATCTTCACTCTCCCTCCATACACAATCACAGTAGTACCAACTACAACAAACTAAATTCTAAAAAAAACTTAAAATTACCCCAAATGTCTACACAAACTACTCATGCTGTGAAGTCTATTTAAACTATTTTATTTACAATTATTTTTTATTACAATGATTTTGTGAGTGGGATCTCACATATGCCCCCACTTTATAACAAACAAGCATATTTTAACAAAATTGGTTGGCTTGTTATAAAGTCCAACCTTTTTCACAAATCATTGTCTTTATATACATTTCCACAATTCTGTCCTTATTTATAACAATTATCACTCACTGTCTCTATCAGTCTGCATCTTTACCAGTCAACGTTATACAAAACCACCAAATTTCACAAGAACACAATATGTCACTTATCTCTTCTGACCTTGTACATTTTCAAGTCTGTTATGTTTCTTAACCCAAATTTCTTACCAGACTTAGGATACACTAGCCAGTATGCGTTCCTATGTGGCTTCCCTTCTACCTTAAATGGTCCGTGGTACACGTCAAAGAATTTCTTAATCTCCGCATTTAATTCGCATGACCTCTCCTGAGTCTTTACCAGTACCAAATCTCCCAAATTAAATTCGACAGGTTTATATCTTCGGTCGTGCCTGTTTCTTCTCTCTTCTGATCTTTTCTTCATTCTTTTATCAGCTCAATGTTATGCCCCCATAACGTAAGGTTTTATTTTTTTTCCTTTTCCTCCAATCTTTTAGTGTCTCCTTCCTTTAAAAACTCTTCTTGCAATAAATCTCTTTCAAGTTCTTCCTGTGACCACTTCAACAATTCAACTTTACTTCCATCTTTTAGGCACAATTGCTGTAAATCTAATTCTCTGCTACTACATTGGCTATCGTCTTCCGTGTTCCATCTACTGTTGTTTCCTACTAGATCTCTTTCTTCTTCTATTTGACCAGACAAATTATTCACCACATTGGATTCACTGTTTCCCATAACTAAGCTCATATCATGACCACATTCTTCTGAAACTTGAACATTTGCCCCCTCTAGCATTATACTTTCTTCTTCATCATTGACGGCGTATTTCTTCACCAAGAAAAATCTCACTTCTTCTGTTTCATCATTGTTTAATATTCCATTTTCCTTCTTCTATTTCACTATTTTCTTCCTCTTCGCTACTATAATCTTTTTCGCTGCATAATTTCTCACTTCCTTCTTCTTCGTTGTCATTAGTACTATCACTATCCACTGATGTAGTTTCATACAGATCTTCGTCCACCCTTTCTGATATAAGCTCATTTGGTAACATTTCTTCCTCTGCAGTGTATTTCTTTATATTCTCCTCACAGTTCTTTTGATTATCATGATTTCCCACGTCGATTCTAGCCAATTCTTGTACCTCTTCTTCGTGCCAATTATATTCACACATCCTTGTAATGTTCTGCGGCTCATCCTCATTTAACAAGTTGAAACATTCCCACCATTTTAGCGGCTCCTCCTCCTCAAAAACTCGGACATCTTCTTCTATTGTTCTCTCATGATTATATGTTCCGTTCTTGTAGTTCACATTTTGTACATCACATTCAGTTGTTTTCTCCCGTATGCTTTCAGTTCTACCTTGATTATTATTGTCGTCATCTAGTTTGGTCATCTTCTCTCGATCCTTCGGTCCTGTTTTGACTTCTTCCGCTACTGTTCGGACCGCCCCAGTTGCGGCACTGAGTTTCCCATCATTCGCTCATGATCATGATGCCTTACTTCCTCCCTTCTTACTGCCTGGCCATTATTGTGATGCGACCACTGATTGTCATGGCTTCTGTTTTCATATTCCCTTCTCCTATTATCACCCGAATTCCTGTTGAACTGATCTCCTCGGTTATATCCGTTCATACGGCCTCTGTCTCTCTGTAAAATTATCTTGCGACTGGCACTTGGTTTGACCTGTTATAATTTCTGAAATCATTCCTCCTATCTTCCCTCGGTCCATGTTCATTTGTACTACTCCAACGATCTAGTCTTTCAACTGCTTCGAGAAATTCTTCTACACTATTCCATTGATTTATTATAAGCTTCTCTTGAACAGGTCTGGGCAACTTTTGTAATAATACTTCTATCTTTTCATCATCATCTATTTCTTGGTCCAGATAACGTAATTCCTTCATAACTGCTTCACAAAAGTATTTCATACTACCATCACGCCGACTATAATATCTACAATTCCAAAAATCCCTTCTCACTCTTCTTTGCCTTCCGTTGTGACCAATACTTGCTCAAAAATAATCTCAAAAATTCTTCATAGTTGTTACACTCCTCGTCACTCTCGCAACTCCATGCAAAAGCATCCCCTCGTAACATGTTCTTAATATACCTTATTTTGTCAACGTCAGACCACTCGTAAGGTAAGCCATTTTTATAAGCTCTAACAAATTCTACAGGATGAACTTCTCCTTCGGGTTCAAATTTTACTTCCGGTAACTTGAAATGATTCGTAATGATGTTACCGCTTCCCATAGTAGTCACACCTCGCCGTTCTGCTTCCTTGACTCTTTGAGTTAATTGTAATATCTCTTCTCTCACATCTTCTTTAACTAAGTCGACCTGGTTAGCTACTTCCGCCACCTTGCATGTCACTCCTTTTGCCTCCTTGTCCATAACCATTAGTCTCTCTCCTAATCGAGAAATCCTTTTGGAGTTAGTTTCCGCCTTCTCTTTCAACTCTTCAATCCCTTTAGCACATTCCCTCTGATTTTCATAGATTATTTTATTTTCTTCCCGCATGGCCATTTGCTCTTCTTGTATTATATTGCTACTTTTCTTCACTTCCTCCTCAACTTTCTGTTGCACTAAACATTCTACATTCTTTTTAGTAGTCTCCCCAAGCTTTTCCACATAATCATACACCATCGTTATTTCCTTTTCCATTCTTGTGTCCACTTCCTCTTTTAATTTTTGCCTCATATTTTCTATCTTCTTGTCACACCTGTCTTCTGATTGCCGAATACACTCATCCATTTTCAACAACATATCCTGCTTCATCATTCGCATTTCGTCCGAAATTCGTTCACAATTATCGGCTGTTCGTTTTGATTCCTCTCTCATCTCTTCTGTCATCCTCTGACTTAATACAATTTTTCTTTCCATATTTTCTGCTGTTAATTCAATTTTCTTTCCATATTTTCTGCTGTTCGTTTTGATTCCTCCCTCATACACTCCATTAAAGAAATTAACATTGATATTTCGCCACCTTTCTGTTTCTGGGCATCAATCATTTCATTACCTCCTTCTTTTTCTCGTATTTTAACTTGATCGACTGGTACTGGTGTAGACGTAACATTTGTCATGAAATTCTCTGACTCATGGTCACCGATATAGCTACTTTTAATATCTACACTAATATCACCACTGGTCAGCGACTCAAATCCGCTTCCCCCCACGCGGTCAGAGATATCAACGCTACTAACTTCTGCTACACTACATACGCTAACTCCATTTCCCTCCCTTACAAGTCGAGCGCTCACCGAAACCAGAATCTTCATTGTTGACATTAGCATTATCATTATTATCCCCCTCTTTAATATTTAATTCAGCATCGCGGTTGACTAATTTTTCACTAATTGCTGCCATGTTAATTACAAATTTTAATCAAACACAGTACCACGGGCTAAGTCTGCTACAAAAATTATTCCGCCAAATCACAAGACAATATTACACATACAAAATCACTTCACAATTTTACAACGCCGTATTACAACGCAGCTAGACTTCCAAACGGGTACAGAAACCCTTTCCAGAATTACTTACTGTACCAAAAAACAGCTGCACCCCTGTAAAAAATAAATTTTGCAACACAAAATATACACAACATGTTATTACATCGAAAGTTACAATGACTGACATACATGCATATACATAAGTTGCTTTATATTCGTCTACTTAAAAAAATCTTCCCCCCTGTATTTAATTATTTTCTTTATTACTTTAACTAAGACTTTCACAGCATGTAAATTTAGCTTAAACAGTTTTTTACGGACCAAAATTATTCTTACGACAATTTTACAAATTTTAAACTTTCAATTCTTACAAACAGTACTCCGTTACTTTATGCTTGTTTTCAAATAGTTCTGCTTAATTCAACCGTTCATTTGCTGATATTTACACCACTTCTTTTTCCAATCAAGCAACAAAATTGTTCCGCAAAAGTTACAACGTTAATTTCCGTCAGTCTTTTCTGTAATTACTGCTACTTTGATTACGCTGAAATTCTTCCAAGAAAATTAAATTGTCTTTTGTACTTGCCACATCTGCGCCGTTATTTCTTCTTTCTTGAAAATACCTGCTACCAGTCGCCGATGTTTTCCTCGCGTCGTCTGCTTCCGATGAAATTATTCCAGCTCGTAAGCAATGCGATACATTGCCTAATCCTGGCTTAAGGGTCTCCAATTTGCTAAGCCCCACTGCTAATTTTTACATTAACCAGCAGTAAGTAGATATCCCGCTCCTCGCAACATATGGCCCTACTGTTGGTTTTGGCGGTAGTGATATCACTTAGCGTTTTATTACTACTATTCAACAAACCACTTTACAAGATATACATGTTAGCGCAACGGGTATTATAGTCAAATAATTCAATTACTCCACTCATTCATTTGAGAAACTTTATTCTATATTTCAAACGTTCGCTGCTACAAAATACTGCCAACACACACTTCTATCTATACAAGCTCTCTCCTAGTACTCTCTCGCCATATTGCCATCTTCACTCTCTCTCCATACACAATCACAGTAGTACCAACTACAACAAACTAAATTCTAAAAAAAACTTAAAATTACCCCAAATGTCTACACAAACTACTCATGCTGTGAAGTCTATTTAAACTATTTTATTTACAATTATTTTTTATTACAATGATTTTGTGAGTGGGATCTCACAACTGGTGGCAGAGTTTCTATTGGCTGCGCATTCCGCCCCCTGTCTTTGCCGACTTAACCTAACCCGGTAGTACACAGAGATATGCAAACACTCAGAGTACGGCACAGCGGTCGGCAACGCCTATATAAGACAACAGGTGTCTGGCGCAGGCGTTAAATCGTGATAACCTGCCACTGTAGCAGCAATAACCGATCTAAGTGAGTTTGGACGTGGTGTTATAGTCGGCGCACGAGAGATGGGACACAGCATCTCCGAGGTAGCGATGAGGTGGGGATTTTCCCGTACGACCATTTCACGAGTGCACCGTGAATATCGTGAATCCGGTAAAACGTCGAATCTCCGACATCGCTGCGGTCGGAAAAAGATCCTGCAAGAACGGGTTCAACGACGACTGAAGAGAATCGTTCAAAGTGACAGAAGTGCAACCCTTCCGCAACTTGCTGCGGATTTCAGTGGTGGGTCATCAACAAGTGTCAGTATGCGAACCATTCAACGAAACATCATCGATATGGGCTTTCGCAGCCGAAGACCCACTCGTCTACCCTTGCTGAGTGCACGACACAAAGATTTACGCCTCGTTTGGGCCCGTCAACACCAACACTCGACTGTTGATGATTGGAAACATGTTACCTGGTCTGACAAGTCTCGTTTCTAATTGTATCGAGCAGATGGACGTGTACGGGTATGGAGACAACCTCATGGATTCATGGACCCTGCATGCCAGCAGAGGACTGTTCAAGCTGGTGGAGGCTCTGTAATGGTGTGGGGCGTCTAGATAAGACTCTGACAGGTGTCACATATGTTCGCAACCTGGATGATCACCTGCATCCATTTATGTCCATTGTGCATTCCGACGGACTTGGGCAATTCCAGCAGGTCAATGTGACACCCCACACGTCCAGGATTGCTACAGAGTGGCTCCAGGAACACTCTTCTGAGTTTAAACACCTCCGCTGGCCACCAGACTCCCGAGATATTAAAATTATTGAGCATTTCTGGAATGCCATACAACGTGCCGTTCAGAAGAGATCTCCACCCCCTCGTACTCTTACGGATTTATGGACAGCCTTGCAGGATTCTTGGTGTCAATTCCCTGCAGCACTACTTTAGACATTAGTCGAGTCCATGCCACGTCGTGTTGCGGCACTTCTGCGTGTTCGCGGCGGCCCTACGCGATATTAGGCACGTGTACCAGCTTCTTTGGCTTTTCAGTATATATACAATTTTTATATTTAAACCATAGAACAATTCTACTTGCGTAAATGGTAGTGGTATCTATACGAAAGTTACTGAAGAAACTACCCGTGGTATAGTGTCATAAGTGTGTGTCCGTAATATGTAAGGAAAAAAATATAAAAGTATTTCACCTCATATTGAGTAACAATAATTTGGTTGCTGGTCATGCTCCATAGTAGCTTCATAAACGCTTCAAGTTTAACAGTGTCTGTTTCCGACTAAAAAATGTAAAAGCGTATAGCATTATTGGCTGTGACATAACCGAACGGTTCGACCGTTTTTTATTCGCCGCACTGACATGTAATACTATTTTTGTAAGTAGAGAGAATATGTGTAATATTTCGTCATTTATTTAGATATTACAATAATTCCACCACTATCGGATAAAGACTGTTTGTATCAATAACACTGACAAAAATTAAGGTGGTTAAAAGAGAAAGAGGGGATTTCTGTAAACCAAATGTATATACTGATTTGAAGTTACTGGCAGGTATTGTTTTAACTGTACATCATAAAAAAAAAAAATGGCGTTCATTGGGGACTGCTGACAGAAGTGAAAACTTGAAACTATGAATATCATACGCACAACACGTCATACTTACAGCTACAGATATACTAAATAATAATAATAATTCCGTGTGGTCGTATGACCTGGTAGCAGCGTTTCTATTGGCTGCACATTCCGCCCCTGTCTTAGCCGCCTTAACCTAACCTGGTAGCCCTTCAGGTACAGGGGACCTACAGTTTAACATGGAATCCGAAGCACGGAAGTATTCTGGCGTACTTCACATTACAAGCAAGCTGTGCTAGATATGAAAATCCCCGCCGAGACTGTGATTCGAAACAGAAACCTTTGGATCTCCGATCATACGCCTTAGCCATTGAGCCACCATACCGCTACTTGTTGAATAAGAAGTCGAGTTGGTGCCTCAATTCGCGAACAAGTAGTTCCACTAACTATGGCTGTGGCCGGGGAAATTGGAGGATGAGTACAATCGCGCTGTTGCCGCACTTCGAGACATTCTCGCGTAAAAACTGCAACGCTGTGCGGCCCATGTTGCCTAGTACGAGCGTCAACGCCCAAACTATTACTACAAGCTAATACGTGAATTTAACTGTTAAGTGCACGATCTGGCAACGGTGCATTCGAAGCCATCGCCAATTCTTCTGACCACAACTATAGCTGGCTGAAAGATGTTGGGTAGTGCGAGAAGATGGCGCGGATATTGGCAGTCGAAGATCGCGGCGTCGGCTCGCCAGGAATGTAATATAGAGTCTGGAGGTCTCCCTCAAACTGGATCACGACCCAAACGCCGCATCGCCGATGCGTTTTTAATGAATTCCTAACGCATCGCGCAAAACTTTTACACCGGCGGTGTCTGACATGTCAAAACTTTGCAAAACGTTGGTACTATGTGCAGACATTAAAATAATACACTTCTGCGGCGTTTCTACTCGTGCGTCGCACTATTTTCTCTACTTCCTTCCTTTGGAAGTATTGTGCGTGATAGTACGTCCATACGCAGATTCACATATCTTTTTTTATTTTACTTTCTCCTTCTGTGTACGGTACTTACAAGATATTTATCGTTATTCGAATTGCTTCTTGCTGGCTTTAATGTCTGGTTCAATCCAACACCTTAACATTTGAGAAATCTTTAATGTCACTGAAGTTTTCATTCACTTTTTTTTTTTACATAGTCACAAAAGCGGTATTATCTAGAAACTAAAAATTTGTCCTCCATATCGATGATTTTCGCAGTTTATAGGCTACGTCAAATACTAAACACGCTCACATTTGGTACAGTTCGTAACATTTGAGCAACCATAATTATCTTTAGACGAATACGTCAGCATTCTCACTTACAGTCCAACTAATCATTGCACAATTCACGCAGCTTCTGCCGCCGTATTCTCAATCCATCCTATTCTTATTGTCTCTCCATTCTTGTTTCTACATACTCTCTTTTGCCTCGGCTCCGATGCGATCGGTTTTTTTTTTTTTCTACCAGAGACTGTTACAAAATAGGGTTAGTATTTGGCATTTAAAATTCGTATTAGCAATAATGGCACACATTATTTTGTACCAGTGTAAGCCCGTATCGTCACGGATCTAGGATACTTCCTGTTTAAAGGTCAGAGATTATGACAGGTTAACCTCATCTGGCCAGATACGAACTTGACCTGTGTTTCTCCCTTAGCGTAAATAAAATCTATTCAGGATGAACAACTCAGTAACAGACGTATTAAACAATGATGGGCAAACATTCATAATATAATCTTTGGTCATAGTGTCCGTAACGGCCGGAGAACTTAATACACATTCCAGACTATTAAATAATCGAGCAAATCCGAAAAAATGTACTGCCAGAATACTCTATTCTTTAACATATCTGGCCTGATGTCCACTTAAAATAACCTAATAACCCACGTACTGCGGACATGAACAAAGGCCATTAACGAAAGTGGTCAGTAAAATACATAAAAAGAAAATAAATTGTAATGTATAAACCTTGGTCAAGCAAAGAACATTAGCGAAAATTTTAATGAAATTTCAATTTACCCTAGGCCGGAATGGCAGTTGGAATTCATGGTTACAGCGGAGACAATACGTAATTTAAGTTTCTTGAAGTTTTTTTTCATGTTGCTTTCATTAGCGACATGTTACTGAAAAGCAGTTACGTTTTTTCAGCCGTAAAGTTTTCGATTTTTTTTTTTAACCATGAAATACTACGAAAAGCAAACTTAATGGATGTATTATGGCAATTGACTTCATAGCAGTTGCTTCGTTATTAAAATTGGGCACATAACCTCGAATTTCTTCTAATGCTATCTCTGGTCGCTGTTAATTTGTGAGGGCAGGGTAGCGCATGACGTCACCATTCTCCAGCCAATAGCTATCGAGGTGATTGAGAGATGAGTGAGGTTAGGAAATCATATAGTAGATTTATTTCATTAATTAGTACACTAGAGTGAGGTATGACCGCAACAACAACATACAGGAAACAACAAATGGTTACAATTATCCCACAACAGTATCACTGAGGTTTGAGGTTACTCTGATTCAATTTTCTTCGCGTTTGATTACCAAGTGCGCGCAGCAGTGCCACAGCGCTTCTAATAACTAAATGCGTTTTGAAGCGCCATTTCATGCAAACCTTTCATATGCCCCCCATTTCATTAACTCCACTCTGTACGCAGATTTGATGGAAGTAACGAATGGCAGACAAGTGGCTCGCTGCCTCACACAATATTACCGCATATGTTCGCAACTCACAAAAAATGAGGACGGTTTTACATTTTCTTTTTCTGACGTCACAGAGTATTTAATGCGCTAACGAGTTAGCCATGTTCCTGGTCGCGCCTCTTTCTTCGTCCCACATCGCTCGCACTCCACTGCACTCGCCATGTCAGCCGAAAGGCCTGAAAAATAACAAGCTATTTACGCCCACGGGAAGTATTTCGAAACCGGGAAAGGCGTTTGCCACGATGTGCAGCATTCTTTTCCGATGATCTTATAACACAACTGCGACGATAAAGCGATTTATCTTGTAGGGAACAAGAATGCTAATAAACTCGTTCCAGCCGGTGGGAGTGGCATTCGAATCACCAGTTTGGCATTCCGAGTTTAAAGCGCTGTTAAATCTCTCTATCTATATATATTTATACAGGATGGGTCAAAAAGGAATTTACAACTTTGAAATGATAAAGAAATTTGTTCAGATAACTTACCTCAAGATTTATGCACGTAGTGTATCAGTACACCATTTGGCCACCAGGATCGCCAGAATAGTGTATAGTTAAAATGGCTAATTTCACTGGTATTGTGTATCTGGATATGCTTGAAAACTTTTTAATTCCACAGATCGATGAAGATGACCAAGTTTTTTTTTATTTTTGGTTTCTGGTGAGTCGACCATTTCACCAATCTTTATTATACATTTGATCTTGTACATTGATTTCCCTTACACTGATTCTATTAGATAGTATGTTTACCTTACTTTACATGAATTACCAGTTTACAATATTTTCACCTTTGTCTTGCTTTACAAACTTTGTTTCACCAGTAGTTTTCTTCGTTGAGATTTGATCTTCGTGTGATTGTGTATCCGTTGGTGGGTCTCTAGTAGAGTGGTGCTTCTTGTATATTTCTTGTTTCTTCTCCCTTTTGTCTTCTCCGGCAACTGGTTTTATTTTCCGTGACCCTGTGGTTTGTCCTTGCGCTCTGTTGAATGACCAAGTTGGGATGGTTTATTACCAGCAAGATGATGTCCCACATCATTTCCTCACGGAAGTTCGAGATTTCCTCAATAATCGCTTCCCAGGTCGGTGGATTGGCCGTGAAGAGCCAATCACATGGCCATCTCACTCCCTAGACCTGGATTCCTTTCTCTGGGGTTTCCTTATAGATCGTGTATATGTTCCTCCCTTATCAAACAGTTTGGTCGACCTGAAAAGTCGAATCTACGCTGCCGTTGCACAAGTTACGCCAGATTTGCTGCAACGAGTGTGGCAAGACATTGATTTCCTGTGGGATGTTTGCTGCACGACAAATGGTAGTCACATCGAACCAAACTGACACTTGACGCTTTTATATGAAACTTGAGGTTGTTTGTTTCAAAATGGCACACCTGCCGATTCTGTAAGTTATTTGAATAAATTTCTATATCATTCCAAAGTTTTAAAGTCCATTTTGACTCACATTGTATAACTGGGCGAATATTAGGAAGGATTTCAAAAAGGTAGATCTTGCTCGGAACAAATATTTCAATTAAAATTCATAAACTCCAAGGACATAGTAGTAATATTTCTAGATTTTAAGAAGGCTTTTGAGTCTGTTGATATAGAAACCTGGGATAAAACAATTCGTGTATTTGGAATCAAATCTAAGTAGGCGAACCAAATACTTACACAGTTTCGAAAGTAAAATTTATGGGCGAGATATCAAAGCCTATCAAGATAAATACAGGTGTGCGGCAAAGTGATGGTTTGTCAACCATTTTGTTTGCCTGTTGTCACATTACAAAGCGATATGCTAACTGTCAAATCTCATCTAAGTCTATGGTGTCGATAGTCGATATCCATTACAAATACTTCGTAGCAGTAAACTCTTTTAGAGTAGCAGCAGTCTGTGTTTGAATGTCGCTGAGTGAGGTAGCGCGCGCGGCAACGTGTTGTGTTGTGTTCGCGGGAAGCAGACATGTTCTACAGAGTGTAAACGGACTCCGAATTTCGCGCATCCGCGTCGGCACTAAAAGAGTGACTGTCGTTTACGACTCGATTGGACTGGCCACGTTGAAACAACGGCATTAACTTTCCGTTAATAAGTGTGTTAGAAAAAGTGCTGCATCTACAGTGATTGTTCTATTAACAGTGGAGTTAGTAGAAACTGTATTTTAAGCTAAGTGAGAATACTGTTTCACTCAAGCGAACCTGTATCTTCGGATAAACATTATTTTTCAGTTGGTGGTCGGCGTAGACGTGTTTCTAAACTTAATACTGATTGAATAAACTTGCGTCAACTTCAATACTTGGTGTACTTGTATTCAGTGATATAGTACCCTGCATTGTTCTAAATATTCAAGTTATTTACAGAGTTGATGAACTGTCTTACGTTACACGTCGGCTATCAGCTGTGGCGGCCGTATCAACAAAAGAATTAAATCAAGAACGAAGTTTGAAACTATCCATTAGGTTGGTCAAGATATAAACATAAGTGAACTATTAAATTAATTAAAACTAGTAAACGAAACACCATTGGGTAGTTTTACATGGCAAGCCGTAACTGGACTAACTGTTATTAATTAACCAGCGGCAACACCACGGTAGTTTTACACTGTGTCTTTGAGATAATTATTAAAATTTGGAGTAAAAGACTGAAACGACACTAAATTTCTACACTAACTTTGTGGAGAGAGGAAAAAACACACAAAGTTGTCGGAATAAATTACCTAACATTTGCGGACGATTTCGCTATAAGTACTTTCAGACAGTATTACAAATACTACAATACAAATAAATCTCTTGGAAGAAACAAACAACAAAATAGATTTGAGAATTTTTGTATGAAAAAATAATATTATTATAAACATTAAAATTTCTCCAACACTTTTAATGACAGATCTTGGATGAATAAACAAAGTAAAGGAATTTAAATATCTGAGAGAAATAATTTAAGAAAACGGTTTGGACAAAAGTGCCATAGAAGAAAGGATACGCAGGATGGAAATGTATGGTAGTTATGAAAATTTTAACAAAAAAAAGTTATCTAAAAAATCTTAAAGTGAAGCACTTTAACTCTCTCGTGGAAACCATAATATCTATTCGTGAGTGAATGAGTATTATTGAACTATCTACTATATAATTTCGTCAGGTCACTCACCCACTCACCTCGATAGCTATTGGCTGGAGAACGGTGTCACGTGTCAGCCTTCTCACAAAACAGCGACCAGATACCATACAAGGAATTCGTGGTTATGTCCACAATTTAATAGCTAAGCAACTGCTACCAAATTAATTGGCATAATACATTCATTAAATTTGCTTTCCGTAGCATTTCAAGTTAAAAAAATATTAATAAATTTTGGAACTGTATAAAACGTTGATCTGCTTTTCAGTAACCTGTTGCTAATGAAAGCAACTTAAAAAAAACTTTTAAAAAAATAAATTATTCATAAAGTCTGCTGTAACAACGAATGCCAATTATCATCCTGGTTTGGGATAAATTTCAATTTAATTAAAACATTCACTAATGTTCACCAAGTTTATACATTATGGTTTATTTGCTGTTTTAGGCATTTTACTGACCACTTTAATTAATGGTCTTTGTTCATGTTCGTTGTACGTGAGTTATTAGGTTATTTTAAGTGGACTTCAGACCAAACATGTTACCGAATCGAGTATAAAATATGGAATGTGTATTAAGTTCTCTGGCCGTTACAGATACTATGACCAAAGATTAGTTTATGAGTGTTTGTCCAGTCTCAATAAAAAAAACAACGTGATGGTTTTGAAACAAACAGGATTTCTTTTTTTTTTTTTTAATTTTGCAGAGTGAACTTTAAGGATCAAATACAAGTCAGGTTTGTATTTAAGCAATTATACGATTGCGGTATCGTTCCTGTCCCTGTTTAATACCTGCCTCTATTAATGCTTCTGAGTTCTTCAAGCTCAACAGATTTTATTCACCCTGAAACACAGGTCAAGCTTATATTTGGTCAGATCAGCTCAACCTGTCATAATCTTTCATCGTAAACACTGGAACTATTCTAGACCCGCGACGATACGCAAAAAACAGTCACGGGCTTATACTAGCAGAGTAGATAAATTAGAATTGCCAGAAAGAAGCATCATGAGAAAAATCTTGGTTCCAAGAAAAATAATAGAACTACGGAAATTAAGAAGTAATAAGGAAAAATAAACGAACATAGAAAATACGAGTATAACAGAATCAATAAGAAAAAGGAGATTGATTTTTTTGGCATATCTACACAATGGATGATAACACATTAACAAACAAAAAAAATACTCAATTACCTTAGGAGGGGGGAGGGAGGGGGAAATCAACAACAAGTTGGATTGAAGGCGCCAAGAAAGATTTGGAAAGATATAGAATAAGAGAAGAGGAAATTATGGATAGAGAGTTGTTTAGAAAGAAGGTATAAAGTTTAAAGGGATTTGAAGGCAGAAGAGGCAAGAAAACCGAACCAAAGCTCTCCTAGAAGAGAAGGAAGAAACATAGAGGAATGGTGAAGGAATATTGGATTGAACGGAAGAAAAAACTACACCACAAGATGAAGAACTGAAATTGGAACATGGTCCCAGGAGAACTCAATGAAAATAAGAAGGAATGGAGTCTTAACATTTGCACTGAGATTATTGCTGAGTTTTTATTTTTGAACTAGCAGAGAAGCCGGCGTCGCTTGGGGGCTGAATGTGTAAGTTCTGATGTTGTATCCCGTTTCATCGCATTGTCGTAAATATTCTTCACCACCATCAACTTTGTCCGATTTACCTACCGTTTCCAAGAAATTTTTTTTATTTAAAAAGAAGAAAATCTTGTAAACTTTTCTGATGGGGTTATGCGGTAAAGAGGGTGGGTTTTGTAAACCAAACGTAGAAATTATTTTTCTCTTTGTTTTAAAGTATACATGTACAAAGCTCTTTCAAAATCGGATAGAAACTGTAGCTTTGCATAAAGAACATTGACAAAAATGAAGTTGATTGAAAGGGGGAAAGGGGTTTGGTGTCTGTAAACGAAATGTAGACAGTATTTTTCTGTTTGTTTTAACGTATATATTTGCAGCAAAGTTCCATCGAAATCTGATAAAAACTGTGGGTGTGTATGATAGAATCGTAATTCCCTAGTTCGCAGTGTGATACGTGAATGTGGGCCGTGCGTTTTGTGTTGTGTTTTGGGTGCTGATAATTCGGAAGCCTCGCTTGGTTGGCGATGTCCGCCCTTCCTGGCTGAACGCAGGAAGTGGCCGCGTGTCGGGCGGGTGGCGTCGCCTCACCCGGCAGGCGCTATCGACACCGACGTTCCATTCGACCAAGCAACCTTCACGTGCAAAATATCCTGTCTGACTGTACAGGTGAAACCAAAATATCCTGTCTGACTGTACAGGTGAAACCAACGAACAGAGAGGGTCTGGAAACCACCGCACAAGCGCTATACTTCTCTACTGCTGAATACACCTGCCTAGAGTGGTCCAAATCAACCCACGCAGGGAAGGTGAATTATGTCTCAATGAGACATGCAGGATAATCACAGGATGTACGGAATGTGATTTTATGAATCAAGTTAAGAAGAGTTTGTATTTTATTTTGATTCGTAATTTTTCATACGAAAAGTTAAGTAAATTTTAAATTGTGAAATCTGAAAATTATGTTTTTCAATGTAAAAATTGAAGCTATCCCATCACACCATAATTAATTTTACTAACCAATAAATAATCTACCAGTAGCAAATTGTTTCTCTTTTTTTTTTATTGACCACTTCGGTACTCACATGAAGGAACCATTAACAGCTCAACACTGGGCTGAGAAACATATAGCTCCGGGCAATGAGTTAGCACACAGACGGGCAGTGACGATTTTAGTGTGACTGCACCAGTCGAGTGACACGTCCTAGCCTGGGCTGTCCGTTCGAGTGAGGAGCCAATGGCGCAGTGTCAGACATTTTCCTTCCTGTCCCCGGTCGCCATACTCTCTGCCATACCGGACGCCGAGTCTTGACTCGTAGACCGGATAACAATAAAATCTCGACCGCGGAGGGGGGGGGGGGGAGGTAACGAGTTTATCGATTCCCATTTTGCGACGTCACACGAGAGAAAACGCGATATTCCCACTGGCCGAAGGTCAGCAGGTCCCATGCGCAGAACACATTAACAAAACCTGCAATAATTCAGCTTCCACTGCGCACGTTTGATTGAATTAGATAGCGGTTTCGCCCAGTTTTATTTTATATTTTTAATTTTTTTTGGTGTTATCAGTCTTTCGACTGGTTTGAAGCAATCCTCCATCCTTTCCTATCTTGCGCCAACCTGTTCATCTCAACATACTCCTTACAATGTACAGGGCTAGTAAAAATGATTGCAGCGATTTCACGATTTTTTTTTTTTTTTTTTTTGCTGTCCTATTATAGATGCGATGATGGGGTTTGCTGTTATAAGACAAGTGGCTCTTCAAGTTTCGATTGCACTAAATGCAAGCTTCCCGCGGTGGCCGCTGGAGCGTTAGAGAGCAAGATGGCTGAAAGTGGGAAAGCGTACGTTGTTCTCGAATTTCATTCGACTCAGTGTGTGGTAACAGTTCAGCGACACTTTAGAACAAAGTTCGGCAAGAAACCCCCGCTAACACCATTCGGCGTTGGTACCAACAGTTTAAAGAAACGGGATGCCTTTGTAAAGGTAAAACAACGGGTCGCCCTCCTGTGTCTGAAGAAACCGTTGAACGTGTGCGCGCCAGTTACGTTCATAGCCCAGAGAAGTCTACTCCTCGAGCGAGCAGGGAATTAGGTATTCCACAGAAGACAGCTTGGAGAATCCTACGGAAGCGACTGTGTATGAAGCCTTACAGGTTACAGTTGCTGCAAGCACTGTCGCACAACAATGAAGTGCGCCGTTTTAAATCCTGTGCCCAACGTCTAGAACAAGACGAAACATTCGCAGAAAGACTTGTGTTTAGTGACGAGGCCATTTTTCATGTGAGTGGTAAAGTGAACAGACACAATGTGGGCATTTGGGGGACCGAAAACCCCCATGCTTATGTGCAGCACGTTCGTGACTCTCCCAAAGTGAACGTGTTTTGCGCGATCTCACGAAAGAAACTATGGGCCTTTTTTTCTTTAATGAGGAGACGATCACAGGGAAAATCTATCTGCAAATGTTGCAGAATTGGCCCATACAACTTCTGGAAGCTGACAGTGAAGATTTCATTTTCCAGTAGGTCGGTGCTCCACCCCATTTTCCTCTAGTTGTCCGTAATTTCCTAAACACCAGGATTCCAAACAGATGGATTGGTCGTGCTGGGGATGCTGATAGTCAGCTGATGTCATGGACTCCTCGTTCCCCTGACCTAACCCCCTGCGACTTCTTTGTTTGGGGTTTCGTAAAAGACACAGTGTTCGTGCCACCAGTACCAGTTGATCTGCCAGACCTGCGGGTTCGCATCATCAATGCATTTGCTCTCATTGACAGAGACATGCTGCACCAGGTATGGGAAGAACTCGATTGTAAACTTGATGTGTGCAGAGTCACTAAAGGTGCACATATTGAGCATCTGTAGACACTCAAAAAAACTTTGACAGTTTGTTTACATATCTGTGTAATCTTGTAAGTATTTGTCAAATAATAAATCTGTAGTAATTTTCTGAAATTACTGCATTCATTTTGAGTAGCCTTGTAATTCCTCAATTATCTGCTTCATATCCTCTTCAGTCCCGAGATATCATATATGATACCTACAGGAATTATTTTTTTCTCGGGCCACTGCACAGCTGAACCTTTTCTGGCCTATCGCATGATCTACAATACACATCGCGCTTCCACAGCTCTTCTGCCTAGCGTCACAAAGTGGCAGCCCTGATTGGAAACTTGGGATCCTGCAGCTGTACAACATGGCTCGTCGAAATAAAGTTAAAACATATCTTTTCTCCATGAAATAACGCAACAAGAAGCAGTAAAGTTGTGTGTATAATTTTCCTACTTGAGTGCCGAGGTATCATACATGATACCATCTATAAAAACTTAATTATTGTTTCAAAAAAATCATGACAATTGATTGTTAACTAGCATTAACACAAAGTAAAAAACACAATAGTAGTTCTCTTGCACTTTTATTATGAGCTCGGGACTCAAGACGATAAATTCTATCCTCTGACTCCGTCTAGAGTTATTATCTTCGACGTCTCCCTCCACCAACAATTTAAAAAATCTAGAATGCTTTAAACTATGACCCGCCATCCTGTCTCTTCTTTCTGTAAGACTCTTCCACAAACTTCTTTCCTCGCCCATCAATTCCAAAACACGTTCATTTCGTATCTGTGCATTCAATTTTCAGCATTCTTCTTTAGCACCACATTTCAAAAGCTCTAGGTATTCGTACAGTATAGTTAGCTACCATTAAGTGCTGTGCTACACACACATATATTTAAAAAAAAGTTCTATCTTAGTTCTAGATCAATATTTCCAACTAAAATATTTCTCTTTTTCAAGAAGGCACTTTTCACTAGTCATACTTTCAACATCATTCCTGTTTCCGCCATCATTTATAATTCACTTACTTCTCTTATCGAATTCTAGCCATCCACGTAGCACGTGAATACACTTTTTTTTTTCTTACTGCTTTACGCCTCGTCGACGGCTAAGGTCATTAGAGGCGGGATGGGACTGGGGACAAGGAACGGGAAGGAATTCGGGCAAGGTCTTTTTGAAGGAAGCATCCCGGCATTCGACTGGAGTGATTTGGGGAAACCATGGAATACCCAAATCTGGATGCCCGGACGGGGATTCGAACCCGCTTCCTCCCGAATGAGAACGTGAATACACATCCTTCACCGAGGAAGACGAAGTTTCCTGCCTCTAACCTTGCACGTTTCACTATTGAGTCATTAGATCACAGAGTCCAGTTAGAATGACCTGACGAACACGTCCTGTGAAATAAACAGACTGATTACAGCACTGTGTAGGCTGCGAGGATCACTGTAAAAGAGACATCAGACAGATTGTGATAGCTGAAGCGCAGTATATTTTTCCCGTATATCTCAGCTGGCAGGGTGCCATACTGAGAGATAGAATGCTTTCCGCGTTCCTCCAGACCGCAGCGGAGAAAGCAGTGTCGCCAACTTTCACATTCCATGCGGCCGCTCCGCTATTTGGCAGCCCTCGCGAATCTAATAACAACGCGGCGCGATCAAGGTGCCATCACCCGCAGCCAGTGTAGCGAGTCACTCAGCAACTCCTTGCTTCAGAGTCACACTGTTTTCTAGGTACACTGTATTAATTAATTCCTGGAACAGCAATGACGCAAACAAACCTGTGGTTGGGGACGCAAGACCAGGTCTGAGCTCAGAAAATAATGCTATGGTTCCACCGTTTTACTTCATTCATCTGATGAGAGAAGCATTCGTTATTTAAGGAATTTAGATCGAATTTTTCACTGGTTCAAAGTTTGAGGAGATGACATAAGACAGGGGTGGCCCGCCTTGAACATTTTTCTGGCCCGCGAGATTCATCACACTTTTACAATATATTGTAATGACACATTTCAGCCGTGTGATGTTGCAGCCACGTAAGTTTGCTAACGGATTTGTGAGGCTGCAGCGAGATGCAGACAGGTAGCTGTCGCCCACAGGAATGTGGCAACCCCTCGTATTTCCCCGAATCCGCTGGACCGCTAGGGAAGGGGTGGCGGACTCGTTGGAGGACTGGGGTGTGCACCTCGTGGCTGTACGCACAGACGTTGGAAGAATACGCGAGTGCGAGTGTGAGTTCGCGCTTCTGCTGGAAGAGTTTTTCCAGTCCGTATCTGCAAGGAGCAGGTTCGTCGCCAGACTGCGTCGACATCTTCCCGTCCTAGCTGCTTGAGGGGTCACTCTACGTCTGTGCTGCGTCGAACGTGAGGCGAACACGACGCCGCCCGTGAGCTGATCAGACCACTTCCCGCAGTCGTGTCGTAAGAAGCCCCACCACGGACCTGCCCGCAGCTGCCGTCACAGGAGCAACAAACGGTATTGTGTGTGTTGAGTGCATTCACCTACCGCGTCCACTAGCCCAGTAACGACCCTGATGAACAACAATGTATGCCGGACAGTTTACAATAACAAATCACATCTCTGAAACACGTCTAACTAATTAATACATCCATATGAGTGATCTAATAAATAGTAATTTTAAATTGGTGCCTTGATGATCAATTCACATTCCTCATGATAAATATTAATAATTGATAAGTTTTTAATAATTTAAAGTAATTAAACATTTTCTGATGTCGCAATTAGCGTGACACTTCAATATATTTGTTTTATAATGGCGAAAGTATTGAAAACCAATGTATTGATAAAAATACATTATTTGCGCATCCGTTTATTCAAAAATTAACTGTCGAAATTATGAGAAAAATCAACTTTGATTTTAAAATAATATTCTTTCGAATATATGGTTTAGTATGCGGCACGCGGACTTTATGATGCATTTGCAAAGTGGCCCGCAAGATCATTTGGGTTGGCCACCCCTGACTTGAGATACGATTCGGTAAACACAAATATCTGTCCACTTCCTGTTACGGAAAACCTTTGGCTCAAACACTTAGGAAAAACGTGGGCATATTGTGACCACCACTAATTTTTTTTCATTAAATGTTAACAGAGAGACCTTTTGTTTATTTACGGCTTTACGCCTCGTCGACGTCGAGGTCATTAGAGGCTCGAGACGATTGAGCACAAGGAATGGTAACGAATTCGGTGATGACCTTCAGAAGGAAGCATCCCGGCATTCGCCTGGAGTGATTTGGGGAAACCGAGCCAAGCCATGTAGCTTTCCATTCATCTTATTTATCACAGTTAAAATAAGTACAGAACACCACACAAAAGCATGTGAATATTTATTTCCGTCATTTAATTATCACCTCGGATATAATTTAGATATCCTGTATACTGACAGTGCCGCGCATGCGTGTGACTTGTAGTCATAGCGTTGGGTTGCACGGAGGCGGCGCCTTTGAACTAAGCGACACGCGACGGCGCATTACGATTCGAAAATCCATTAGATACGCCGTACCTGGACCCAGATTCCCTTACAGATGACATAAGGCATTTTCCAAGGCAGTAACAGTGCGCATTGTTTTCATAGTACGAAATAAAGCTGTTACTCTCTGGCCTCGCATTCGGGAGGACGGCGATTCGAATCCGGGCATCCAGATTCGGGTTTTCCATGCTTTCCCCAAATCACTTCAGGCGAATGCCGGGATGGTTCCTTCAAAAAGGCCATGGCCGAATTTGTTTCCATTGCTTGTGCTCAATCTTCTCGAGCCTCGACGTGGACGAGGCGTAAAGGAAGAATTAAACAATAAAATAAAGCTGTTTTTACTATGATCGCACGACTCGTTGAGGAAGTGATTGTAATTTTGTTCTGTCAAGTGAATTTCAGTGCAAGTTTCATTACAGTGCGCGCTGAAGTGTTATTCCAAGCTCAAAGTGTGATGCGTAAACTTTGCGAGGCTTATGGAAGATGTTTTTCCAACGAGTTTTCATTTATTCCACCGAGTTACAGTGCTCGCTGAAGTGTTATTCCAAGCTCAAAGTGTGTTGCGTAAACTTTGCGAGGCTTGTGGAAAATGTTTTTCCAACGAGTTTTCATTTATTCCACCGAGTTACAGTGCTCGCTGAAGTGTTATTCCAAGCTCAAAGTGTGTTGCGTAAACTTTGCGAGGCTTATGGAAAATGTTTTTCCAACGAGTTTTCATTTATTCCACCGAGTTACAGTGCTCGCTGAAGTGTTATTCCAAGCTCAAAGTGTGTTGCGTAAACTTTGCGAGGCTTGTGGAAAATGTTTTTCCAACGAGTTTTCATTTATTCCACCGAGTTACAGTGCTCGCTGAAGTGTTATTCCAAGCTCAAAGTGTGTTGCGTAAACTTTGCGAGGCTTGTGGAAAATGTTTTTCCAACGAGTTTTCATTTATTCCACCGAGTTACAGTGCTCGCTGAAGTGTTATTCCAAGCTCAAAGTGTGTTGCGTAAACTTTGCGAGGCTTATGGAAAATGTTTTTCCAACGAGTTTTCATTTATTCCACCGAGTTACAGTGCTCGCTGAAGTGTTATTCCAAGCTCAAAGTGTGTTGCGTAAACTTTGCGAGGCTTGTGGAAAATGTTTTTCCAACGAGTTTTCATTTATTCCACCGAGTTACAGTGCTCGCTGAAGTGTTATTCCAAGCTCAAAGTGTGTTGCGTAAACTTTGCGAGGCTTGTGGAAAATGTTTTTCCAACGAGTTTTCATTTATTCCACCGAGTTACAGTGCTCGCTGAAGTGTTATTCCAAGCTCAAAGTGTGTTGCGTAAACTTTGCGAGGCTTATGGAAAATGTTTTTCCAACGAGTTTTCATTTATTCCACCGAGTTACAGTGCTCGCTGAAGTGTTATTCCAAGCTCAAAGTGTGTTGCGTAAACTTTGCGAGGCTTGTGGAAAATGTTTTTCCAACGAGTTTTCATTTATTCCACCGAGTTACAGTGCTCGCTGAAGTGTTATTCCAAGCTCAAAGTGTGTTGCGTAAACTTTGCGAGGCTTGTGGAAAATGTTTTTCCAACGAGTTTTCATTTATTCCACCGAGTTACAGTGCTCGCTGAAGTGTTATTCCAAGCTCAAAGTGTGTTGCGTAAACTTTGCGAGGCTTATGGAAAATGTTTTTCCAACGAGTTTTCATTTATTCCACCGAGTTACAGTGCTCGCTGAAGTGTTATTCCAAGCTCAAAGTGTGTTGCGTAAACTTTGCGAGGCTTGTGGAAAATGTTTTTCCAACGAGTTTTCATTTATTCCACCGAGTTACAGTGCTCGCTGAAGTGTTATTCCAAGCTCAAAGTGTGTTGCGTAAACTTTGCGAGGCTTATGGAAAATGTTTTTCCAACGAGTTTTCATTTATTCCACCGAGTTACAGTGCTCGCTGAAGTGTTATTCCAAGCTCAAAGTGTGTTGCGTAAACTTTGCGAGGCTTGTGGAAAATGTTTTTCCAACGAGTTTTCATTTATTCCACCGAGTTACAGTGCTCGCTGAAGTGTTATTCCAAGCTCAAAGTGTGTTGCGTAAACTTTGCGAGGCTTGTGGAAAATGTTTTTCCAACGAGTTTTCATTTATTCCACCGAGTTACAGTGCTCGCTGAAGTGTTATTCCAAGCTCAAAGTGTGTTGCGTAAACTTTGCGAGGCTTGTGGAAAATGTTTTTCCAACGAGTTTTCATTTATTCCACCGAGTTACAGTGCTCGCTGAAGTGTTATTCCAAGCTCAAAGTGTGTTGCGTAAACTTTGCGAGGCTTGTGGAAAATGTTTTTCCAACGAGTTTTCATTTATTCCACCGAGTTACAGTGCTCGCTGAAGTGTTATTCCAAGCTCAAAGTGTGTTGCGTAAACTTTGCGAGGCTTATGGAAAATGTTTTTCCAACGAGTTTTCATTTATTCAACCAAGTTACAGTGCTCGCTGAAGTGTTATTCCAAGCTCAAAGTGTGATGCGTAAACTTTGCGAGGCTTATGGAAAATGTTTTTCCAACGAGTTTTCATTTATTCCACCGAGTTATAGTGCTCGCTGAAGTGTTATTCCAAGCTCAAAGTGTGTTGCGTAAACTTTGCGAGGCTTGTGGAAAATGTTTTTCCAACGAGTTTTCATTTATTCCACCGAGTTACAGTGCTCGCTGAAGTGTTATTCCAAGCTCAAAGTGTGTTGCGTAAACTTTGCGAGGCTTGTGGAAAATGTTTTTCCAACGAGTTTTCATTTATTCCACCGAGTTACAGTGCTCGCTGAAGTGTTATTCCAAGCTCAAAGTGTGTTGCGTAAACTTTGCGAGGCTTGTGGAAAATGTTTTTCCAACGAGTTTTCATTTATTCCACCGAGTTACAGTGCTCGCTGAAGTGTTATTCCAAGCTCAAAGTGTGTTGCGTAAACTTTGCGAGGCTTGTGGAAAATGTTTTTCCAACGAGTTTTCATTTATTCCACCGAGTTACAGTGCTCGCTGAAGTGTTATTCCAAGCTCAAAGTGTGTTGCGTAAACTTTGCGAGGCTTATGGAAAATGTTTTTCCAACGAGTTTTCATTTATTCAACCAAGTTACAGTGCTCGCTGAAGTGTTATTCCAAGCTCAAAGTGTGATGCGTAAACTTTGCGAGGCTTATGGAAAATGTTTTTCCAACGAGTTTTCATTTATTCCACCGAGTTATAGTGCTCGCTGAAGTGTTATTCCAAGCTCAAAGTGTGTTGCGTAAACTTTGCGAGGCTTGTGGAAAATGTTTTTCCAACGAGTTTTCATTTATTCCACCGAGTTACAGTGCTCGCTGAAGTGTTATTCCAAGCTCAAAGTGTGTTGCGTAAACTTTGCGAGGCTTATGGAAAATGTTTTTCCAACGAGTTTTCATTTATTCAACCAAGTTACAGTGCTCGCTGAAGTGTTATTCCAAGCTCAAAGTGTGATGCGTAAACTTTGCGAGGCTTATGGAAAATGTTTTTCCAACGAGTTTTCATTTATTCCACCGAGTTACAGTGCTCGCTGAAGTGTTATTCCAAGCTCAAAGTGTGTTGCGTAAACTTTGCGAGGCTTGTGGAAAATGTTTTTCCAACGAGTTTTCATTTATTCCACCGAGTTACAGTGCTCGCTGAAGTGTTATTCCAAGCTCAAAGTGTGTTGCGTAAACTTTGCGAGGCTTATGGAAAATGTTTTTCCAACGAGTTTTCATTTATTCAACCAAGTTACAGTGCTCGCTGAAGTGTTATTCCAAGCTCAAAGTGTCATGCGTAAACTTTGCGAGGCTTATGGAAAATGTTTTTCCAACGAGTTTTCATTTATTCCACCGAGTTACAGTGCTCGCTGAAGTGTTATTCCAAGCTCAAAGTGTGTTGCGTAAACTTTGCGAGGCTTGTGGAAAATGTTTTTCCAACGAGTTTTCATTTATTCCACCGAGTTACAGTGCTCGCTGAAGTGTTATTCCAAGCTCAAAGTGTGTTGCGTAAACTTTGCGAGGCTTATGGAAAATGTTTTTCCAACGAGTTTTCATTTATTCAACCAAGTTACAGTGCTCGCTGAAGTGTTATTCCAAGCTCAAAGTGTCATGCGTAAACTTTGCGAGGCTTATGGAAAATGTTTTTCCAACGAGTTTTCATTTATTCCACCGAGTTACAGAAATCTTTTAAGCAGATGAAATAATCATTTTCTGCTTTTATTTACAAACAAAGTTGACAAAACTGCAGCAAAATAAAATAAAAATATCAGCTCTTCTAAGGAGTGTTTTTTTTTTTAACGTAGTGGGTATACTTTGTTCTATTTTATGAATTAATGAACAATGGTGAATGTGATGAGCAGAATGTTTTTTATTAATTAAGAGAAAACAGTACGAAATATCTTCTGGAATTAATAGGGAAGAAAGCTAGCCTACGAGTTACAAGGCGGAGAGGGGGGAGGGAGTAGATGGGGAAGGGGGTGTGTTCGGGATCTAGCCTACCCTATCCCCCTCAAAAAATTGAACACCTTCCTTAGGTTTCACTCCTCCGAAGTTAAGCCTAAGAGGCAGGTTGATGAAAGTCTCAGCGAACCTTTTTCAGTCAACCTAGCCTAAGATAAGGAGCAGGAAGGAGTTCAGTCATGACCTGGAGTGATTGGGAAAATTATATATAACGAAAGCGGACAGGGATTTGAACCCCAACCTCCGGAATGGCAGGAGAAAGCCATATCGCTCTCCATCCGGATTGGTTAAAATAAGATTTTTTCCGGCCAACTTAACCTAAGGGGATAGGGATCGGGAAGGAGGTCGGCCACGGCCTTTGCAAGGAACCATCCCGGCAGTCGCCTGGAATGACTGCGGAAAACCATGAAAACCCGCAGCAAGGATGGCCGGACGGGATTTGAACCACGTCCTCCCGAATGCAAGGCTGGAGCCCGATATCGTTCCCCACTTGACTCGGCCGGGAAATGCAGGGTTTATTTTTATAAATTTTTATTCTTCCCAGGTGGAGCAGCTGGAGGGTTAAGGGAACTCTTTTCAGCCTAACTAATCTCTTTATTATTACAACTAGCCTCGTACCCGCGACTTTGGACGCGTGGATTAAGAATTTTTTTGCCAGATTTAAATATAGAAAGTTGTAGGTAACAAAGGATTGGTCCCAAACAATATCGAGTCGGCATAATATGACAGGAAAGCTATCACTATATCATTCTACCGTCGAACATGCCTCTTGAAGAGAATCAATTTCCAACATATTTCTGTCACTATTCGATAAGATCTCAAAACTGACTAAAACTGTTAATCATACTGGAAAAAATATCCTGTGGCCTTGATACAGCTTTCCTTACAAAATTCCATCACAACGATATAGCCATTTAGTCGTCAAAACGTAACAAAAAGACAGAGACTTACTTCCGTATTTATATTAGTATTACTGTGGTTCACACTCACACACTGACTGCGAACAACACCTGAGGGATCATTATAATGTAAAAAATAGTACACCTACAAAATTGCAAAACTACTTACGATTTGCCTCGCATTGCACCCCTAACTTTATAATATCTACAATTTAACATTCAATCCGAATAACCTACGGCCCAGGCCTGACTCTTACGATGAAAATTTTTTTTTAAAAACCTTAGCCTCCACGGAGATTTCAACCGGAGACCACGACATTCGTAAGCAAGCTCTTTAGCAACTGAGCTGCCAGTTCACTACACGGAAACACGGTCTGGAGAAGTCCACATCCAACGTGTCTGTCTATCGCCGTATTTCGAAGTTATGAGACAACATGTGTTATTTATACAGATAATTTTTCAACCAAATGTAGACAGGATTTTCTCCTTGTTTCAAAGGATAAGTGCGCAAAGTTTCATCGAGATCGGATGAAAACTGTGGATTTGTATGAAGAACAAACAAACCAACAAACAAACATACATTCATCTTTATAAATAAAGATTATACATTAAATTTCTATATAAATAATCACTAAAGCAACAAGCAATTAGTAAATCAGCGATTTATCAACAAATTATTTAATCAACAGCTATTCTATATTATATCGTCTTCAGATAAATCATTTTTGTCGGCACCATCATCACCAGTTTCAGACTGATACGACTTTTTTGAACCAATTTCTTTTATAAACTTCATCGCCATTTCAATGTCATTGCAGCATTCTATCAACCTCAAATCGCAACATGCTCTTAATATTGCAGTTAAAAGATGCAAGTTCATTCTATTCCTCTACTTGTGTTGTATTACATTCATACTGCTAAATAATCTTTCAACTTCTGCATTGGAATGCGTCAGAATTAAAAGAGTAATTGCAAAGTCATTAATTCAGCAAATCTAGGTTCTCCTTGAGCATTTTCGAAACGCAATACTTAATACGCTTTTTTTTTGTCTCATTCCAATCCAGTTAAATGAATTTGTCGCCACTGATCATCGAAATTGAATTTATTAACGAATATTCGAATACTTTCTATCATTTACGATTGTGATAACCGACTGTTGCCATGAATTCTTCACTTTTATTCAACTGAACTATTTATGTCAATTACATTTTCTTTGTTGTGATTCAGTGCTTGTTTAATTTCTTAGCAACATTAATCGATAATAATCAATTCAATACCAATACCAATAAAATGACAGCTGTAATTGTATCCTTTAAACGTGAAATGGAATAAAAAACTCAGTCAACTTCACTGTTTCCTACACAATAAAAGTAAAAATGTGTCAGTGGCTTAGTGGTTGAGCTATCATCTTTTCACTAATTGAAACTGAATTCTACTGAACCACTAGAAAAAAACAACTAGCCACTTAAAGCAATTTTTCTCCACTAGTAGGAAGGTCGAAACCACCAGTTTTGGTGGAAAATCCAGCAAGCTGTCAGCACAGATGGGAAGGAATTCTGCCGTGGCCTTTGAATGGAAGCATCCCGGCATTCGCCTGGAGGAATTGCGGAAAACGACGGAAAACTGCAGTCAGGATAGGATTGGGCAAAATATATCGATGCATAGAAATGTCGATTTTTTTTTCATAAAATAATCGCTATTTATCTTCAATATTTTTATTCTCGATATATCATAAATCGACATTTTAATACCAATTCGATATTTTTTTTTTGGTTACTTATGACTTTACGCCTCGTCGACGTCGAGGTCATTAGAGGCGGGATGGGACTGAGGACAAGGAACTGGAAGGAATTCGGTCATGGCCTTTTTGGAGGAAGCATCCCGGCTTTCGCCTGGAGTGATTTGGGGAAACCACGGAAAACCCAAATCTGGATGTCCGGAAGGGGATTCGAACCGCCGTCCTTCCAAATGCGAGGCCAGAGCGTTAACCGCTGTCCAACCACGCTCGGTGCGATATGTTTGTACGAACGCAAATCAGCATCAAATTTCTTGTGTTCAATATATATTGCATAAATATACGTACACACTTTGGCAATAAATCTGGCCGCCGCTGAAAAATTCTGTCACTCTTATTTTGCACAATCTGACATCAATGTCATCGTAAGAAACTGTAACGCAATACTGGTTCGTCAGTATTACGTTACTGTTTCCTGGGATGACACTGATGTCAGATTGTGCAAAGTAAGAGTGACAGAATTTTTCAGCGCCGGCCAAATTTATTGTCAAAGTGTGTACATATTTGATCTGAACGCGTCTTAAAAAAGTGAACTCGTAACTTAACAGTTTTTGGTTTATTCTTTGATGTATAGAAGTTGATGCGTTGACGAAGAACGTGATATGCCAAGCCTCTTCTGTGTCGTCCTAAAGAGTGGCTTCTGCAGTTAACTAGGAGGCAGCAGACAACAGGAGTAGACTGACGGGAGAATATATATATAATAGAGAGTTCTTTTGATGTCTACATAAGATGAATACTGGTTTGATTGGTTGTGGAAAAAGATAAATTAAAAAATGTTTCTATAATTTCCACATGTGTCTTTAATTTTTTTAAAATATTTCGATATATTTTGGGAATATTTTTGGAAAATTACTGGCTGTAAGCAAGAATATCAGTATATCGACATATCGATATTTTTCTCTCGAAACATACCGATATTGCTTGTAAATATCGATAAGATATTTATCGATATACTTTTTCATTTTCCAATCCCTAAGTTGTGATGCCCGGGCGAGAATTTGAACCCCTTATCTCCCTTATGGCAGGTGGGATTGCGATATTGCTCTCTTCCTGACTCGGTCCTTAAAAGTAATACTGAAAGGGGGGAGGGGACAGCAGAAAGTGACTTGTCGAAATAGTGAATCAGTTTGCTGCAACACGAGGCAAAGTGACGAAACAAAGGTGTGAAGCGAGTAATTCGTCATAGTTGAGAGGCCCGCGGGCACTTTGCGTAGTATAGAGGTATATGAGGCTAGACTGACCGTGGCGTGGTTGGCGAAGCGCCTGCTGCCGCTGCGTCGCAGGGTCCCCCCGCGGATGTTGGCGTCATCCAAGTCGAATGCGGCTCCGTCCAGGCCACAGCGCCTCGTCAACTCGGACAGCTCAGACACAGGCTGCACCTACAACACACACAGGGGTGCCAACACTACTCCAGTAATACAGCACGTTCAAACACATACAGGGGTGCCAACACTACTCTAGTAATACAACACGTTCAAACACACATTCTCTTCTTGACTTTATATGTCAGCTCAGACACAGGCTGCACCTGCAACACACACAGGGGTGCCAACACTACTCCAGTAATACAGCACGTTCAAACACATACAGGGGTGTCAACACTACTCTAGTAATACAACACGTTCAAACACACATTCTCTTCTTGACTTTATATGTCAGCTCAGAGACAGGCTGCACCTGCAACACACACAGGGGTGCCAACACTGCTCTACTAATACAACACGTTCAAACACTCATTCTCATCTTGACTTTATATGTCAGCTCAGACACAGGCTGCACCTGCAACACACACAGGGGTGCCAACGCTACTCTAGTAATACAACACGTTCAAACACTCATTCTCATCTTGACTTTATATGTCAGCTCAGACACAGGCTGCACCTGCAACACACACAGGGGTGCCAACACTGCTCTACTAATACAGCACGTTCAAACACTCATTCTCATCTTGACTTTATATGTCAGCTCAGACACAGGCTGCACCTGCAACACACACAGGGGTGCCAACGCTACTCTACTAATACAGCACGTTCAAACACTCATTCTCATCTTGACTTTATATGTCAGCTCAGACACAGGCTGCACCTGCAACACACACAGGGGTGCCAACGCTACTCTACTAATACAGCACGTTCAAACACTCATTCTCATCTTGACTTTATATGTCAGCTCAGACACAGGCTGCACCTGCAACACACACAGGGGTGCCAACGCTACTCTAGTAATACAACACGTTCAAACACTCATTCTCATCTTGACTTTATATGTCAGCTCAGACACAGGCTGCACCTGCAACACACACAGGGGTGCCAACACTGCTCTACTAATACAACACGTTCAAACACTCATTCTCATCTTGACTTTATATGTCAGCTCAGACACAGGCTGCACCTGCAACACACACAGGGGTGCCAACACTGCTCTACTAATACAGCACGTTCAAACACTCATTCTCATCTTGACTTTATATGTCAGCTCAGACACAGGCTGCACCTGCAACACACACAGGGGTGCCAACGCTACTCTAGTAATACAACACGTTCAAACACTCATTCTCATCTTGACTTTATATGTCAGCTCAGACACAGGCTGCACCTGCAACACACACAGGGGTGCCAACACTGCTCTACTAATACAACACGTTCAAACACTCATTCTCATCTTGACTTTATATGTCAGCTCAGACACAGGCTGCACCTGCAACACACACAGGGGTGCCAACACTGCTCTACTAATACAGCACGTTCAAACACTCATTCTCATCTTGACTTTATATGTCAGCTCAGACACAGGCTGCACCTGCAACACACACAGGGGTGCCAACGCTACTCTACTAATACAGCACGTTCAAACACTCATTCTCATCTTGACTTTATATGTCAGCTCAGACACAGGCTGCACCTGCAACACACACAGGGGTGCCAACGCTACTCTACTAATACAGCACGTTCAAACACTCATTCTCATCTTGACTTTATATGTCAGCTCAGACACAGGCTGCACCTGCAACACACACAGGGGTGCCAACGCTACTCTAGTAATACAACACGTTCAAACACTCATTCTCATCTTGACTTTATATGTCAGCTCAGACACAGGCTGCACCTGCAACACACACAGGGGTGCCAACACTGCTCTACTAATACAACACGTTCAAACACTCATTCTCATCTTGACTTTATATGTCAGCTCAGACACAGGCTGCACCTGCAACACACACAGGGGTGCCAACACTGCTCTACTAATACAGCACGTTCAAACACTCATTCTCATCTTGACTTTATATGTCAGCTCAGACACAGGCTGCACCTGCAACACACACAGGGGTGCCAACGCTACTCTAGTAATACAACACGTTCAAACACTCATTCTCATCTTGACTTTATATGTCAGCTCAGACACAGGCTGCACCTGCAACACACACAGGGGTGCCAACACTGCTCTACTAATACAACACGTTCAAACACTCATTCTCATCTTGACTTTATATGTCAGCTCAGACACAGGCTGCACCTGCAACACACACAGGGGTGCCAACACTGCTCTACTAATACAGCACGTTCAAACACTCATTCTCATCTTGACTTTATATGTCAGCTCAGACACAGGCTGCACCTGCAACACACACAGGGGTGCCAACGCTACTCTAGTAATACAACACGTTCAAACACTCATTCTCATCTTGACTTTATATGTCAGCTCAGACACAGGCTGCACCTGCAACACACACAGGGGTGCCAACACTGCTCTACTAATACAGCACGTTCAAACACTCATTCTCATCTTGACTTTATATGTCAGCTCAGACACAGGCTGCACCTGCAACACACACAGGGGTGCCAACACTGCTCTACTAATACAACACGTTCAAACACTCATTCTCATCTTGACTTTATATGTCAGCTCAGAGACAGGCTGCACCTGCAACACACACAGGGGTGCCAACACTGCTCTACTAATACAACACGTTCAAACACTCATTCTCATCTTGACTTTATATGTCAGCTCAGACACAGGCTGCACCTGCAACACACACAGGGGTGCCAACACTGCTCTACTAATACAACACGTTCGAACACTCATTCTCATCTTGACTTTATATGTCAGCTCAGACACAGGCTGCACCTGCAACACACACAGGGGTGCCAACACTGCTCTACTAATACAACACGTTCGAACACTCATTCTCATCTTGACTTTATATGTCAGCTCAGACACAGGCTGCACCTGCAACACACACAGGGGTGCCAACACTGCTCTACTAATACAACACGTTCGAACACTCATTCTCATCTTGACTTTATATGTCAGCTCAAACACTGGCTGCACCTGCAACACACACAGGGGTGCCAACACTGCTCTAGTAATACAACACGTTCAAACACTCATTCTCATCTTGACTTTATATGTCAGCTCAGAGACAGGCTGCACTTGCAACACACACAGGGGTGCCAACACTGCTCTACTAATACAACACGTTCAAACACTCATTCTAAGCCTGACTTTGACGTTCAAAAATGGTATGGGAGCGTCCATAAATTACGTGAGGTGAAATGGGGAGGGGGAGGGGTCAGGTGAAATCTCACCAAGGAGGAGGGGGGATCAAAGGAAATGTCACGTGAGGTTTTGGAAATTTTTGTTGGACTGTAGAGCTAAAAAAATAGGTCTAAAAATGACGCGAAAGTCGATTCTGGGGGGGGGGGGGTTTCGTCGAAAAGTGGGGGGGGTAACGAGTTTGGAAGAGTGGGACCTAAAAAAAGGTCTCAAAAAGTTGCGAGGGCGATTTCTAGGAGGGTGTCGCGCGGACCTCACCAGAGGGTGGGGAGGGGGGGGGGAGATCGGACTAGATCTCACCAAGTCTCGCCAGAGGGGAGGAAGGGGCCGGAAATCCGGAAAAAACACCTCACGTAATTTATGGATACCCCTATCCGAGCTACTAAGATACTATATAAGAATGGAGGTTTTCTCGACGTTTAAAATGAATAAAATTATCTCGGGTAACTAGCCGAGTTAGTCCATCGATCAAACATGACGTTGCGGCGGTCACACCTATGCCGCCATTGTCAAGTGATTGCTGTTCATCACACAGGTCCGCGAAGTTATTTTTTTTTTTAAATTTTTTCTTTAATTGTTAATATTTGTAGTATTTGTCTCAAAAGTAATATAAAACGGTATTCATATCATACATATCACGTCAAATTTACCAGATTCAGATCAAATAGTAATTGGATACAATTAAGTACAAACAAAAATTAAATAAAATGAATGAGAATAATTTCATTATTTTATTTCATTTCACTATGTGTAAGAACAGATTGGCTGAAACAAATGGACTAGAACAAAGGAGTGCCCTGTCACCACTACTCTTTATTGTAATCGTGGATGAAATAATGCAGATGGTGCTGTGAGGATGGGAGAGGAAAACATGAAGGTGATGGCTTTTGCGGATGATTGATGATCTGGGGAGGAGAAGAAGAGGAAGTGCAGCGGCAGTTGGATGTATGGACAGACAGTGTGGAGGAATATGGCCTGAAATTTAATGTAAAGAAACGTGAGTACATGGTAACAACCAGAAAGATTAATAGGTTAAAACAGCGAATTGTGATGGCAGGTGAACAACTAAAGAAGGTAAAGAGGTTCAAGTACTTGGGGAGTGTATTAGAGGAATGTGGAGGAAATGATGGCGAGATAAGTGAAAGAGGAAGACAAGCAGAGGCGTTTCTAAGGAGCATTAGAAGCCTGATATGGAATAAAGAGGTGCGACAGAGAAGCAAGAGAGTAATCTATCACACATACTATGTGCCTATCGTAACTTATGCTGCTGAAACGTGAACAATGAAAAAGCGGGACATCAGCAGAGTACAAGCAAGCGAAATGAAGTTTTTAAGAGGTAGAATGGGAGTCACTAAAATGGACAGAATAAGGAATGAAGTGATTAGGCGCACCATAAAAGGGGCACCCCTACAGTAAAGGGTAGAGAGGACAAGACTGAGATGGTATGGACATGTCAAGAGAATGGGGGCTCAGAGAATCCCGAGAAAGATCCACGAAATTAAGATGCATGGTAAACGACCCAGAGGAAGACCAAGAGATGGATGGCTGAAAGGAGTGGAGGAGTGTGTACGGAAGAGAGGAGAGGACTGGAACAAAGTGGTGACAGAGAGGTGGTGGGATGAAAGAAGCAAATGGAGAGGCTAAGCAGACCAGGCCAAAGGCTGGAAACTGTTGAGGATGATGATGACGAATGAGAATCAACTGAGAATAATTTCCTAATTTTTATTGGGTATATAGCTATTTAAATAAAACAATTAAAAATTACGTCTTTTTTTTAAAAAAAGTATTAATATTTTAAATTAATTTTTAAAAAAATAAGAAAAATGTATTTTGTTGGTTTTCGTTTATGAATCTTCACTTCATGTCTATGTATCATCCAGCTATAGTCCGTCACCATATTAATGTTCCAGCGGCCTTGATACATTCTTTCCATCTGTTTTACACCTTGATGAAACCGTTCACCTTGTTCCTCACTGCAGTCGCCTGGATTTTTTGGAAAACAATCAATATGAGGCTTCAAAAAATGAATGTTCAGTCCCACATTACACAGTGAGTTTTTATAGGCGTTTAACATTTCTTGGAAAATATTTTTATAATGAGCATGTTTTGTGTTCCCCAAAAACTTAGAAACAAAGCCGTTCTAGGCATTTTGTTCAAAAGTTGTCATCACTTTTTCAAAATCTGCATCCTTAAACAGCTTTCTGATACCACCTACCTAGAATATTCCCTCTTTCAACTTAGCATCAGATAAGCTATGGAAACATTAACAAAGACACTTGAAATTATTTCCATCTTGTGGTAATGCCTTTACAGAATAGTTGACCAAACCAAGTTTGATACGAAGTAGTGGAAGCAGTACTTTGACGCGACCTATAAAAATCGGCTTAACTATTGTATATTGTTCTCACATGTAGCAAAATATATTTGGATTATTTATACAAGTCCGAGAAGCTATAGTTAAAGATAAACAAAAACACAATATTTTATAACACGTGACTATAAATCTGTCCTAATGGCGCGCTTTACACTATTTTTTCTGAAGGTTTAAATCACTATGGTTGGTCACAGACTATACGTCAGAGACTATAGAATGGATTGTCACAGAATATACAATACCGGTAGTAATATAGACTATGAATGAATGTTGTAAAAAACGAAGAGAATTTACCGATTTAGAGCTGCATTTATCCAGGTATATGCAAAATAAAAAACGTGTGGAGGCCAAAATGGAGCTTCGTAGTTTATGGATGATCCCTCTGCAATATTACCACCAACACAAAGAGACTAACACTATTTACAACCTATGCTATCCCTAAAAACTAGACATACTGCTCTACCGGGGAAACTTTAGATTACAAAAACAATACAAATGTTACAATTATTATTCCGTACAATTAAATGATTGGTAGGGAGGCCTTGCACAGAGGAGTAGGGACCAAGGGAGTCCTTAATGTGGTACTTTGCTGGTAAGACAGTGGAGGCGAGTGTTTAGGGCCAAGTCGTGCGGTCGATGAGAACAAGGAGGGGGGGGGGGTGGGGGAGTTAATTCAATTGGCGAGATGGCCGCGCCGTGATTAATGGCTACCGAGTTGGCCGCCGCCATTACAATGCCGCTGATAAAGCGCGCCGACTCGAGTTACCGCCGGCAGAATTACAAGGCGCCATTCAAGACTGCTCACTGCAAACTGGCCCGCGAGCAGTTAAGTCGTTCCGAGTAACGCCCGGTCGTTCCAGACCAGTATCAAGCACTCTACGAGGCCTCAACGACACCGCTGGACCAGGTGTAAACACACAATTGTGCGCTCCAGGTTACAGACTCTCATTAACAATTACTCCGTGTGGTCTTTATAGGACCTGCCTGACCGAGATTCATACCATCTGCGCAATTCGTTTCCGTCGTAGCCGCCTATCCTAACCCGGTAATCCTAACGGGTACAGGGCACCTGACTCTATAGAGCTCTGAAACTTATTAGTTTATTTTTTCGTCACCTGCAGCGCCACCAGGCAAAGTGTGGTGGTGTTTTTCTTCCGGTTGACCACTGTGCGTTCGTTTTCGCTTGCGATGCAGACTGTATACAAGAATTTAACAGTTAAACAGCTGACGTAATTACTTTTTATAGACAGAGAACGTAATCTGTAGAAGTATACTTAGCATGAATTGATTAACAGGAAAGAATTCTAACCATCAAAGCCATTTAAACCTTGAATTTAACTGGCCTCTTTCTGGAGTTTCACTTCTCGTTTGAACTGCTTAAAATCATTTTAAAATTATAAATATCTGATTTTAGGCCAAAGTTTTTTAGTCACTGTTTTTAGAATAGTGTTTACGTTGTATTTACAGCTAATATAGGAAGAAAAAATACACCTGAACATCAGTCAAACATTGTTTGAAGTTGAGCTTGTTCTTCTGTGCGCTAATTTCCAGAAGATAAGTGAAACGAGTTTCGTGCCGACCCTGAAAATAAATTTTTGATCATTCACGATGATACGTAATACAGGGCCGGAAAACGCTACCCTCCCAGTCTGTTGCCGTCGGCAACTTGCTCGGTCAGTCGCGCCAGCAGTTTCCGCCAACCGGCACCGTGAATCACCGCACTGTTTAACACCTCCGCTGCCCCAACAGTGCATTGCAGTGACCCTTACATTGTTAAGAACGGTTTCTTTGCATTGTAGATAGTTTGTGACTTCAGTCTCTTATTAATCAGTGTTGTGAATAAACGTTTCTTTGCGGTTTGGCTGGTTTGAGGCTTCATACTCTTATTAATCTGTACCGTGTTTGAGTGTGAGTATAATTATGGTACGTTACAGTTTGCAACAAAGAATATTTCTCTACGATACATATGTGAAGAAGAAGTCGTTTAAAAAGTGTCGCAGTAAATTTCGTCGCGAATTTCCTGGCGCTTTACTGCCAGCTAAATCAACAATTCTGCGTCTGGTTAAAAAAGTAAGAGAAACGGGTTCATTTTTTAACAAAAAGAGACTGTCGGTCAACCGTATTCTCACAGAGGAGAAAATTGACGATATCGCTTTTCGACTAGAACAGTCACCCAAAAAATCATTAAGTCAGTTAGGGCAGCGTGTGTCTCGAAATATGTTCAGAAGATGTGAAATGTGCATTACACAAGAGTGTCAACACTTCCAGCATCTTTTATAAGGTAAGCTAATGAATTACGTCACATTTAAATGCTTAGCACACAAGTTTATGAAGTTTATGAAGCGTAATTATTATGAAATAGTCCGCGGCCGACGGTCGAACAATGCCGGAAACTGAGCGCTCGCTCGCCGGGAGCAGTTTCTTCCTTGTAGCGCTAACAGTGGGTTGCGTTTCCCGGCGAACGCCCTGTATTAATAATTATTTTTGTTTTATTCCTTTTGTTGAGTTTAAAAGATCGGTCCATGTTGCTGGTCGTCCACAAAATGTGCGATTGCCGGGAAATTCGGTCTTAGAACCGCATAAGGTTTTAGCTTCTAGTTTTTTTTTTTTTTTTTTACCTTCCTGTAAAATGATGTTCGCAGTATGGATTGTTCAACTTCACATAAATATGTTGCAGTTAAGATTTTTTCAGATCTCCTACACAATGTTTTCTTAAAAAATTGCGTGAAAACGATTACCTTGACCAAACTATTTAAAACCTTTTTGTCAGCTAAATACATTTTCAGTCAATCTAAAGCATTTTTAAAGTTAATTTTCTCATAGAATGTCGCAGGAAAAGGTAAACAGTCCACAGCAAACCAAGGCTGTGTTGCCATAATGTAAGCACAACTACAACATAAATAATTGATTCCCAGCAGAGGCGCATAAGAGGTTTATGCAATCACTTCATACTTTTAATTCAAAGCGTGAAAATCAAGCAACCACTTAGCACAGCTGTGAAGCTATGAATTAATATCCGATTTAGCAAAATGACGACTACGCACTCGGGTCCACTCTGAGTTTTTCCATGCCGCAGTTGTATAACCCACCGCTATCGCTGGTCTTTATCTTTGAAAAAACATGATAACTGAGACCCTTATTTTTCACCGAAATCGCCAAACATCCGTAGATGCAGCGATTAACCGGCGTAATTCCGTTTTTAATAAGCCTCGTAGCGCCGACAGTACACGTAAACACAATGATAGAATGCAACCGGAAGTTGAGTATACCACATTTCGGTAGCCATGTTGAAGTTACAAAGCTCTATACCCTGTTCACTCCGAACTGGCGGCTCTACGTCATGTTCCCCTGACCCCGCTCCTCACCTTCTGACCTTTGAAGGAAGCATCCCGGCATTCGCCTGGAGTGATTTGGGGAAACCATGCAAAACACAAATCTAGATTCTCGGCCGGAGATTCGAACCACCGTCCTCCCGAATGCGAGACCAAAGGGTTAACCACTCACCCACGACGCTCGGTCCGGAAAAACCGTGGTAATTCGTATGGCCAGAGGGGGTTCGAACCTCTCTTATTCGAGGAAATATTACAACGTCTACACCAGGGGTGGCCAATCCAAATGATGTTGCGGGCCACTTTGGAAATGCATCATAACTCCGCGGGCCCCATATAAAATTATATATTGTATATTAGATTTAGACCCACTACAGACATTTTGTTGGGGTAAAAATTGAAACATAATGACTAATTATTATTCTGTTTACTGTTATTCTTACAAGTAAACATAGATAATATAGATTTTAATAATAATGATGCTAACAGTATCTGTCATATATTCGCAAGAATATTATTTTAAAATAAAAGTTATTTTTTTCTCATAATTTCGACAGTTATTTTTTGAATATATGGATGCACAAATAATATATATTTTTAAATACATTGGTTTTCACTACTTTGGCCGGTATAAAATAAATATTCTTCGTGAAAGTGTGATGAATCTCGCGGGCTGCAAAAATGTACAAGGCGGGCCGCGGGTTGTTCACCCCTGGTCTAAACGTTAATTTTATTTGGTTTGGCCCTTCCTTTCGGTTCGAACCATTTAAAATTATTTTATTTAAATCTCTAAACCAATTTAGAACTGGGGAGGAAAGGCTATCTTTAAAATATTGTAAAAGTAACTAGAAATTCTGTACCCGTATGTATTCGTTAGTAAACCAATCAGTACCCGTTACTTTCGAATCGTTACTCGTTACTTTCGGTACAATCGAACACTAGCATGAAGCTTCGCATCACATCGCATACGAGACGACTTCGTTCGTACTTGTTAAAGTTTAAGTAAATTGTTTATTTAGTAAAATAAGTTTAGGTAAGTTGTTCGTTTAGATAAAACTTAAAGTAAAGTAATTAGTACATGTATCTCATGGAAAATCTGAATGTACACTTGATTTAATGTAATGAATATTATATACGAAAGAATAATCTAATTTTAAAACAAACACCTGTTTGCACACACACACACACCGAAAAAAGACCTAACCTTTCAACTATCTAGTGACAATATATAATGACGGTTATTTTTTAAAAGAGGCCTACTCAATACCCTGTTAACATGCCTGATGATATAATGGGATATGTATTTAACAAATATTATAATCTCATCAAAGTATTTCGTTTTTAAATAGGAGGTTTCACCAATGTCTTCCTTTACTGTTTTCATTTAATTTTGTAAATTCTTCATCTTTTTGTGATTAGATTCGCAATTGTTGTTGCGTCGCTATTACAACAAACATTCAACATCAAAGCCAGTACCGCACTGATCACATGGATCCTGCGATAATTAAAATTCATTGATTGCTATGTCACATTACTTCTGATACAATTGAGCACTAGCATGAAACATCGCATGAATGACTTCGTTAGTACTTTGTAAAGTTCAAGTAAATTGTTCATTGAGTAAAGTAAATTTGGGTGAATTGTTCGTACACTTGATTTACTGCACTGAATATTACATACTTCAGAATAATACCGAATACCACAACCGCAGCACACTTAAATCAACTAATTTCAAAACAAACATCTGCTCATTCAATCGTTGGGCTAATCATTCCAGCTCCCGCATGATACGTCGTGTTCGTTCGTTTGTCGAATCAAACTGACATCTCTACGACAAATGCGAATAACGAAACGAATTTGTGAGTAACGATTCTGTTCTTGGAGTCAGGCGACGAACCCGTTACTCAGTAACGAATACATACGGTTTGCTACAGCTCTACAATATTATATACTCTCACTTCAGAAGGATCAGACAATACTGTACTTAAGCAAATAAAATTCCCGCTGGCTTTATTTGCAAATCGTATATTTAAACAATTATTTCAATTTTTACTAAGCACAACCAGAGCAATTGAATTACCCTCCTCTTAACATTTATACAAAGCGATTATTATATTCAACACATCAGAAATAATAATACAAACTAGTACAGTGGCACCTCTGCGGCAAGAGCTTGACCCAATCGGAATCACAAATACAGTGCGTACAAAATTACATTTTTACACGTCTCGTAATAGTTGGCTTCCGAGACGACGTGCAAGTGTGCGAACGACGAATCGCGGATGTGGAAACTCCGCTGGTTGTCGCAAGCGTGTGGATTTATTTGACTTGTATCTCACGTCGCCTGATTGGGTGGCACGGTACCGGAAGTAAAGGTGCGTTTCCACTGAGGCAACTTCTGGGCAACATGTGGCATGCGGCACTGACGCATGCGACAAGGAGTATTTCAAGCGAAGCGACACGCTGCGACATGTAGCAAGCAACAATGACGCATGCTACAGGTTGGGCCGTGTCGCCGGTCGTATGGGCCACTGTGCGACAAAAATATAGCGTGTCGCACGATGTCGCCAGTATCCAAGCGGTGGTGGATAAGTGCGACAGAAAACGGGCGACATGGAGTGGAATGTGCAGAAAACAACCTTATTCATTGAAGATTACCATACTTCACCGGAGTTGTGGAATAACAAAAGTGCATGATGTAAAGACAGGAAAGCGAAAAGTGACAAATTAATACTACTTGCTAACAATTACGAATGTTCATTAGATGAAATAAAAAAGAAAATCAAGAATTTGAGGTCTGCTTTTCATCGTGAACATAAAAGAATTACTAAACCAAACAGCGGCTTGTCTCCTAATGAAGAGAAATGGTTTGCTTATAAACTACTGACATTTTTGTTAGATGTTGACATTCCAAGACAAACTTTTTCAACAGCAGAAAATTAAGAGGTACGTTAATTAATAATGTAACTAATTATTTTTGACAGAATAGTTTACCAATGACAGATCCAGAGACGGAATAGGGGATTTACAATCTCTTTAGTTATACAAGTAAATAAAAGCAATTTTATGGTGGGTTTAAAATATATAATACATTTTAAAAATTGTCGTTATTAAAACTTTACAAAAGGACTTACATATAATTAAGATAAGCTGTATTTACAGCGTATGTAGAAAAGTGTTTCCAAATTTAGATTGTGGTAAATAATAGTGAAAAACTTTTCTTGAATCCACCTTTCACTCATACAGTTGTGTATGATAGGGATAAATTCTCATATAATAGTAACGTAGCTAAATACATTATTTTACGTACGACTACATAGATTATGTTTTTGTCTTAGTATTTGTCTTGCCAAGATACTTTTCCTTCTTTTGACACAAAGTACCTTGCGATTCGCATTACTTTTAACAAATAAATCTCTGATCCACCACCTAGGTTTTTTTCCGTATTCCTTTTTTATTGCCATTTGCGAGGATCAAATAAGCAGCAGCTGCCACTGCTTCTGATACCATGACGCACACTACTGGCCGCATAACGTGAAATGCTTTTGCCGCATGCCACAAGCAACGGCGACAAGTAGCCAGCGACAACTGGCAACAGATTCTTGGGCGACATTCGACTTGCGACAAAAGTATGGTGACGCACGGCGACATGTAGCAACAAAATAACTCGAGTAGCATGCTACATGTTGCTCGTTGTTGCCTCAGTGGAAACGCGCCTTAAGGAAGCCCGCACGACCCGACACAGCTGGCGGAGGTCTGCGGCTGAGAGTGCCCGCTACTCGCAGACATGGACCATGGAGCAACGATTAGGTACTTCCAGTCAGGCGAATGCCGGGATGCTTCCTTCAAAAAAGGCCATGGCCGAATTCCTTCCCGTTCCTTGTCCCCAGTCCCATCCCGCCTCTAATGACCTTAGCTGTCGACGAGGCGTAAAGCAACAAGTAAAAAAAAAAAATAGGGTTGTCGCCATCTTGTTTGTTGAACTCGCACGCCAGTAGTTGGTCGTGAACCGAGTCCACTATCCTCAGTCAGCTGTCTGTCTTGTACCTGTTGACACGAGGAGAGTGGACTATCCAGTGCTGCGCGCGCGGCATGACAGTACACTCGTTCAGTCAATTAGCATCGTGTAAATGCGGCCTTAATCTTTGCCTCTGGACACAATGCAGCAATGGACGACGATAAGGGAGATGTCTACTGCACTGTGAGAAGAAGAAGAAGAGGGAGCAGAATGTGGATTTGAAGACTGAACAGTCGGCTCACCCTGCTGGAGTGACGGCGTATGGCTCGGAGACACATGTCCAGCAGACTGGCTCCAGCGGGCAGGTTTATCCGGTGCGGTGCACCGCACACTTCCTGCCGTACAAACGGCGCGTCCATACTGCCTCTAGTCTCAAACAACATTCTCGTTCAATGTCGATGTCTAATCACTTATATAGTTACTAGTCTCTAAGGTCGGTAGAAATGATGGGTGAAAGCAATGTTCTGGCAATTCATTTCTCTGCGGTTGCCTAAATTGTTGTTACGTAATGCTCATAACCTTATGCCTTATCATCGTTGGTTTTGTGCTATTCAACAGGTCCATGCACAGTGACAGCCTTCCAAGCCTCCCTCTGTTCCGCCATTCTTTTAGTCTATATATTTCCCATTCACCATGATGTCATGAATCATTGTCTTCCTTCGCCGACCTCTTCTTTTCCCTCCGTTTACAATCCCCTCGAGAGCAGTTTTAAGCAGGCACTCATTCCTCAACACATGGCCAATACAGTTCCTTCTTCTGTTCCTTATTGTTTTTATGAGCGACCTTTCCTCTCCTACTCGTACCAGTACTTCTTCATTCCTTACTTTGTCTTTCCAACTTATTTTCTCCATTCTCCTCCATGTCCACATTTCGAAAGCTTCCAACCTTTTTATACACCTTGTACATATTTCGATTGTAGTTTGCACACAACTTCTACTGAATTAATTATGTCAGAATTAGGGAACCAATGAAATTCAAAATAAATTAGGAATCACAAAACCTCTATAGCGCGTGATATTAGTTTTATTCCTGGTCCAGGTCTCATTAAGCACGATAAATACGGAACTACTTCCATGTGTATGAACTTCAGTAAATCGGTGCTTATGAAATCAGCTTTAATTATTTATAAAATTAATGTCACATTATTCTATAAAAAATTATGTCAGTCGTCTTTCTGATCCTCTCTGCATTTCCACCTAACCACAACTTCCACTAACATTGCTGTTCAAAAATCATAGCTTCTATTTTTTTTTTTTTAACTGCTTAACGTCTCTTAACAGCGAGGTCTTTAGAGACGGGAAAGGATGGGGGGCAAGGAATGAGAAGGAATTCGGCCATGGCCTTTTGAAGGAAGCATCCCGGCATTTGCCTGGAGTGATTTGGGAAACCATGGAAAACCCAAATCTGCATGCCCGAACGGGGATTCGAACCGCCGTCCTCCCAAATGCGAAGCCAGAACGCTAACCGTTACACCACCACGCTCGGTAGCTCCTATTACCTGTGTTCTAATATATTCACTGTATTGCGATCTAAATTTAGCCCACTGGAAGTATTTACGTGTGTCTGATACAGTGACATCGGTAATAAAGGTACCTAATAATTAATATATTAATTAAAACGCAGTACTTACTCTTATTTCAGTGTTCCGGCAACTAGTTTCTTCGCGTTTTTACCTTGCATGTAAAGCAAAGCGGCCTATTGACGGTCCAACTCATAGGACATTCGTGTGGAACTGCCGTAGGATGCGCTCACCCATTCACGCTAATAGAAGGGGTCCAACAAGATGTCCCCAGCAGTCCTTTCCACTCGTACTTTCTCGCGGCACACCATGTGTCCTTATCGCACACTCGCAGGATGTTTCCTCCAATCACGATCCAACGCCATAGCTTGTTGGATCGCAGGGACCGGTGTTGATTGTCTGGGAGTCCAAACACATGCAACACGTCCTGCATGGAGTCCTGCATCCCTTTTCAAGGCCCAACAAGAATTTTTTTTATCGGAAAATCGGATGAATGTAGGTCCTACAAGTTGTACTGTGAACGTGCCGCTAGAGCTGTGGAAAGGCGGGTGGCGGGCACGGAGATGTGCGGTAATGAACTCTGCGAAGTTTATACGACAAAGATTGGTTTTTTCTTACTAAGAAACTGGTGCAGCTGGGGCAGCAACTGCCTACAAATGTTTCTACTCTGTTAGCCACTAGCAAATAAAAAATCTCTTCCCTCATCTACGCTTTCTTACGACAAATCAAAATGGAATTATAAAATCAGAGTTTTTAATAATTGTAACACACAAATCCTATCACTGCAAGGCGCACTATGTATTATAAAGGTTTTAACGTATATTTTTACTCTGTAAACCAGGTTTTTTTCGTTTTTTAATGTACCGAATGTAGCGTACAATTCGTCATTTCAACCTGTACAATGAATTATGTAATTAAAACTTTAATGTAATTCTGTACCCCGTAAACTAGATATTATAATGTACGGAATGTACTATGCAATTTGTTGTTTTAACGTGTACAATGAATTATGTAATTGGCCACATGAACGTATCTAATCATGTAAATTTGAAAATGGTAACAACAACAACAAAATTTTTTTTTTAGACGCGTGCGTAGTTATATAAGTAATTTAATTTACTTGTGAAATCATTTCTCGTTTTTTGTTGCTGAAATACGAGGCAAAAAAAAATCAATACAGCAGTTTTATATAGAAATAGACTTTGCTTATGAATAATGTAGAATCTGAAATAAAAAATACTTATTTTGATTTTAAGTTTATCTATAGGCCTATCTATAAAACGAAAACCGGAAATATTGGTCATATAAAAACTCGGAAACTACGGGGCGGATTTCGATGGAGTTTTCACCGTTTTAAAGCTTAGAATCTTAATTCACTTGTCTGGCATGTCTTATGTTTCAAAGTTCAATAATGTAGGAGCATTCAATGAAATTCTGAACGTATGGTGAGAAATTCCACAGGAGGAATTACTAGATGCCGCATACTCCGCACTAAACACACAACACAATGTCTCTGACCATAGCCTTTAATACTTACAGTAAAAACTATTTTGCACACTAAACAAAACTTTAAGTATTCTTTATTTTAATTCGATATATTCAATTTTTAAAAGCCATAGCTTGAAGTATTCTTTCCATTAATTCGGGATATCAATTTTTAAACGACATAGATAGCCATAAAAACAACAGAGATTTTCTTTAAGCACGACCTCTGGACAATATCTCTGGCCTTCAGCATTAGTCTTCTGTTTACGATAATATTATTCCGGATTCACTTTTGATATTTTATCTGCAGAGTTAAAGGATCTCGCGTTTCGAGTCTCAAGTATATCCATTCACTTCGCAATTGAATCAAATGTGAGTTTTTAACATAATCTAGGGTTGTTCAATAATGTAGTCTAGTAAGCTTGATATACATGAATCTTTTCGGAAATAGTATACTTGCAAATAAACTTCAGCCCACCAGTTTCTTGGTAGGGGGCGGGTGAATGTAAGTTTGCTTTAATTCCGAAAAAGTTGGCGCGTATTTTATGAAACTTTGTACAAATGTTTTGCGGGAATACAAATAGGGTACGGTTAAATCTACGCCAACTATACCGGGCAACGCCGGGAACTCCCCTAGTTTTAAATAAAACTAAAACCTCAGTAATTATACATTTATTTTTCACCTCCGCTTCCGCAAAACATCCGCGGATGTCCAGCGCCATACATATCCATCTGTAACCTCATCTGTGAAGATGAACTCCGTTACAACCCTGATCCGAGCCTTGTTCTTCACATTACACAGCAAGCTGTGCCAGAGGTGCAAGTCGGGGTTAGGACCTTTCAAAATCCCAGCCGAGACAGGGATTCGAACCGGAGACCTTAACCACCGAGCCACCAGACCGCTTTACCTGCAGCCGAGTATGAAATATACGACTGGTAAGTCAGCGGTGGACGTTCAGGATGATTTACAGATGTACAATACTTACTCCGAAACAAATCGGAGGCAGTTACGCGAAATGGAACCGCGGATGGCTGTTGAAAGAGCGCAGCCCTAGGCGGTAATAATTCACACGCGGAATGCCGCGACGCGTCGTTACATTAAACGGTTGTAACGGCGGCGATTAAAGTAACAGCCGCGTGCATTACCCGGCGTAGTCTGCGCGGTAACAATTAAGAACAGAACTGCAGGCGAAGGAGCGGCACTCTTACGGACTCAGGCGATGTTTGCTGTCCGGAAAAATAATTCCTGCGCATCGAATCACATTTACAAAATTTTTAAATTGGTCAGTTGAGCTGTAGCAAAAACCGTATGTATTCGTTACTGAGTAACGAGCACATCGCCTGACTCTAAATACCGAAACGTTACAAATTTCATTCGTCACTCGCATCTGTCGTATATATGTCAGTTTGATTCGGTAAACGAACAAATACCACCCATCATCATGCGGCAACTGGAAAGGAACGCCCAGCGACTAAATGAAACCGAACGAGAGAACGAGCATTTCAACATCGTGCGTCGCGTGTTGCTAAGAATTCTGATTTGAATTCGTTTCAACAGCAAGAAAAATATGTACGAAAAATCATGTTGCACGCACATTATTTTAATATAATTAATATTACTAGTGATCGCCCAGGGGTCGAAATTCGACCGTAATTCATTATTTAGTTTTTTTCGTGAAACAGTAATGATCATTATTTGAATTAATTTTTTACTTTCCATTTACCGATGGTTCATTTGAATTTGGTCCATCATACAATGATTTAAATTATTCATTTTGATTCAAGGCCCATAAAACTGCTTTAGCTTTATGATAACATGAAGTAAATGCATTCCTTCTCCCATGAAGTAACTTCTGATTCGAAATGTATCACATTTCAAAACCTGCATTGTAAATTCGAAACTATCAAAATTTCTTGGAATGACATTTAGGGCGCATTTAAATGTATCCATCAAAATAATCATTATTTTGTGTGTTCACTATTTAAATTTGGTCTATTATCATTTTGAATTTCACGCAAATAGGGACTCCTCCTTATTTGTGTCCCTCCGACTTTTCAAGGTATATATCAAGCGATAATGGAAGAAGGTGCAAATATCTGAATTTAAAAATTCGTAATGAAATTACTGAAATTCAAAAATCTAAAGTCCCTTAACCAAAGTTTAACCTTTAAATAATAAAAAGACCATAAAGTAATCTGGCAGAACCACTTCATTCCTTCTGAAAATTTTCCTTTTATAACTTCAAAGATTCTACTTTATGCAAGTCTTTTGTTTCACCAAAGACCACAGATTATCTCAATGCTGGGAATACATATCAGATAGTTTGGCTCCGATCCAATTTCACGCACACACACGTTCACGAATTTAATTTTTATTTAATAATGTATTATTATATTTTTTCTTTATTGTTGACCAAAGATCATATACATTGGCAGAATCACAAAGTATCGTTGCGATTAAAAAAAAAAAACAATTAAATGTAAGCAACGAATGTTTTATTTTATTTATTTTAATGTGTTTGTAACACATATTATATATACATTTTAGCTTTCTGCACTTCTTCTCCATATAAACTTCAACTGTGCCAAATCTCGCACTCCTCCGTTTGCGCAATATTCTTAAAAAGGGATCCGAAGTTTTTGCTTAACGTATTAATATATTGAAGATTTACTGTTAAGTGTTGATATTTTTAAAGAGGTAAGTACAGTGTTGTTGGCAACACAAAGAGTTACTTTGTAGTTTTGCTTTTGTTTAACATAATTTACACAGCATAATTTGTAAATAAAAAATTTGGATAAATAATTTCGGATGATTAATGGTTTTTTTTTTTTTTTTTTTTCTTATCATCACATAGTGAGATTTTATTCATTTAAAACATTTATGGAATGCGTTTATTCTATAATGCGATATTCTAACTTCTATTTTATTTTACAGTGTAAATTTTACCTAAACTTACTTTAATAAATTGACAATTTACTTAAACTTTACAAAGTAAGAACTAAGTCATCCCGTACTCGACGCGATGTTTCATACAAGTGCTGGATTGTACCAAAACTAACGAGTAACGATAGTAACGAATACTGACTGGCTTAGTAACGGATACATAAGGGTACACAATTTATCGTTACTTATACAACTCCAGTGAGCGGTAAAGTTCGGATCATTACAGGCGGAAAAGGACTGGCGACAACGAAAGGGAACGACTTCGGCCATGAACTTTTGAAGGAAGCATCCCGCCATTCGCCTGGAGTGATTTGGGGAAACCACGGAAAACCCAATTCTCTGGCATCCTCCCAGGCGGCTGGCGGGCACGGAGATGTGTGGTGGCGTGGCCTTGTGCTTAACGTTTGAATTAGCCACAAACTCCGAAAAGTTCATATGACAAAGACCGTTTTGATGACGCGTGCGTGGTTATGTAAATGATTTAATTCACTCGTACCGAGCGTGGTGGTGTAACGATTAGCGTTCTGGCCTCGCATTCGGAAGGACGCCGGTTCGAATCCCCGTCCGGACTTCCAGATTTGGATTTTCCATGGTTTCCCCAAAGCACTCCAGGTGAATGCCGGGATGCTTACTTCAAAACGCCATGACCGAATTCCGTCCCTCCCATCTTTTCCCGTCTCTAAAGACCTCGCTGTTAAGAGATGTTAAGCAGTAGAAAAAATTTCACTGGTTAAATCATCCCACCTTTTTGGCTTCTGAAAGATGAGGCCAAAAAAAAAATCACTATGGCAGCATTAGATGGAAAAATTCTTTTTCTTATGTAAAATGTAAAATTTGTGATATAAATATACCTATTTTTATTTTCTTCTTCTCTTCGATATCGGCCATCTAAGGACCACGAAAAGTAATCCCGTGCATTTATTTCGATCCTTCTTCTCTTGACTTCCAATAGTTCTTCATCCTTTTACTTTGCTGTTTCCTCCTTTCTTCCTTCCACAAGTAACTACATTTCCTCTTCTCCTTTTCCTGGATACCCTTGAAATTTTGGATCAATCGAGGAAAAGTTGCTCTATCTTGTATTAAATCTTCTGTTATTCCGATCTCAATCATATCTTTCTTTACTCCTTGGATCCACTGGTTGCCCTTCTTACTCTTGTAAATATGGTTGAAAATTCTTTTTGTAAGTCTATTGTTACCCATTCTCATTATGTGAGCAAAAAAACTGATTCTCCTCTTTCTGATCGTGTCTGACATCCTTTCAATTTCTTCTTCTTTGTATAGATCTTTATTCCTCCGGTGTCTAAACTCACCATTTTCAATTTTTAATGGTCACCAAATTTTTCTCGAGATTTTCCTTTCCTTTTTCTCTCTCACTTCTATTTCTCTAGTTTTCATAGAGAACAAACATTCTGACGCGTAGAAACCTTCTCGTTTGATTACTGTGTTGTAGTGTTTGATTTTAGTTTTCCTTGAAAGATTCTCCTAATTGTATGTATCTTTATTCAGTTAGTATGCTAGTTCTAGTTTTCTTGCTCTTGATATGTTTGCTTCCTTATCAAGCCCATTAATCTGAATTACTTCACCTAGATATTTAGTGACCTTGTTAATTTTTCCATACTACTGTATTTTTAGTACTGTGGGTGAATCCCTAATACTGGTCATGAATTTAGTCTTCTCAAAAGAGATCTGAAGTCCAACTTTACCAGCTATTTCTTTCAGAAGGTTAATTCGTTTCTATACTTCCAGAGAGGACTGCTATGTCATCAGCGAAGACCAAACAGTTTACCCCCACCCCTTTGTGCTTCGAACCTAATCTTATCTCATGATGAATGCCCCTTTTCTTGAGTTTCACTTCCCATACTCTTATTACCGTCTCCAAAAAGCAATATAAATAATTTTATTTTTGATAAAATATTAAAATCTAAATAATTATAAACTTATATTTCTCCACCTCCGCTTCCGCACTGAACATCCGCATCCCCTAAGGTGACCTCCGTTACAGCTCTGGTCTGAAGACAGGAGGCCCCGCCACCCCTGCACGTTCCATTTAGTTGAGAGCCCTTCGCCTTGACAGCTGTCCTCTCCACAGTATAAGAGCCCAAAATATGAGGCGCAGGGTCTACACCACGCAGGGCGGAGCTAAACGCCACTGTCAGCCACCCCAAACACAAGTCACCTGGCGGACAGGTGCTTACTACGTAGTCATCAAAAGTCCGCGGTCTGTGTATGGAATGAAGGCTGGTGGCGTACCCGCAAGTAGGGATCGCCACCTGTCAATTTTGCTCCCTATTTCTAACGTTTTGTATATAATATCCTTCGCTCAATCTTGCATGGGCGCCACAATTTACTAAGGGGGCGTCCATAAATTGCGTGAGTTGAAATAGGAGGGGGAGGGGTCGGTTCGGCGAACTCTCTCCAAATCTCACCAAGGGGGAGAGGGGGGGTCAACGGAAATATCACGTGAGGTTTTGGAAATTTTTGGTGGACAGTAAAGCAAAAATAAATAGATAAATAAAAAAAAAGGTCTCAAAAAATTGCGAGAGCGATTTCTGGGGGGGGTCTCAAGGACCAGATCTCCCAAGGGGAGGGGGGGGGTCGGACCAGATCTCACGAAGTCTCACCAGAGGGGGGTCCGGAATTTATGGATGCCCCCTCTGGAAATCAACATTTAGAAATACACTTACTTACTTTTGAATTTATAATGAAATTTTATATCACTTTTCAGATAATGACACATTTATTGACATGAAACACAAGAAAATGTGATATTGGTTATTTAACAAACATAACAGGAAAATGAAAAATAAAAAAATGATAAATAAAAATTGATATGGCAGATCATATACAAAATCCGACTAGCTCAAATAAATTCAGGTTTACAGGTTTTCGCTTGCGGGTTCAATGCTCCACAGTCTGGCTCAGTTTGTTCTTGCCGATAATAGTTATGTAATTACCATATGGTCGACGTCTACTGTACAAAGTCAACGCCGTCCGGTCCCCTGGAAGAGTTTCTCTGCTTGATAAACACAAAACAAAATTAATCGTCGCGCTGTGCTAACACTGAACGAACACTTGCTTTAGCAGACTGTAGATGAGCAAACGGTTATCCTTTTCGAATGGCGTCTCAGTGTCCAGCTCCAACCGTCTCTTCAACGCGAGTTTTTTCACTTGGAAACAAACAACAAAACATGTCTCATCTTATAATCAATTACTAGTGCATTGTCGTCAGTGGCGTAGCTAGGTCAACAAGGGCCCCCGTGCAAAAAATTTAGATGGGCGACATATTTTTTGCTTTGTGTTGCTGGTAGGGGCCCCCTGAGCTGAGGCTGGGGGACCCTACCACCAACACAATGCAAAAAGTTGAGGTAGGAAATGCAGTATCAAAAGAAGCAGGAGTGAACATGGGAGTTCCACAGGGTAGTGTATTGGGCCCATTGATATTCATTATTCTAATGATTGATTGTGTTATTGATAGTTTTAAGGGTTTACTGTCAGAAGTTACTTTGTTTGCAGATGACATAATGTTATATAAAAGGATCAGAACGTTAGAAGACTGTAAACAGTTGCAAGGTGAGCTAGATAGGATAACTAGCTGGTTGAGTCAATATGGAATGACATAGAAGACCGAACTAAAGCGAATGTCGTCTATTTGTCATTTAATAGCTCAACCAGGTTTTGATACGAAGCACATCTGCAGTGGTACCGTTTTGCTTCTATTCAGGGTCTCGAAAGCTTCTCTCTGTTATGTGCTGTTCCAAATTAGTGTTTACATACATACAGAGACGACTCGCGAATTCCCAGAAATAAAAGATCTGGTAAGTAGAAATCAATGTCAGGTTGAAGGATGAAGTACCTGGTCCCCTGCTCTTGACGCGCAGAAACTCTTCCTCTTTTATTCTGTGACTGACATCAAGGATCTCCCCCGCCATCGCCAGCCGCTGGGGAGGCCTCGTATATTTTTTTGTTCGCGTCTCTCACCCCCTCTCCTCCACCCACAAGTTTTTGTCTCATGCTGAAGTACGGCAGCGGTATTAACCTGCCGTGCAGAGCATAGGTCCCTATATGCGGAACAACGTCGCACAGCACCGACAGAACAACTTGAAGTAAACGAAAAATAAAACAAAGACGCGTCTTCAAGGACAGCTGTCAGTGAAACAGTTGCAAGTTCCTAGGAGTATAAACAGATAACGACTTTATCTCTAAGGAATATATTCTACGACTTCTTAGATTTTATGTGATAGGAGAGGTCTGTACAGCCATACAGTCGTAATTCATCTTACAATTAATAAATACATCACATATCCATGGCTACTACCACAGTATTTCACATCTACATCTACATATATACTCTGCAACAAAATTGTGGGTGGCAGAAGGTGCTCTGCACGAAAGCTAATCTCTTTGTTGTAAATTCCAATCCCTAATGGTAGGAGGGAAAAAAGAATTCATATAAGAATCATTGCGGCACCTTATTTCTCTAATCTTATCTTTCCTGTCATTCCGGCTCAAATAGGTTGGTGGAAGAAGTATTTCACTACACTCATAAGGGAGTGAATGACATTGTAAGAACGACTGAAATTATACTATTAAGATTATGTGAGCAAGTTGCTTGCGTCTGTGGGTTTGAAACGGCATCGCACAAAAAATACAACAGCAATTTGGATGTGATTTTCAAATTTTGAGAGCTTATGGTTTAGATTAAAATTTGCGAAAATAATGTGTTTAAGATGAGCACTCCTTTAAAGAAATACTGACAGAATATGACAATAATACTCTATGAATTCTATTTTATGTTGCTACTTCGATTATTTGTTTCTTTACTTTTCTGAAATGTAGTACATTAAAGTAAACGAAATATATGAATCAACGTAATAAGCACAAGTAATATTTAATTTACTGTAAACATCTTTGTACTTGAAGAGACTGTGCGCCTAAGACGACTTTACTACTGTTTGGATTGTGTTTATATTCCTTTGGACCTTGGTTGTTTATTTTTCAGTTTTATGAAATGTAGTAAATTAAAATAAACAGAAAACTTTAATCAAACCACTACATAACAGAGTAACAATTCAGTAAGCGTAACGGAATTGTGATATTTAACATACGCTAAACATCTTTGCGCCCAATGTCGATATAAAACCCTGATAGCGTACTGTCATTGATAAAACCACTACATCGCTCATTAGCACTTCCATAGGCGTAACTAAATTGTGATTTTTAAATTACTGCAGATGTATTTGTGCGTAATATCGTGTTTAAAACTTGATAGCATTTTGTTGTTTTATTCCATATTTTTTGCTATGCTGTCCTTAATTCAATTAGAAATAAATTTTCAATATTGGAGAGAGTGATGAGGGGATGTACTAGACTAGAAAGGGAATTTGCTTTCAAAACGTTGGTGAGATCATTGCTTCAATATGGTACTGTAGCATAGGACCCACAATTTCGGTATCAAAAAAGGAGTTGGAGGGGGTGCAAAGAACACCTGCCAGACTAGTCTCTGGAAATTACCGCAGAACCCAATCAGTTACCACTATGATAAAGGAACTGGAATGGGATTCATTGAAGACAGGAGGAGGGTGAAGAGAGTCATGGGAGTGTACAAGGCGTATACTGGTGATGGGGCGCGGAAACATATTGGTGGAAGAATTAGAAAAGTGCATGGAAGGGTGAAGGTAACCATGACCACAGGCTGGAACTCGATTTCTGGCACTAGGGTGTGGGAAGATTCTCTTTCGTAGGTAAGTGGATCCCGAGTTAGGGATAGTAATAAATTACGAAGACAAACGATGAATAATTTACCAGACACGCTTAAAGAATTTAAGTTGAAATTAGTAAAGGGCAAAAACAGGTGAGAAAATAAAAGGGGGGAAATGGGTGTGCAGGGAAATTGCCACGGGAGCGTGCGCTCCAGCGCAATTAAATTAAATCAAATGAAGTTTTGCTCGCAGACCATCTGTCTGTCTGATATCTAACGACGAGGGGCAGGCGTGAATTTTCGTCGCCGTTCGACTTTGTACTCAATACTCACAACCAAACAGAATACTGGAAACAAACTCCACTTCCGGTCTGGAGTATCGCACTGGCATATTTTTCTGACAGCACTGATGTTTGTTTTAAATTGTTCCAGCCTGGAGAGGGAAGTGAGGCGTCTGGAATTGTTGATAACACAAACAACCGGAATCGATAACAACCGAACAGCTTCTCTCAAATAAACAACTCGTCCAGACTGACTTGCCACGGGCGTGCGGAAAGAAAATACTGGAACTGCCTGGAACAGAATCATCTGCAGTCTCACCAGTCTACACGTACAGTAGTTATATACTATGTAATTCACAGAAATAAACAACAGTGCGGCATCTTATTTCTTTAATCTTATCACTTTTGTCATTGCAACGCAATCTACGAAACAATTCTGTGACGTATCATATGTGATTATTGCAGGCCATTTTTTCCATAGTTATTTGTTAAATTAATAATTATCCTTTAGTAATTACGCCAGTACAACTGTTTTGGATTATATTTCTTTGTCGGACGCGTTTCGCTTCTCGTCGAGGTATCTTCAGCGTACAATGTTTTTTTTTTTTGCTGTAATTTGTGATATTTTAACATAATGGTTTTGTTTTTTTTTTACATATAACAAAATTTTTCTTATATATAGGAAGCATAAAAATGACTTATATTTCCATATCAGATTTGAATTATCAAGCAGAACGTCTTGTTTACATAGGTGTAATAAGGTAGGATTCATATTATCACTTACATTTTACATTTCTGTTTAAGGTGTGGTTGTTGGTCGCCTGCGTAAACAGCATGCTGGTTGAGGTCATAGGCGACCAACAACCCCACCTTAAAACAGAAATGTAAAATGTAAGTGATAATATGAATCCTACCTTATTACACCTATGTAAACAAGACGTTCTGCTTGATAATTCAAAACTGATATGTAAATATAAGTCATTTTTATGCTTCCTATATATAAGAATTTTTTTCGTTATAGTAAAAAAAAAACATTATGTTAAAATATCACAAATTACAGAAAACGTTGTACGCTGAAGATACCTCGACGAGAGGCGAAACGCGTCCGTCAAATAAATATTTTCCAAAATAGTTGTACTCGCGTAATTACTAAAGGATAATTATTAATTCTGTGATGTTTTCGTAAGGACTGTAGCAAGCGGTCACGAATCGAGCGGCTCTTCTCTGTACTTTCTCTATACTGTCAATCAACCCCTTACGAAACGGATCCCAAATGGCACAACAGTAGTATAATGTGGACGCACAAGAGATTTGTACGCTATCTCCATTGTTTGTTCATTACAATTTTTCAATATTCGAGCTATGAATCGCAGCCTAGAATTAGCTCTACCTACTAACGAATTAATGTGTAGATCCAATTTTATATTACTTTCTCCTGTTACGCCCAAATACTTCAAGGAATCGAACATATCGATTAGTGAATTTTTTTTTACTTATTGCTTTACGCCTCGTCGACGGCTAAGGTCATTAGAGGCGGGATGGGACTGGGGACAAGGAACGGGAAGGAATTTGGCCATGGCCTTTAGAAGGAAGCATCCCGGCATTCGCCTGGAGTGATTTGGGGAAACCAAGGAAAACCGAAATGTGGATGCCCGGACGGGGATTCGAACCCGCGTCCTCCTGAAGGCGAGGCCAGAACGTTAACCACTCACCCACCACCCTCGGTCCTTTGATCGTAACAGCCCTTACAATCAGCTTCCCACTCATTCCAATCCCTTAAATTAATTACCTTTGTGTCAGAGAGAGGTACGTGGTGGTTAATTGTAAATTTGTATATTTTTCTTATGAATGAGCAGTGATTTGGTGAATGAAAATAGTTAAAAGCAGAAGTGTGTGAAATATTAGTCAGAAGGTTGTAATTAAAAACATGGTGTAGGCTAAAATGTTTTAAACGGGATTTAGATATTTGAATGCTTCTAAATATTTCTTAGTGTCATTTAAAAATGTTTGTTTATGATTTCTGATAATTTTCTAACAGTTTTAATTGGTTTAGTACGGTTTCTATAGTTGCAGTAGTTGTAAACGCTACAGTACCGTCGATCGATACTTTTTTTAAAAAAAAGGGTAAGATTCTTGTGCTCTGAAACACTTCTGGAAGCACCAGAATTGTTCTCTTCTGCCAGATCTCCCACAGATCACCCCCTATCCTGCTTTACAGAGCGGGCAAGCCTCCGACCTCCACGTTCTGTGCTGTGGCGTGGGTGTCCACCACATTGTCGCCTACTCGTGGTTTCACCGTCCTCCAAACACTTCCCATAGATGCTCACTATAGTAGCACCCGAACAGCCGACCAGCCTCTCCGTTTCCGAGATGCTCGTTCCCAGGAGCCGAACCCACAAACCGCTGGCACGTAATTTAAGGGAATTCCGTGACCTGTGCGTAGAAATCGGGTCAGATACCTCTGGAAACCTACCACGGACTAATAGAATCCCTGCTACACCGAATCACTGCTGTATTGCGTTCGAAAGACGGACCAATATGCTAGTAAGTAGAGGATCATAATGTTTTGGGGCCATCCAATAAATTACGTTAGATGTTTTTCCGAATTTCCGGACCCCCTTCCCCTTCTGGTGAGATCTGGTCCGTGAGCGCCCCCCCCCCTTAGAAATCGCCATGGCAACTTTTTGAGACTTTTTTTTTAGGTCTCACCCTTCCAAAATCCGGTTACACCCCACTTTTGGATGAAATACTCCCCTAAAATCGACTTTCGCGCAACTTTTTTTTTTACTCTACGGTCCAAATTTTTTTTTCCAAAACCTCACGCGTAGACCCCCCCCCCCTTTGGTAAGATTTCGCCGGATCCCCCTCCCCCCCTATTTCGCTCACGTGATTTATGGACGCCCCCTTGGCTGATCAGTGTAGAAAGTACTGCAACATTCCATTTTTAGTTCGAGGTATCTACGTGTTTGACATCACTGCTCTGAAATACCTTGAGACTTCCCAAGCTCTTTGGCGTCTTTCATTTTTTTTTTTTTTTTTTTTTTCCTCTCCGTTTTTTCCATTCTCTTGAACACCACTTCGTAAATGCTGGTGCAAACTCCATTTTGTCATCTCCAGATGTAACATCGCCATTTCTCGGCTCTCTCTTCAGACTTCTAGTTCGCGCCCAGTTGCGGCTGTTATAACTTCTTTCAGGCGCGCCGCTGGAGGTTTCCATCTGGCGCACTGAATCTCGGTCCAGCATTCTGCAATGCCTACTACCGCAGAGGAACAAGGCCACCTCGCTCCGCTCCAGTCGATGTTCTCCCTGGAGTGTCTCCTAGCGCCCTAGTAATGACGTCAGCCAAAGAGAATCCTGAATAGCGGCTCTCAGCTCCGGAGAACATGGCGCCCAACAGCCGAGAAGCACTTTGCGCTCTGACGAGGCAATACGGCACTCTGGAAGATGAAAATGCACGACATCGGAATAAAAGGTCTCTTTACATGAAGCACGCTCGTACACAAAATACGATTTTTCTTTCAGCATACTGCAGACTGAATGCCGTTACACCTTTCATGCATTCATTTAAATTTTATTTTCTTACCAAAAGGTGTTTCTCTATACTTCTGCGGGAAATAAGATATTTATCAGAGCGTAACTTCAACAATAATACTGCACTTCGTATGGATATTTTCCTCATTAGCTCTGTGGATATATACTACGTTTTGATCCCATTATGTCATCTGGAAACAACCTTAATTCTGACTGCAAACCATTAACACAATTATTCATTTTTTTTCCCCTGTCGTCAGTCTTTCAACTGGTTTGATGAAGTCCTCCATCCCTTACTATCTTGTGCTAACCTCTTCATCTCTACATATCCCCTACAACCCACGTCCTCATTATCTGCTTCATATATTCTAATCTCTGTCTTCCAGTACAGTTCTTACTAGTGTTGCAAATTGAAAAAATATTATTTTTTTCAGCTTCGTGAAAAAAGCCATGAAAAAAAACTTAGCACCCTTGTTTTTTCTAAATTTGGTTTTTTTTTCTGAAAACAATATATTTGATAAATTATAGTTTAATTTAAGGAACTTACATTATACAAGTGTGTTTTAAATCTTACTGAAGCATATAATGTTTTACATAATGATTCATAAATGTATCTTTATAGGTAACATAATTTTATTCATCCTCTATGTCAATACCACATTCACTAGTATCAGCACTACCAACACTAGTTCGGTCGGTGTCGGAATTTTCTGTTTCTTCTTCTGTCTCCTCTAGATCCATAACTTCAGAAATAGTTACATTTTCTTTTACTGGTTGTTCTTGTATTGTACGCAAAAGATTTTGAGATTGCAATTTTAAATTGTGAGCAAAATACACACTGTGCTTAAAGACTGCGCCGATAGTTCTGTATTACGGTCTTTTAAGTTTGAATTTAAATCTATTACCATACAAAATAGAAGCTTCATTTCTTTTTCAATCGTTGGCTTATGCCAACGGTTGCAAGGAAACGATTCATAATTACTGACAATTTAATGACTCAGTATCACTATATGCTGCGAGTTTAACATGTATACGAATATAAAGAAAGCACAATAAGTAATAAAAAGAGGCAAAAAACCGTAGATAAATTTAAAATTCCTAATTTTTTTGAAAAGATCCGTAGGTCTACAGATAAATTTGTAGGGCTGGCAGCACTAGTTCAAATAGCGAGTATCAAACCAAACAACGGGGAACGGGGATTCCTTCTCGCGCAACCTAGCCTCTTCGGGTAGTCCTCGTACGTAAAAGAAAACTTCATTCAATGTTTGCAATATTTTCGTAATTTTCTTTTCAACTGAACCAGAAAAATATAGTAGAATTAAAAATTAAGATAAGTACTTAGTATAAACTTTAAAAGTCATATTAAACGATAAATGCCTTACAAATTTGAGATTTAGTTGTTATGAAAAAGAACGTGTCCCAGAAAAAAACGTGGTTTTTTTCATTGTTTTTTTTTTCCAAGGCAGAAAAAAACTGTTGTTTTTTTTACAACACTAATCATTACACCACTAATGTATGAAATGTAGAAACAACTTTGGAGAGCGAGTCCTTGGCGGTGTTTCTTGTCGCGGGTGAGAGTAAACAACTTGTATGACTCACTCCCTCACTCGACCTGTGGCGGATTTTTTTGTATTTGTTGCGGCAGGCGGCTGAGTCACCGAGCAAGAACGCCTCAACACGCAGCCTCACATCACCACCGGGTCAGTACCAACCACCCGGCGAGACTGCAGACCTGGTCTGTCGTATCGGGTGACTCCACAGTGCCGAACCAGGTGAGAGGTTAGCGACCTGGCCTGGCATTCACGGTGACCCGGGTTCGATACCTGCACCGGCTATCCGTATTTCGGTGTTACACAGTTTTCTGAAACCATTCCAAGCGAATATCATCCTAAGAAACAGTATTCCGTTACTGTTTCTCAGGATGACATTGATGTCAGATTGTGCAAAATATGAGTGATAGAATTTTTCAGCGGCGGCCAAATTTACTGTCAAAGTGTGTACAATACGCAAAAATGTCAGTTAATAATAACGAAAAACCTTGTTTTCGTTTTTGCTTTATGAGTGGCAGTACCTACTTGAAAAATATACCTTTTCCGGCTTGCCCGCCGAACTCGACTTCCTGAACGATCTGGCCCTTTTCTCAAAGGGTTTGGCGACCCCTGACTAAACTTACTGAACTCGGTGGAACGCGAGTTGCAGACCGCACCAGACCTCCCACCTCCAGTGGTTAAACAGCAGAGCCCCCCCCCTCCCCCTCCCAGCTCTTATTGGAAACCACTTTGCTCGGGTCTTTTCTTTATCCAGACAAAATTGCTGGCCACCTGATAGCAGACGCGGAGGGCTGCGGAGGAAGGAAGAAATCCCGCCAGCTGAGTCAGCCGGAAGCTGAGCACCTGCTCGCAAAACACAAAGGACCTGCGAAATTCTCAAAACTACGTAGTTTCTCTACATTTACACAAAGTTGTGGGAACACTGTACGTTCCAATCGCGAATAGCACGAGGGAAGAAACAATTCGTATAAGCATCCGTATGACACCTAATTTCTCTAATGTTATCGCACCTGTCGTTGCGACTCAAAAAGCTTGATGGAAGAAGTATCCCACACACTCTTAAGTGAAAGCTATTGTTGGCATGTTTATCAATAAATTAGAACGAAACCGACTTTTTGATTCCAGAAGACATTCTGTACTGTTTTCTCTTGTCAGATTATCGTAAATTACATACGGAGATAATTAAATGACGGAAAGAAATATTCGTGTGCTGTTCAGTGTTGTGTACCTTATTTTATCTGTGACAAATACACTCCTGGAAATTGAAATAAGAACACATTGACGTCGGTGTGTAAGACCCACCACACTTGCTCCGGACACTACGAGAGGGCTGTACAAGCAATGATCATACGCACGGCACAGCGGACACACCAGGAACAGCAGTGTTGGCCGTCGAAGGGCGCTAGCTGCGCAGCGGTTGGGCACCGCCGCAGTCAGTGTCAGCCAGTTTGCCGTGGCATACGGAGCTCCATCTCAGTCTTTAACACTGGTAGCATGCCGCGACAGCGTGTACGTGAACCGTATGTGCAGTTGACGGACTTTGAGCGAGGGCGTATAGTGGGCATGCGGGAGGCTGGTTGGACGTACCGCCGAATTGCTCAACATGTGGGGCGCGAGGTCTCCACAGTACATCGATGCTGTCGCCAGTGGTCGGCGGAAGGTGCACGTGCCCGTCGACCTGGGTCCGGACAGCAGCGACGCACGGACGCACGCCAAGACCGTCGCATCCTACGCAGTGCCGTAGGGGACCGCACCGCCACTTCCCGGCAAATTAGGGACACTGTTGCTCCTGGGGTATCAGAGAGGATCATTCGCAACTGTCTCCATGAGGCTGGGCTACGGTCCCGCGCACCGTTAGGTCGTCTTCCGCTCACGCCACAACATCGTGCAGCCCGCCTCCAGTGGTGTCGCGACTGGCGTGTATGGAGGGACGAATGGAGACGTGTCGTCTTCAGTGATGAGAGTCGCTTCTGCCTTGGTGCCAATGATGGTCGTATGCGTGTTTGGCGCCGTGCAGGTGAGCGCCACAATCAGGACTGCATACGACCGAGGCACACAGGGCCAACACCCGGCATCATGGTGTGGGGAGTGATCTCCTACACTGGCCGTACACCTCTGGTGATCGTCGAGGGGACACTGAACAGTGCACGGTACATTCAAACCGTCATCGAACCCATCGTTCTACCATTCCTAGACCGGCAAGGGAACATGCTGTTCCAACAGTACAATGCACGTCCACATGTATCCCGTGCCACCCAACGTGCTCTAGAAGGTGTAAGTCAACTACCCTGGCCAGCGAGATCTCCGGATCTGTCCCCCATTGAGCATGTTTGGGATTGGATGAAACGTCATCTCACGCGGTCTGCACGTCCAGCACGAACGCTGGTCCAGCTGAGGCGCCAGGTGGAAATGGCTTGGCATGCCATTCCACAGGACTACATCCAGCACCTTTACGATCGTCTCCATGGGAGAATTGCAGCCTGCATTGCTGCGAAAGGAGGATATACACGGTACTAGTGCCGACATTGTGCATGCTCTGTTGCCTGTGTCTATGTGCCTATGGTTCTGTCTGTGTGATCGTGTGTTGTATCTGACCCCAGGAATGTGTATATAAAGTTTCCCATTCCTGGGACAATGAATTCACGGTGTTCTTATTTCAATTTCCAGGAGTGTAATATTAATGAAAAACTCCCTCCCCCTCCCCTCGTAGCTTTGTAACTAACCCTCCCCCCCCAGACCAAGCCACGTAGTTTACGGACGTGCAATAAGGGCAGTAGCAAACAGTTACGAATCAAGTGGCTCTTCTCTGTACTTTCTCTGTAGTACCAATCAATCTCTTGCGATACGTCTTATAAACGGCACGTGCTAGTACAAATACCAAGTTTACACCATTTAAGCTGTCACGTCTACCTCTAAAAGGTACCGAGCATGGTGGTGTAACGATTGGGTTCTGGCCTCGCATTCGGGAGGACGGCGGTTCGAATCCACGTCCGGGCATCCAGACTTGGCTTTTCCATGGTTTCCCCAAATCATTCCAGGGGAATGCCCGATGCTTCCTTCAAAAGGCCATGGCCGAATTCCTTCTCATTCCTTGCCCCGCATCCTTTCCTGTCTCTAAAGACCTCGCTGTTAAGAGACGTTAAGCAGTAAAAAAAATAAATCTAGAACGTAATTGCGTATGAGATGGACATGGAAAATAGTCGCCAAGTTCGGTCACATTTATATTGTCACACAATAATTATAGCGCCTAGACAGGTCCAAACACCTATAGGAAAGGTTGTAGGTCATATATGAAGGTAGGACGGAAAGTTCCTTCCGTGTGTGCGTCCCAGTGTTGATTTATGTGTGTAGACACCTCACATGCCCTCTATCATAACAAAGACGCAGGAAATCAAGCATTTCATTCTTTATTAGATGTGTACCGACACCTAAAACCAACAGCAACCTGATTGCTGCACATGTTTTTCGGACATCGTTGATGGTGGTATTGCAGCACTATACTTCAAATCTTCCTAAGTCCTTCCAGTGGCAAAAAAAGTCGAAGCGTGACGATCTTTCCTCTGCGGTCACTACCTCATGCGTGGCGGTAGATTTCTTTTCTGTGAAAGGCTTTGATAAATTCAATAGATTCGCAAAAACTTCAGGTGTCATCCGCTAGAATCATAGGTCATATTTTGAGAAGTTGTAATGCTCATACAAAGGAAACAGCGTACAAAACACTAGTGCGTTGGATTACTGTTGTGGAATTTGGGATCCGTATCGTAAGGTATTGATTGACACGTTAGACAAAGTAGATTGAGAGCCGCTCGTTTCGTGACCGTTACTTACAGTCCTTGCGCAAGTGTCACAGAGCTGATACACAGGTTGGGCTGGGATTGTTTGGCGGACAGACGACGTCGTTTTCGTTTGAATTTGTTGGAGAATACGCGAAAATCTTTAATTTACGAGTGCAACAAAATAATTCTTCTGCCACCCTATTTAGGTCGCAATGACCGGAGGGATAAGATTCGAGAAATAAGATGCCGTACTGATACCTTTATGAATTCTTTCATTCCTCGTTCTGTTCGGGACTGGAATGCACAGAATTGGGATTGGTGCTTAGCACCCTCTGCCACCCACAATATTTGTGAATTGCGGAGTATAGATGTAGATGTAGGAATTCCGTAAATCTTGATCATCCAACACATCTAAGTGTTTAATGTTACTGAACGTCTTTTTTTTTTTTTTTTTTTTGCTGTCGTCAGTCTTTCGACTGGTTTGATGCAATCCTCGATCCCTTCCTATCCTGTGCTAGCCTCTTCATCTCTACATACCCCTTACAACCCACGTCCTCAATTATCTGCTTCATATATTCTAATCTCTGTCTCCCTCTACAGTTCTTACCTTCGACTGTTCCCTCCACTAACAAATTAACCAATCCAGCATGTCTCAAAATATGACCTACCAGCCTGTCTCTTCTTTCCGTAAGCTTCTTCCACAAACTTCTTTTCTCACCCATCATTTCCAAAACTCGTTCATTTCTTACTTTGTCTGTCCACTTAATTTTCAGCATTCTTCTGTAGCACCACATTTCAAATGCTTCAATTTTCTTTATTTCCGGTATTCCTAAAGTCCATCTTTCGCTACCATAAAGTGCTGTGCTCCACACAAAGAGTTTTAAAAAGTTCTTTCTAATTCCTAGATCAACATTTGAAACAAAAAGGTTTCTCTTTTTCATGAAGGCTCCTTTTGTTAGTGCTATTCTGCTTTTAACATCATTTTTGCTTCGGCCATCGGTTGTAATTTTACTTCCCAAGTAACAGAATTCACTTACTTCTTCTATTGCATCCGATCCTATTTTTATATTTAATTTACTAGTATTGGCATCATTTCTGCTACATTTCATCACTTTTGTCTTGCTTTGATTTATATTAAGTCCAAAATCTTACTTCAGTATTTTGTTCATGCCATTTAGTAACTTCTCAATATCTTCAGCCCTCTCTGCTAACAAATCGCAAATCCGCAAATCGTAGCATACTGATTTTTTCTCCCTGAAAACTTATGCCACATGGAAATTTTTCTTTGACTTTCTTCATTGCTTCTTCTACATACAAGTTGAATATTAACGGGGATAGACTACAACCTTGTCTCACACCCTTTTTAACTGATGCATGTCTTTCGTGATTCTCTACTTTTATTATGGCCACTTGATTCTTATATAGTTTATAGAGTATTCTTCTATCTCGATACTTTAGACCTGACTTCTTTAAAATTTTGAACATCTTGTCCCACCTAACATTATCAAAAGCTTTTTCTAAATCAACAAATGCTATAAAAGTATCTTTGTTTTTCTTGATCCGCCATTAAAGACAGAATTGCTTCGCTTGTACCGCGATTTTTCCTAAACCCAAACTGATCTTCACCTACTATCTCTTCTACTACCCTTTCGATCCTTCTGTATATTATTCTGGTAAGTAATTTTGAAGCATGTGATGTTAGACTAACTGTGCGATAATTCTCACATTTGTCGGCTTGTGCTTTCTTTGGGAGTGTGAAGATGATATTTTTATTAAAATCAGTTGGAATTTCTCCTGTTTGATAACTTTTTGATAACAGCTTGAATAATCTTTCGATTCCTTCCTCTCCTAGGAATTTAAGAAGTTCTGCAGGGATCTCATCAATCCCAACTGCCTAAACGTATGCCTCTGTAAATATAACAGCTCGGCCCAAGTCTGTCTGTTTTTCCTTGCTTTTTCGATTGTCGGCCAAGTCCACGACCAGGACTGGAACCAGCTAACCCCGCACAATATGCCAGACAACTTGAGGTGCCGCAACCAATTGAGCCGACGCGACCGCCTGTGGCAGGTGTTTGTTTCCGATACTGCGCCACTCCGACTCGGTGTTTACTTGCCGGCTGGAGCATGCGGGCCTGACCCGGAGAGATTACCAGCTGGGCGCCAGCTGGGAACCCGCAGCTGCGTCAGCACGCGATAAGACACCCGCACTGTACAGCTGCCATCAACAGCCATAACCAGCAGACACATTCCATACTGCGTCTGTGCGTCGCTGATTGCCTCCTACTGCAAGTGATGGCTGCAGACGAGGGGAATGACTACAGAGGGATTGCCATATTAAGCGCCAATATATCCTGAAAACGTAGTCTACTTAACCTTTTCCCAAGAAGTCCATTCCTAGTTTCGCAGGCATTACACTGTAAACGATCTTTCTCCAAGATCTTTTATAAAATATTTTATCATATTTATTTTATCAAAGATATTTTATGATATTTTTCCAGTCCCATTACACTACATAAAAATGTTCGTCATAGTTCTCTGAAATGAATGAAGTAAACTTGTAAGCTTTTGCAGACGCAGTTATTGCAGCTGTCACAATATGTATTTTATTGAATATAAAGAAGAGAAGTAAACATACGAGGGTGAGTCAAATTAAAACCTTAAATTTGTAGTAAAAAAATCGAAATTTCGCGCCGTTATCCTGTAAGTTGGTAAACGTGCTACAAGCAGCGTGCAGAATGGCCTGTAGGTGGCAGCATAGTGCAGATGCACAAATACCGTCGCAGTATCAGTATAAAGATGGCTGCCCCACTTGAGACTTGCACCAGGGAAGAACAGCGTTCTGTTATTCGGTTTTTGAGTAGTGAAATTCATCGAAGAATGAAGGTTCAGTACGGTGATGCATGTTTGTCACAGTAGCAAGTCTACGAATGGAGTAGGAAGTTCGCAAATGGTGTGACTTCAGTGGAAGATGTTCCTCGTCCAGGTCAGGCACAACGAGTTGTGACTCCACAGAACATTGCAGCAGTTGAAGCCATAGTGATAGAAAACCGCCGAGTGACACTGAATGACATTGCAGCATGTTTAAACATTAGTCATGGTTCAGCACACCACCTTGTGCATGATGTGCTGCAGTTTCACAAAGTGTCTGCAAGATGGGTGCCACGGCAGCTGACTCCTGAAATGAGAGAACGACGTGTTGATGCTTGTGAAGAACTTTTTCGGCGCTTTGAACAAGAAGGTGATGGCTTCCTTGCAAGAATCGTTACTGGGGACGAAACCTGGGTTCACTTCCACCAACCGGAAACGGAGAGAGCGAGCAAGGAATGGCGCCATCCCTCATCACCAAAACCACAGAAGTTTCGAACAGAACCATCAGCAGGGAAGGTTATGCTGACTCTCTTTTGGAACAAAAATGACGTCATTTTGGAGCATTACATGCCTAGAGGGACCACTGTAACCAGTGCATCATACACAGATCTCCTAAAAAATCATCTTCAGCCTGCAATCAAATCAAAGCGACGTGGATTGCTGTCATCAGGTGTCCTTTTGCAATATGACAATGCAAGGCCCCACACTGCCCGTACAACAGTTGTAACAATCACAGACCTGCATTTTGAGTGTCTTCCTCATCCACCATACTCACCAGACCTTGCCCCAAGTGATTTCCATATGTTTGGACCACTCAAAGAAGCAATGGGAGGAAAGAAGTTCCGTTCTGATGAAGAGGTACGCCACACGGTGCATGAGTGGTTACGCGGACTACCAAAAGAATTTTTTTCTAAAGGAATTTATGCACTTTGTAAGCGCTGGAAGATTTGCATTGAGCGTGGGGGAGATTATGTTGAATAGTGATACAGCTTTGTACCACTTCTGCACAATAAATAATATTTTATAAAATATTTAAGGTTTTCATTTGACTCACCCTCGTATTTAGGTTAGACTGTGCATTACGAGACTTGGTATGTTAGGAGTTCGTCAAAGTTTAGTGAAAGAGCTGCAATATGAGGACATGGCACATTATAAAAATTATGGTCGATGATGAAGTATAGGTCCAATAAATTCTTACCACAATATTTTCATAAATTTCTACATCAGAATTATTTCCCCGTATATACTACTGGGTGTTTATTTTTACGGTGTATGTGCAATGGGTTGCACTCGATTGCTGGTGGCGGATCTACACCATTCTGCAATATAGCACACGCATTTGTCTACGCATTCCGTCTGCTATTATACCAGAAACCTGTCAAATACTAGTTACTTAACACATTAATTTACTTTTTTACGTCTGCGACAGTACATCCTTCTCTCATAGCAATAATTAACTTTGCGTAAGTGTTCACCTTTTTGTTCCTAATATTATAGTCTACACGTTTCTGACTTTACAACATTACCTTGTGTTCATACTCGGAAATAAAGATTTTCGTGGATTCGACAGTCATAACCAACGTCCCTTGCGCCATTTTCTTTGTTTACGTTTGCAGGGTGGTGAAATCTTTTATAAAATGTAATGCCAACGTCTTACATTTTATAAAAGCAATTTTAGAAAAGAAATCTTTTATAAAATATGCCCCATTGCACTGTAAAATATTTTATAAAATATCTTTTATCAAAGTTCTTTGACAAAGATCTTTTACAGTGTAATGCCGGCTTTTGACTGACAGTGGTTTCTGTCTGTGAGAAAAGGCGTTTGAAAAATCCTAATCCAACTAGTATACCAATCATGATTGACTTTCAAGCAAAAAATGTACCGTAATCTCCATACAGTCTGTGTTATTCTATACGCAACAATAAAAAATGCTTCACACTTTTCAACTCCTCCTTCACAACTTTCGAAATTTTTTCATAATTTTCATCAATTTTGGACTTTGTAATGATGCTAAGTGCTTCATTAAAAGTTAAAACCTTTGACTTCAACTGCAGTACTAGCTCAATTAGCAACACCGATAAAATAAGAAATTGCATCAGTTGTTCGGTCATATTTTATACCCTCTTTAGAATATTGTAATTCGTCCTAGAGGGAAACAGAACCAACGGACGCGAGTGTACAGGAACAGATCAAATAATAAAGCAGTGAACGCAAATGAATAAGGCACGAATAAAACGTACGAAACGGAATGGAACCACTGAGTAAGAAAGGCGGTTATCGATTTTTTTGTAGAGCTAAATCAGTTTTTGGCTCAAACAAATTTGGTCCCCGCCACACATACATTTATTTGCAGATTTTTTTTTTAGTTTTCGAAATTCCACTGCAACATATCGATATTATCGTATCGACCATACACTAGTATCGACATAAATATCGATATCTTTGGTCAGTTATTATCGACATTATCGGTTGATCGATATATCGATACAACCCTAAATTGGATTCACTGAGAAACTACCACTCGAATTTTGACGGGGTTCTGAATAACATACAGCTCCTCGTCCGGGGAATAAAATGTGAAGTCTTAGAGGTGAGAAATTAAAATGAGTGTCCGTTTTTCGTTGCATGCGATTTACGCAAAAAAAAATACTGCTAGTATTCAGTTACGTCTCGCAGTCTGAATGTATACCCGACAGCAGCGCACGCGTGGGATGGTATTTTACCCCTTTCTCGCATGGGATGCGTGAGTGATAAAATGAGTTTAACAGGTCCTTACTTTAACTCTCAACGTGGGGGAAGTTGCCGACAAAAAAAATCCTGCTTCGAGAAGCAAGAATAAGCATTTACACCGCTACGCACATATCGAAACTTGTCGCCTTTCTGAGGTCACAATGAACTGCTAAATAGCGACCGGCGGCCCGGTTTAATTTGGTGACTCAGCCATTGTGAGGCGAACACAATGGCATTGACACCGCCGATCACAAATCGGGTTCCCTTTCTACCGCGAGGACTGCATTGTCTGCGACGCCGCAGCAAAACAGTGCAGTGGTAAATGCGCTACAGAGCATACCACAAGACTTCTCACTCATATGTTGGATCTGAGAACAGGCCTATTACTAAGCTGACCAGACGTCCCGCTTTTGGCGGGACTGTCCCGATTTTTAAGAATTCGTCCCGCATCCCGCGGCTTTTTAAAAAAGTCCCGATTTTTGGAAAGAATGTATGAAAAGGTAGGGAACGGCGGGAGAACGGGAAGAGAATATACGGCTTTCAGCTGCCATGTGGCTCTTTCGTCAGGATATAAGTTTTATATTGTTTTTGTTAATTTTATAATGTTAAACTTTAATAAAAACCAATGATTGTTGAGAACTGATTATCGAGAAGTGATTATCAAGAACCTCTTATCAAAAGTCGCATTGTTGATCAGTTGTTAACATTTGACCACCATTGTTTAGGCTTAAAGAACATTTCGACATTTTTCGACACTGGCAACGACGAAAACCAGAGAAAACATTTTGTAACTGCCTCTCAGACGATAAACATCGTTCTGCGTCAACAAATCAGCTATTCAGATAATTTAGGTATTTAATTTATTTCATAAATACATAAATGTTCTTGAATTTAGCAGACAGTACTCGTATTGTTTATACTGTATTTTATAGAAGCGTCAAAAAGTCTAGCGCCGGCCTAGAAAGTGACACTTACGACTTACATTACTGCAAATTCAGAACTTAATTGGAATGATATGCAAAAAATCATTCGATCATATTACTCAAAATTTTCCGTATAGTAATATTTCCGAAAATGATCTTTTTAATAAAGAATCATTATTAAAAAATATATTGACAAGGAAAAGGTTAAATTTTGATCTTTAGCAAAAGTCACAATAGAGAACAAATGGTTAGAAATATTTCATCAGTTTGAAACAAACCATGTTCCATACAATAATGCACTAAAATTGTATAATACGCGCTGTCCTTACCAGGAACTAATGCTGCAATTGAACACGTTTTTTCTACGGTAAATAAGGTGTGGACAGCAGTTAAGTGCTGAGACTCTGAAGGCCATAGAATGTTTGAAACATCTTAGTCTTGTGAAAATTTCACAAGCTTTTATACAATGACAGCAATCTATTGAAAGAAATTCACTTAAATGAGAAATATGCCATAGAAAAAAATACTATACACAATTTTTTAATGTATTATATTTGTAAATTGTACTTATTTTGAAATTTTAAAAAATATATTACAATGCTATTTTTGCGTTATATAAAAATTTTCGTTGCTCCATATAGACCGACTTTTTAATCAAGAACAACCTTCCCCCTCCCCCCCCCCCCCCCCGGTCAATGGTGTCCCGCTTTGCCAATGTTAAAATCTGGTCACTTTACCTATTACACAATGAACCTCACACTTTCAAAAGTAGCATCTAGAGGAGACCCACACGTGTATGTGGACCGGAGCAGAACGGAATTTACTGTTAACCATTAACAACTATCTGGGCTTACCAAGAGAAAGCAACAGAACAGAGATCAGGACATACGGGAGCGTTCATAAACTACGTGGCTCAGTTTTGATCTACTTTTTTTTTTCCACGAGCGATAAGGGAATGGGACAGAAAAGATTTATCGAGCGCGTAGAATCCGACAGATGTGGGTCATGAGAAACCGCTCCGCCAATCCTGATCTGGGGTTTCCACGTTTTTCCTAGAACGGTCCGGGCGAATGCCGGGATGATTCCTCAAAATAGCCCATGGGCGCCTCCTACCAAATCCCGTGATTCCCTTCAGAAGCATAAGCGATTACACTATGGCATAGGTGCAACGCATCTCTGCCACCCACTGTTAATCGCGGCGTAATGATAATAGTACGAGGTAGGGTCAAAAAGTTCCCGGAGTTGGTTAATAAAAATTTATTGAATGTATAAAACTTTTACCTTATTTTCCTTCAGTATACTCTCCTCCTGGTTCTACACACTTATTCCGCCGTTGTTAGAAACAATCCTGAAAGCCGTTTTTGAATTTTCTTTCCGCCGCTTCATCGCAATTTCAATCACTTCTTACGAATCAGCAAAATGTCCTCATCCTCACGTCGTCCCCTTTAATGTCATTTTCAGCCGTGTAAATAGGCAGAAATCCGGAAGTGCAAGATCGGGGGAATGTGGAGGTTGTTCCAGACTGGAAACATGTTTTTGGCAAGGTATTGTTTCACCGTTACGGATCGATGAGACGGGGCATTGTCATGCAACAAAAATCAATCGTTTCCTGCCCACTGTTCACGTCAGTTTCGTCGAATTGTATCTCGTAACCGTTTTAAGATCTCTGTGTACATTTCTTTTGTTAACCGTTTTCCTTTCAGGAATAAATTCATAACGAATCAAGCCCCGGTAATCAAGAAACACCTCCAACATTACTTTTCCCCGGCTTCTGTCCAAGCGCAGTTTTTTTTATGTGTTTTTGACTTCTATTCAGCAGACTGTCGTTTCGTCTGCTGAGCCATATCAATCAAGTCCCTTCACAAGATCACTCTCATTTCTTTTTTCTCAGGGGATAACATTTTCGGAACCATGTGCAAGCAAACACGACTCATGTTCAAATCATTATGAAGAATGCTGTGAACATTCGCATGTGGAATACCAACTTCAGAGGCAATAATATGGATGGCTGTTCGCCTGTCCGCACGCACAAGTTGTCGAACGCGGTCAACATTCTCATCTGTCGTGGAAGTCAGAACGTCGTCATCAATTGTTGCGCGACCGTCGCGAAAACACTTGTGCCACTCGTAAACTGCCATTTTCTTCATCGCATAGTCTCCGTATGCTTTCTAGAGATTTTTTTTTTTTTTTTAGTTATGGCTTTTCGCCTCGTCGACGTCAAGGTCATTAGAGGCGGGATGGGTTTGGGGACAACGAACGGGAAGGAATTCAGCCATGGCCTTTTGAAGGAAGCATCCCGGCATTCGCCTGGAGTGATTCGGGGAAACCATGGAAAACTCAAAACTGGATACCCGAACAGGGATTCGAACCCGCGTCGTTCATCGTTCACCCGTCACGTTCGGTGCTTTCTTCAGTATCTCAAGTGTCTCCGAGGGCGATTTCTCCAGCAACACACAGAATTTGATATTCTACGCTGATCTAAAGACAGTAATTCACAATCCGACGAAAGAAAGAAACTACGTCTAAAATATAATGCACCGCACACACGAAACCACCTACAACGGCCTGTTGTACGGCACAGCACCTTCCTCTCTAGTGTTACCAACCTCCCAAACAAAAATAAAAAATCCGGGAAACAACTGCTTCACTGTACAGGGGGTCCATTAATTACGTGACGTGAAATGTGGGAGGGGGAGTTGCGGCGAAATCTCACCAAAGGGGAGGAGGGGAGGGGACGGAAATTTCACGAGAGCTTCTGAAATTCCTGAAAGAGAGTGAGCTAAAACAAAAAAGGGTCCACAAACGATGCTGATACCGACTTTAGAGGGGGAGGGGGGTTATGACCGCCCCCGGAAGCTAAAAAATAAAAAAAGTCTCAAAAAATCTGCGAGGTTGGTCAGGGGGGTAGTTAAAATCTCACGTCATCTTAGGGTGGGGAGGCCAACTCTAGATCTCACCACAAGGGGGGAGGGGGGAGGGGGGATGGTCCGGAATTCCGAAAAAAACACCTCACGTAATTAATGGACGCCCCCACACGACAATTCCAGGAACTTATTGACTCTTTCTTGTAGAAGGCCAAGTAGAAAGGGTGGTGCTTTTGGCGACCATGGTAAGGACAATCCACAGAGTGTGTAGGTTAGGTATCGGAGCGGGTGGCTCGCCGTTGCTTGTCCCACCGCACGGACGCGTGGATGCGTGACGTAACGGGGGGCAGTCGTGCCGGAATCCGGGTAACGGGTGTCCAGGCGTGTCTGGGGACTGAATGGGAGGTAACGGACACCACTGCCCGCGCAGACAACACAACTGCCTCCTCCAACCGTACACGCTTCATTGATCGAGTCGTCCCTCTCCCACAACCTCAACATCTCCTACCTCCACCTCTCCCGCTCTTCTTATCAGATTCTTAGTCCCCTCTTCTCCTTCTTCCCCATTATCGATCTTGTTCTTCTAACCTTCTCTGTAGCGGTCTGGTGGCTGAGTGGTTGAGGTGTCTGTCTGGAGTCTCGGCGGGGATTTTAATAGTTCCTTAACCCCACCTTCACCTCTCGTACAGCTTGTTGTGTAATGTGAAGTACGCCAGAACGCTTCCGTTGTCTGAATTCCACGTTAAACTGTAGCACTACCGGGTTAGGTTAAGGCGACTAAGACAGGGGCGGAACGCACAGCCAATAGAAACCCGGTCACCAGGTCATAACGACCACACGGAACTATTATTATCTTCTCTGTCATTTATTTATAATATATTAGTTGCTGTGTAATTACTTCTCCGGTTCTTCTCCTCTTCCCCCTTAATGCGCATATCACCGCATTCATTCTTAAGTTTTTTTTTTTTTTTTTTTAAGTCTCTCATCAGCGAGGTCTTTAGAGACGGGAAAGGATGGGGGCAAAGAATGGGAAGGAATTCGGCCATGACATTTTAAGGAAGCATCCCGGCATTTGCCCGCAGTGATTTGGGAAACCATGGAAAACCCAATTCTATATGCCCAGACGGGGATTCGAACCGCCGTCCTCCCGAATGCGAGGCCACAACGCTATCCGTTACACCACGACGCTCGGTTTGTTAAGTTTTAATCCTCCTATTTTGTCCTTGTCTTTCCTCTCGTCGAGCCCGTCACCTTCCTTGCTGTTTTGGGCGTTCTATCTTGACTAGCAAATCTTTTTGAGGCAGATTTCTTCCAATATGATCCCGTAAAACTGTTACTTTGATCTTCGCTCCCATCTTTCTTCCTTTTCCTTTGGACCAAGTATTTCCTGAAAGGGGGGGGGGGGAGCAAGACTTTTTAAGAGTTGTGTTTTATTATATGAGCTACGCCAGGCCGCTCCGTGGTTCGGATTCCACGTTAAACTGTAGGTCCCAAAGGAAAGGAATTGCCCGTCCTACCTCTGATACAATGGCTTAGTATGCCTCCATAGGGAGGATGCAACCAACCTTCGGGTTGTGGACTAAGCTAGTTTTTTTTATTATTATCTTCCTGACTATTCTTCTCTCGTCTTGTTCAAGTTTTCTCGTCCCAGTGCTATCGTTTCCGCCACGTACAGCACCACAGTAGATATTGTTGTTTCGTAGAGTCTGGTCTTTGCGTCTGTTGATGTGTTCTTTATATTTTACACCTCTCTATTAGTGAACTACGCCGTTGTCATCTTTTTCACCCCCTCTTTGATCCCCACACTGCTTCTCTTTTTCCTGTTTTGTATTCTCCCAAGTCCTTGAACATTGCATTTTGTACAGTGCCTTCCAGTGCCGGTTCAGGGGGGGGGGGGAGCTAGAGGGCTCAAGCCTCCCTCCCCAAAAAATATCTAGGTTCACCCCTGACATCGTAATATTGGAGACTATTTTTTAGCTGTACTGGTCTTTTAAGGGCGGCTTGACTATAAACCCTATCCCTGCCCGACTGAAGCCCCCCCCCCAAATGAAATCCACCCAAACCAAAGTCTGCTCAAGCCCCCCCCTTTCCCGAAACCGAAGTCTTCTCAAGCCCCCAAACCAATATCCGCTCAAGCCGCCTGAGCGAAGAATGGAGTTGGTTGTAGAATGTCATAGGAAAAAGAATATTGGCAGCCACTGGGGACTGCCGACATAATGTCATACGCGCAATACGTCATACTTACAGCTACAGATATACTAAATAGCATTAATTCCGTGTGGACGTAATGACCTGGGTCAAAATCGGTTTGTATGAACAGCGGTGACAGAAATTAAGGCGAGGGTGGAAGGAGAAAGAAAATGGAGGGGAGGGGGGGTTGACGGAATTCTCACGTGAGCTTCAGAAATTCTGAAAGGACTAGAGCTTTAAAAACAAACAAACAAAAAAGTCCACAAACGACTCGGATGTCGACTTTGAGGGGGGGGGGGGGTAATAAGGTCCAGAAACGACGCGGAAACCGACATTGGAGGCGGGGGAGGGGGAGAGGGGTATATCCTCCTTCGGAAGCAAAAGAGCTAATAAAAGTTCTCAAAAACCACGAGTTCGATTAGCAAGGGGGGGGAGGTTCTCCTGAAATTTTCACGTCATCTTAGGTGGGGTGGTTCCGCCTTGATCTCACCAGAGGGCAGGGGGTCTGCAATTCCAGAAAAACACGTCACGTAAATAATGGACGCCCCCATAGGTGCAACAGGTGGCGTGATGGTGACGAGCGTAACACGTAGCATGTCAGTGACGTGACGTCACGAACTAACTGATTTACCCCCGTCCAAACATCGCGTATAGAAGTTTTCACTTTAAAATTAAACGAGATTGTTTTGTCTGATTTATAAAGTTGCAACGTTGACCAAGGGGCATGCGGAGATAGGTAAGAAAGGTAGAGGAAAAAACAGATCAGCTGATGAAGTAGGCAGTGGCGTAGCTAGTTCGACAAGGGCCCCGATGCAAAAAAATTATTTTGGGCCCTCAGGCCAGACGGGCGACCTTTTTTTTGCTTTGTGTTGCTGAGCTGATGTTGGGGCCCTTGAGTTGTGCTTAGGGGCCCCCTGAGCGAATGTTGGGGCCCCTATGAGTGGTGGTTGGGCCCCCCCTGAGCAGGGAGAGGGCCCTTAGTAATGGGTTACCTGTGTCTCAGGGGCCCCCTTAGACGACTCTGGAGCTAAAAAAAAAAGTTGCCAGTTTGCCATGAAGGCTCGTGGGCCTCTGAACTGCGCTTGGGGCCCCCAAGAGGTGCGCTTTGGGGCCCCCAGAGGTATGCTTGGGGGCCCCCTGAGCGTCGGGGCCCCCTGAGCATCGGGGCCCATTGAGTGTCGGGGCCCGGTTAGCGTCGGGGCCCCGCTGCACTGCACCGCCTAGCCCCGTAGTAGCTACGCCCCTGGAAGTAGGCTATGTTGAAACGAAGTGAACAGTTCGGCATGGGACGAGACGGAGAGAGATGAGAGAAAACCCGGCTGTGTTCCGCTGTCTCTGTGGTTTGTGAGGAAGACGAGAGATGGAGCTGCCGTCTGAATGGAGTCTCCTCTGCAGACACAATGGCGCCGGCAGCCAGCAGGGAGTCATTCAATACGCCGCGCTGGACGAAAACATGGCTCAGGCACTCAGCACTCCTCCAGAGGAAAGGGGACAGACAACGAGGTAGTTCGAGCAACCACACAATCTACTGATCACCTAGCTGTTATAGCGGCCCTCAAACCAAGACATTAAATGAAACTGTATTTTATCAGTTATTTGCAGCAAGCTGCGGGTTGAGTAAATATGTTTTTGTATGTTTCTCTTGCAATTGATAGTGAATTTGTGTAGATAGACTTTGTTTTATGGAAAGAAACAATGTATTTTTTTCTTCCGGCTTTACACCTCGTCGACGGCTATGGTCATTAGAGGCGGGATGGGACTGGGGTCAAGGAACGGGAAGGAATTCGGCCAAGGCCTTTTTGAAGGAAGCATCCCGGCATTCGCGTGGAGCGATTTGGGGAAACCATGGAAAACCCAAATCCGGATGCCCGGACGGGGATTCGAACCCGCGTCCTCCCCCTATGTAAATACTATTTAATATGTTCAAGAACAGTACCATGCATACCGAGCGTGGTGGGTGAGTGGTTAACGCTCTGGCCTCGAATTCGGGAGGACGATGCGACGGATCGAATCCCCGTCCAGGCATCCAGATTTGGGTTTTCCATGGTTTCCCCAAATCACTCCAGGCGAATGCCGGGATGCTTCCTTCAAAAGGCCATGGCCGAATTCCTTCCCGTTACTTGTCTCCAGTCCTTACCCGCCTCTAATGACCTCGACGTCGACGAGGCGTAAAGCCATAAGTTAAAAAATGTACCACGCATGAAACATTGGTTAAAAGTTTGCAGTTCCAAGTATTGAGGTGAGCTGCGATTTTAAGAGGACAATTGGACTGATTTATGCGGATAATTTTGTGTGTAAATATCTTTAATATCATTTCTGTGCATTTCATAATGATTGTGAATGATTTTGTATTAATTCTGATAGTTTTTAATGTAATTTTAATTGTTTAAGTATTGTTAGAATTCCAGAAACGTCCGTCGGAAGTCTTTGAATTAATCTGGAATTTTCTACGAAACCTAAATAGGCGATCGGGAGAGACGAGTTTTAGTATTCAGTATTCGGAGTACTGTTAGTAGTAGTTGTTTGAACGTTATAATCGCTGGAACATTTCCACCTAGTATCTTTGGTGTCTGATGTCTTAAAAGTTAATAAACTTGAAAGTGAGACTTCTTAAGGCGCATTCCCACGATCCCTTGTAGGCGAGGCGAGACGGGACGGGACCTCATTAGCCGAAGTGTAGGGACGACCGCGGGCCGCAGGTTAGTCCTAGCTTACCTCGCCGCCACCTCCACACCACGTTGCCAAGTGTCGTTTGGTACAGAGCTCTTTACAGCAACAGAAGGGTTGTGCGCACCGCTGCTGGAAACCGATGGCAACAGCGCACCGCTACACACGCCTGTGATGTTTACCGACTCAGAGTGGGTAGCTGCGTCTCGTCTCCGCTAGCAGAGGCGGCCCTGTTCCCAAGGCGTCCCGTCCCGTCTCGCCTTCGTTTACAAGGGATCGTGGGAATGCGCCTTTAGACTCTACGTATTTCACATTTATAAAACGAGCCGAACAGAACAGGACTGATCAGGAAGAAAGAGTAATAAACGAGATGATCACAATCGTTAATAGCGAATCAACTGGTTGCGTGATAATCATAAAGAACATTCCAATTGAATCGACGTTATTTGAAAGGATGTAATCGTATTTGTCTATTTTGGAATTTTTTATTGCTTGAGAATAGAGCTAATATGGCCTTCGGTTTTTGCGCCCATGTAGCCAGCTGAAATTTGTTTTTGTACCAACTGTTGTATCAGACTTTAATTATGATATTTTGTATATTAAAGTGAAGATGACACAAGACGAATAGAACACTTAATTAAAACCACCCCTGCCCTAGGCCGGCGTCGAACCGGCGGCTCTTGCAATGCGAGGCCAGCGCGCTAGCCACTACACTGCCGGGGCCGGCCGGGGAACAGCTGTCAGTTTCTTTTGAAAGGGCACTGTGCCTCATGTTAAGGTAATATATTTCATATGAAAATAACATACAAAGCTCAACAAAAATTTGTAATAAAGGCTTCTGGATTGGTTTTTTATTAGCTTTCCGAAAGCTTACATCTGGTCCCATACGCCCCTTCAAAAAAAAAACATCTATTCAATTCATTACCACCCATTTAAACAATTAAGTTTGTGCAAAATGAAGGAAATGGTTCTTTTACATAAATGCTTCTGTTAATGTCGTAAATATTACGTGGCCTGTGAGAAAATTTCGCGAATGGTATACGATGAATAACGAATTTTGTGATTCGTAGTGGGATGAAAGAAGAAACGACTCATATGTTGCAATTGTTTATTTGCAAAATGAAATCAGTACGTAGTAGGAAATAATCAGATATAATGAAATGTTTCCCTCAGAAAAACAAAAATACCCGAAAAGCTCCTTGTTCTAGAAAACACACACAGTATAAATCAATACCTCTGCTATATGTTGTGCTGCTATCTAGTGGTAAGAAGAACATTGGTAGCTTGACTCTGAACTATCACAAACCCGTGACCTTCGCTGTTCATAATTTTGCCACTTACGGGTTGAATTTCGAAATATTCCTTTCTTAATTAACGGTATTACTAAAGCGGTGAACTAAATCTTTAAAACGGTACTTCACTTAGCGATTTTGACTCACTTTGATGGGTCAAAACAGCTTGTCACAAAAAACTTATTTCAGAAATAATATACATAATACTGTACTACTTTAAACCGTCAAAAATGACGAGTATCACCTATGGTGGTAATTGAAGTTTGTTCTGGAAAACTTTCTAACAACAGACGAAAGACTATTAATTATCATATTTTTATTGCCATTTTTCGCGATTAGAGATTAGATTCTCTGAGTATTTACGTAGCATGTTTATTGAAACCGGAACACACTGGTTTCAAATTTCCGTACTGTTAGTAAAAACATAACCGTCGAGACAGAAGCGTTAGTCCACCAGCGCTGTAGTGGCAGCCTTGTATAACTATCACTCTGCGAGAAGCAGGGTCTTTGGTTATCCAAGCAGCGCTATGGTGGCGGCCAGTCTAACTAACACTTCGGGAGTTATCGACTCACCGAAAGTTGCCGAGCTAGCGAGGTAACGTCCAGCCTCCAGGCAGACAGAACCGATTTTATTATAAGTGGATTTTGTCCTGAATATTATGTGAAACGGTTCTCAATGAATGTGACAGATTTTTAAAGTGTGTTAAATTGATTGCAATATCTGCTAAAGAGAACGTATGTTACGTTAAGCTATCTATCTTATTTGCCGACGCTACCGATATAATGAAAGTCTATTTTATTAGTACAATTTCAGAAGCTTCTAAATAATTTCTAATGTAACTCAGGATTAATTACATTTATTACCAGCCTCTCGTTACCCATGATTTCGTATGCGTAGACTTATAGTTTTATTGCTGGAATTAGATATAGAAAGATATAAGCAGGGTATGTAAAAGGTGCCCAAAACGCATGGAATCGGAAGTATATGACGGGGAAGCCATCAGCTTACAATTGTACTGTTCATTTACACCTGCGAGTCATAAAAAATTGAATACAAAACGTATTGATGCCAAAAACTATAGCTAAAATAGACATAATAATCGCGTGCGGCACCACTTCACATCTATAAGTTGAGTTGGTACGTGAAATTTGTGAACAGATCATACAGACTAACAGCGAGAGAAACAAAGCCTCAGCGAGGAATATAACATCGCAAAGACTTACACATAACAAAAGTTTTTTACCCCGAAAAAAGTATCCTATGTCCAGCAACGAAACAACACCCCCTTCCCCCATATCAGGCTTATTCAGTATCATTAGAGGCGCCAAAGAAGTGGAGGGGTATTAAGGAACTGGAAGGAATTCAACCATGTCCTACTGAAGGAATCATCCCGGCATTTATATGAAGTGATTTGGGGGAGCCATAGAAAACCGAAATCTGGACGGGGTTTCAAACCCTTGCTCCCGAATCAGGGGTAACCGAAAATCCCAGACGAGACCAGGATTTGAACCGAGGACTTATCGACGCCAGTCAAATACTTAGCCACCAGACCACATAGCAATATCTGTGGTTCATAGCACACCTCAGGACGTGAAAAGTTGGACCCTGGGGCAGAGATTATAATAATCGAGAGAGCCAGAGGTTCCTTTCAGAATGGACGCTGCAGCGAAGAGCTACCAAGTCGATATATCTTCACGGCGTGTTAGCCGCGACCTCTATCGACAGCGAGTCTAATAAACGTCAGCAGCGGCTACACTGCATATCCCTCCGCATCAGCAACTGCTGTGCACCTTTTCGTACGCTTTATACAGGGTTATTCAAAAACAAGTAGTAGAATTTGTATTGTTATTTGTCGCAAACTATAAAAGATACAAATACGCGCGACACATCACTGGATAACGGAAGGTCCAAGGCTCGTAACCCGCGTCTGTTAGTTCCATGTAGATTGTACAAGTGGAAATGGCGACGCAACAGGAGAAGTCGTTATGTGTGTTACAGTAAGCAGAAAGTGAATCCGCTGCTGATGTTCAGACTAAATACCACAATACCTTAGGCAGACTTTTTTTTTGTGTGTGTTAGTGTTTTTATAATTTTCAATTTCTGGGGACATCTTATGTCAATACCGTTTTGTACACATTTTGCTGTTGTTTGCTACGTTATATAGCCTTTCGGGGTTGCCTACCCGTGAGATGGCTTCATATAACTGGCAATGCGAAAAACTAAAGTGTACCACTGCTAATTTCAGTGTTTGTACCTCCGCATTATTGACAGTCATCACATTGACCGTAGGTTCAAATCTACACTGTATAATCAGTTGCGTCCGTAGATGAAATTTATGAACAGATCATACTATTTTTTTTTTATTATGGCTTTACACCTCCTAGAAGTCAAGGTCATTAGAAGCAGGAAACGTCTGGGAGGCAAGAAGCGGGATGGAATTCGGCCATGACCTTTTAAAGGAACTATCACGGCATTCGCCTGAATAGAGTTAGGGAAACCATGCAAAATCCAACTCGCGTCCACCCGAATGTAAAGTAAGAGCGTTAGCGCTAACCCACCACGTACTACGCAAACTGACTGCAAGAGAAACAAAGCCTGAGTGACCGATGTAACATTACAGAGACTCACACACGATATCCATCTGTCTGTCAGCGTCCGGTTAATTTTTTCAAATTTCATGATAAAATATATTACTTATATAGGAAATAGTATTCTGTGTCCTTCCTAATGATACACAGTATTACCTTGTCAAATTTAATCAAGATCAATTTAGCTGTTTAGTTATGAAAACGTCACATACAGACAGAGTTACTTTCGGATTTATAACATTAAGTGTAGATTTTAGGAGTCCCACAGCTGTTCAATATCCAGGCTGTTATTACACCTCACAGTGAACTTTTGTTAAAAGATACCGATGGAAAACTGGCCGTGGTGTACATGGAGGAAACACCATGCGAAATGCTAACCCAGATGGAAATGACGCATGTAGTGGTGTCAACCAGACGTCTCCACGTGTCAGACACGTGGAGTGTTCTGCGCACTCAATACGTTCGCTAAGCGCCGTCTGGCTGTCCTCTTTACGGAAGGCAATTAGTGTGTCGTCACTCCAGTGTCTGGTTTATGGCCCGAATGGACTCGGACCCCTCAATTACACAGTAAACACGGCCCGCAACAGACCAATTAGTTACGACACCACAACAAAGTGGCAGCAGGATGCGACCACATCGGGTGTTCGTTACAACCCGCATAGCCGCAGGTACAGTGACCATATCCTACATACGGTCCTGCGCCTAGTTCCATCATTACTAATAAAAGCTAAGCTAAGTCATTGTGCAGCCTGCGATGCTGGATTAACAACGGCCAAGGATGTACTACGTAGTACAGGTAACGAGCGTTATTAATATGGCCAAGTTGTAGTGTAGCACGAGACCTTTCTAAGGCATCTGACAGAGTGAGCCATAAAATTATTTTAAATAATCTAAAAACTATTGCATTGGATGAAAAGGTTACTTGCTGGGTAGAGGAATTCCTAAACGCCAGAAAGCAAAGTGTTGAGAATAGGAAATGCATTATCAAAATTGGTGGAAGTAAATATGGGAGTGCAACAGGGCAGTGTATTTGGACCGTTGCTGTTCATTATTCTAATGAATGAGTGTGTCGACGGTTTACGGTCAGAGTTTCGTTTTTTTTTTTGTTTTTTGTTTTTTTTTTTTTTTTTTTAGATGATATAATGGTTCACAATATGATTAAAACAGGTGAAGACTGTAAACAGCTGCACGGTGACCAGGATAGAATATCTAAGTGGGTAGGTCAGCATGGAATGAAAATAAATGCCGAAAAAAGTCAACTTATTACGTACACAGATAAAAAACTATGGTGCGGTCAGAATTGCTTGCTGAAGGCTTGAAGTGTAAATATCTTGGCATAACGTTTGATAACAAATTCATCTGGGCAGAGCACATTGGACAGGTGGTAGAGAAAGGTTACAAAATCCTTCATTTACTGGAGAGGGTGATGAGAGGATGTACCAGAGAAGTTAGGGAGTTGGGTTACAAAACATTGGTCAGACCATTGGTTGAATATGGTGGTGTAGTATGGGACCCACATTTTGGTTATTAAATACAGGAGTTGGAAGGTGTGCAATGAAGAGCAGATAGATTTGTTTGTGGAAATTATCGCTGGACCCAGTGTAGCATATACGCTAAGACTGGATTGTAAGTGTTTACATTAAGTGACAATTATCTTTGGTCAGCGGGCGCTGCCAAAGAGTAATATAAGTAATATTGTCTCTGGTATGAGAGAGGTAATCGCAGTAAGACAAAAATGAGAGCAACGACTGTGTTAAAAACTTGCGAGAGTTTTTTGTATTGTGGGATATTTGAATTTGAATAAACATCTAATGTTGTTGGTGTTCTATATATATGTGTGGTTTTTCTTGGTTTAGTAAATATTATTTTCACTTAAAGGCTTACATTAATATGCAACAACTGCCGAGTTAAATAAAAAGAATCATCGGCATTTTATAACCTGGCTTGCCTGGTAAGGTTGAATAGAATAATATAGCCCTTGTTATATTTGGCGACCCTGGACCAGAATTTACGGGTGTTAATTACTACTAATGAGCATAGCATCCTAAACGACTGGAATCTTCTGATGACGCAGTGGCAGCGGCGAGTTCCAGATTTTCATTCTACGCAGCGCGGCAAGTAGAGAACATTCCATTTATAAGTTCTGAGGTGACAGTAATCATCAGTCATATAAAGAAAAAAAGAAAAGAAAAGTAATTAAAAATTGAACATTGAGTAAATGACGTACAGTAAAGAACTTGAAACTGAAGCAGTGATTGTTATTGAGACTGTCTTTCTTCAGTAGTAAATCATTTATTTTTTTGATAAGGAGTGAGTAGTGCATAGTAAAGAATTAAATATGAATCAGTGATTTTTGCTGTGGGGATTGGCTCTCCTGAGTAGTAAAACTTTTGTTGTTGCTTGTAATATATGTATTATATATAATAATTGTATAAAACTTGCTAGAATGAGTGCCGAAAAGAGTACAGACTTAATGAGTACGGATCTTGAATTGATATTAAATGCCATCCGAGGATTTGAACAGAGCCAAGAAAAAACCAGACAAGACATCCGAAGATTTGAAGAGAGCCAAGAAAAAACCAGACAAGGATTTGAACAGAGCCTAGAAAAAACCAGACAAGGATTTGAACAGAGCCTAGAAAAAACCAGACAAGACATCGGGATAATTAATGAAAAAATCACGCAAGTTGTACAGAGTAGTCAAGAATCTGAGGAAAGGATTACGGATTGTATTAATCAGCATATTAAAAGGACAGAAGAATTGATAGTAAGTGTGTCTGGAAGAAATTTGAAGATGGAGAAGGAGTCAGAAAAAGAACTGAAAACAATGAGGGAAGATACCATTGAAATCAAGAAAGTTATGGAGCAAGATGTCGTTGTTTTAATGGATCACTATATGGAAGAAATGGAGAAAACTATTGTTGAAACGATAGAAGGGTCATTAAATCGAAACATAAAAGAAAGACAGAAATATGTGGAAAGTAAAATGGAAGAAATTTTGGAAGGCCAAGTACGAAGTTATGTAGAAGCTGTTGAAGAAAAAATGAGTATAGCGGAAGCACGAAACGAGTCGTTAAAAGATACATTCGAGGAAGAAGAATTAGCAGATAATGATAGCAAGCTACCTTTAAGTATTAGCGAATGTGAAGCAAGTGAAAATGTTCCTAGCAGCGATGGGGAAGAATACGAATGCAGAAGTAGTGAGAATGAATATAAAGAAAATGATGAAAGTGGGATAAGAATGTTTTTTATAAGGAGTTATGACGAAGAAGAAGATGGAAATGTATTGCAGATGGGAACCGAAGAAAAGAATATTGTACCAGGTCCAGGTAGCAATAAAAGAACGAATGTATTTGTCCGGCACGGTAATACAGAAGCCGCTACATATGTTTCTTTTGACAGGAAAGATGAGAAGGGATCGATGGAAGTATTGTTACAGGACACAATCGATGACGGCCGACACCGAATTACTTCAAATTATTTGAGAAAAGAGTACCCACCTGATATTAATACAAGAGAAGTAGTTGAATGGTCTCATGAAAAGGAAAACTGGAAAACAAGAAAGAAATTAATTACACGCAGGATTGGAAGAATATGAAAAAGCGGCAGAAAGGAATTGGAAGATGCGGAAGAAAAAGCTACGGTAGAACTACGTGTATGCAAGAAACTTATCGGGGGCAAGTATTTCCATTATCGATTCGGTTGGAATTGGACGCTATATAGTGAATATGATGCCAAATTTAGTGACAAACAAAATTTAAATAGTGAACTGATATAAACCGTGAAAATACTTTGGATTTTTAATCGAAATTATTAGCATAGTGTGGAAAAGGTAATGCCATTGAAAACTAAATTTGAGAAGTACTGTTGAATATTATATTCAAAGGAAAAAAATTGTGTCATCCATTGTATATTTCAATAACTTCTCGGCAAATTTAAAAATTGTGCTAAATTTATTAATCTGCCTATACGCTAAGACTGGATTGTAAGTGTTTACATTAAGTGACAATTATCTTTGGTCAGCGGGCGCTGCCAAAGAGTAATATAAGTAATATTGTCTCTGGTATGAGAGAGGTAATCGCAGTAAGACAAAAGCAAGCAAGGAGTGTGTTAAGTTTACGAGAGGTTGTGTATTTTTTTTTTTGATATATGAGTTTGAATAAATGTCTCATGTTGATGGTGTTCTATATATAAGTGTGGTTTTTCTTGGTTTAGCAAATATTAATTTCACTTTAATGCATTACATTAATAGGGGAGACCGGGTCTAGTTGATACAGGGTTAAGTTGATACAGGACAAATAACTTGCTAATGCGCAGACGCAGACAAGTGTGACTAGTTTGTCTGGACAACAGAATGATACTCAGTAACCACACCTGTGCTCGAGGAGAAAGTTGGTTTATGTTGTGAGTTGTGAACTAAAACTGTTTTTGATCACCAAAAGTAAATTTTCACTACACATTTTCAAGTAGTAATGCAAGTTTATTTCTTAGTGAACTCTGCTATTGTTATCATCACCTTGTTATTTGCTATAAAGGTAAGAATTTCACCTATTCAACATAGTTTTAAATGTTACTGGTTTTGCGTGATTTAGAGTTTAGTGTAATGGCGACGTTTGGGTCAAGTTGATACGTTTCTTAGGGGTCAAGTTGATACGTTTCTTAGGGGTCAAGTTGATACGTTTCTTAGGGGTCAAGTTGATACGTTTCTTAGGGGTGTATCAACTTGACCCACACGGTATCAACTTGACCCACAGGTATAACCATTTGTTGTATTTATTTTCAAATGCCTAGACACCACAAGAAAAAAACTACAAGGGGTGAAATACCCATTGATATTTTTGAAAGAGCATATGAAGAAATTAGGAATGGAAGGATGTCTGTTAGAGAAGCGGCCAAAACCTTTAATACAGACAAAATGACCCTTCATCGGTACAAGGTGAAAAAAGAAAAAATCTTGAAACACCAGAAGCTCTTGAGAAAGGTGTACGAATGGGATATGCTAAACATCGACAAATATTAAATGATGAATTAGAGGAGGAGCTTAGTTAATACATTTTAACTAGCTCTAAAATTTACTATGAAAAATGTTCGCGAGCTGGCATAGGAATTGGCACTAGCAAACCAAGTAAAAGTGCCAGATACCTGGTTAAATGCCAAAATTGCATCTACAGAATGGTTTTCTAAATTTTTAAAAAGGAAACACAATCTTTCTTTGAGAGAACCAGAGGCGACTAGCCTAAGTCGAGCTACAAGTTTCAGTAGGTATAACGTTGCAGCATTTTTTCGAAAACCTAAAAAAGGTTTTCGAGAAATATAAGTTTCAGAGCAAAGATGTGTGGAATAGGGACGAGACTGCAGTGCAGACTGTCCAAAGGCCTAGCAAAATATTAGCTCAGAAGGGGGTTCGTCAGATGGCAAAAGCTACTTCCGCCGAGCGAGGGCAAACAGTCACAATCGCAACTGCAGTAAATGCTATTGGTAACACTGTCCCACCCCTTTTTATTTTCCCTAGAGTATTCTTCAAACAACACTCACCAAGGGGGGACCACCAAGGTGCATTGGCACGGCACACCCATCTGGTTGGATGACAGGACCAACATTTTTAATTTTTATAAAACACCTTCACAGCCATGTCAAGAGCCAATGAACCCTGTCTTTTGCTGCTTGATAATCATGACTCCCACTTGTCAATAAATGTGTTAAACTTTTGTAAGGAGAATGGGATTGTTTTGCTGTCTTTCCCTCCCATACGTCCGACCGCCTCCAGCCCTTGGACAGGTCAGTTCATGGACCATTCAAAAATTTCTGCTTTTAAGCTGTGGACCATTGGCTAGTCAGTAATCCTGGGAAACCGTAACGATCTATGACATCCCCAGTCTTGTGAGTAGTGCCTTTTCAAATGCTATGACACCAAATAATATTATAGCAGGATTTAAAGCTACAGTAATAATGTCATATAATCCAGACATCTTTACAGATGAAGATTTTTTGTCAAGCTTTGTAACTGATCGTCAGCCTTCCACATCAGCAGAAGTCAATCAGTCTTCTACATCAGCAGAAGTCAAGCAGCCTTTCTACTTCAGCAGATGTCAATCTGCCTTCTACATCTTCGGGAAGAGTACATGAACCTTGTACATTAAGAGTGCTTGGTGTCACTGAAAATGGATCAACACTACTACATGCCCCTACTACACGCCTTGGAGCTACCTCGCCAATGGTTTTGCCAGAAGAAATTCGTCCTCTGCCAAAAGCAGGAGAACGTAAAAGAAGTAAAAAAGGCCCTTAAAGTCTTGTATTCTTACAGATACTCCAATAAAAAAACAAAATTGAACAAGACGCGATAGAGAGAGAAAGAAAGAAATCTATCAAGACAGAAAAACACAAGTTAAAATTATTTAAATCATTTGATGGTAAGCTAAGCAAAGAGATAGATAAACCAAGAAAAGAAAAAGAAAAAGATAAAAACAAGTCAGACACGAAGAAAACCCAAAGAAGAGTCGGACTCTGATGAAGACGGAGAGTATTTTTGTTTGATGTGTTTTAAAACATACTCCTCATACACACCTGGCCAGGAATGGATTCAGTGCATTTCTTGCAAGAAGTGGGCACACATCACCTGTGCAGAAGACAACCCCCTTTACACTTGCATTAACTGCCAATCAGACCCATGAGTCGGAGCAATGTAATTGTTCTCAATACAAGATTTTAGAAACTAATAAAATAATAAGCTTTTGTAGCCTATATACTCAAAATATTATTCCTATAAACCATTTAAATTGATTTTAGGGCCTTCAAAAATGTGATTGTTTTTTAACATTGTTCTTAAAAATATTTTTGTATTATTTGTGGTAACAATAAATTTGGTTCACGTTTCATTTGTTATTTTTTTATTAATTCCTGTCACTGTATCAACTTACTCAAACGTGTACCAACTTTACCCATCACTGTATCAACTTTACCCAAGGCGGGTTAAGTTGATACATCTTGCAAAGTTTTAAAAAACTTTTTTTCAACGAAGGAGATTTAATTTATAAATAATGGAAGTATCTTAAGTTGTGGCCAAATAGTTATAGTTATGAATTACATTCGATTTGTTTCAAAATAAATGCAGAAAAACAATTTAAAATTCAATAAGTAAAAAGTGTATCAACTATACCCGGTCTCCCCTATACAACAACTGCCGAATTAAATAAAAAGAATGACCGGCAGTTTATAACATGGCTTGCCTGGTAAGGTTGAATTGAATATAGCCTAGTTATACCAGTCAGTAACTGATATGATAAGGGAGCTGGATTGGGAGTCATTGGAGGAAAGGAGGAGGGTGAAGAGAGTGCTGGGAATGTACAGGGCATATGTCGGTGAGGGGGTTTGGAGGGATATTGGTCGAAGAATTAGGAATAGTGTGTGGAAGGCGAAAGATTACTATGACCACAAGGTGGCACTCGATTTCATGCATAAGGGAGTGGGAAAATTTTCTTTTGTGGTTAAGGGTGTCAGGGGTTGGAACAAATTACCAAGTGAACTAATGAATAATTTACCAAAAATGCTAAACGAATTTACAATTAAAATCTGTAAATCGCAAAAGTACATGGGCGAGGAATGTAACCGTCAAATTATATAACACAATTAAAAAATAAAAAGGGGATAAAAGGATGACTAAGGGAATTGCCACTGTAGCGTGTGCTCCATCGCAATTAAATTAGATTAATTTAAATAACAATTCAATTTAATTAACCATCCGCAAAGAAATGAAATGCTGAAACTTCCTCGGCAGCCAAGCAGCGCTACGGTGGCAGGTAGTGTAACTATCACTTCGGGCATTATCGAGACTCGCCGAAGGATGCCGAACTATTGAGGTGAGGACAGTCTCCAGGCACAACGCAATTTAGTAAAGAGTATTACGGCACGGTCGTAGAGGACAGAGTAAATACTCAGAATTACAGTTATAATAAAGTGTAATAAGCAGGGTATACGTTTCATGCTGGAATAGTTTTAGTTCATGAATGGAGATAATTAAATAAGATTATTCACTTGCATACGGCGACGTCTATGTACATAGGATACAAAGCCCCCATTGAGGTAGAAGAGAAAATGTTACAAAGTCTGATTTTTTTTTTTTTTTTTTTTTTGCTATCGTCAGTCTTTCGACTGGTTTGATGCAATCCTCCATCCCTTCCTATCCTGAATCTCTACATACCCCTTACAACCCACAGACCTCAATTATCTGCTTCATGTATTATAATCTCTGTGTTCCTCTACAGTTCTTATATTCGATTGTTCCCTCCACCATCAAATTAACCAATCCCGCATGTCTCAAAATATGACCTACCAGCCTGTCTCTTCGTCCTGTAAGCTTCTTCCATAAACTTCTTTCCTCACCCATCATTTCCAAAACTCGTTCATTTCTTACTTTGCCTGTCCACTTAATTTTCAGCATTCTTCTGTAGCACCACATTTCAAATGCTTCAATTTTCTTTATTTCCGGTTTTCCTAAAGTTCATGTTTCGCTACCATAAAGTGCTGTGTTCCACACATAGAGTTTTAAAAAGTTGTTTCTAATTCCTAGATCAATATTTGAAACTAAAAGGTTTCTCTTTTTCATGAAGGCTCTTTTTGTTGGTTCTATTCTGCTTTTAACATCAGTCCTGCTTCGGCCATCGGCTGTAATGAACGAATAATGGGAGAAACCCAAGCACTGAGTACGTTGGACTGAGCTGTGTTCTTGGAGTTTCGCCGTCGTTAGGCCGGGGGGCGTGTCGGGACACGAGAGCGAGGCGCCGGGTTCGTGACCCGGGCGTGCAGCACGCGGCATCCACTCAGGTCTCCCTCAGCTGCCGCGTACAGCCAACAGCTGCCGCACCCACTCACAGGTCAACAGGAACACTCACCACTACACTGTGCACTCCACTACCAACACGACAACACTTTATTTTTTAGTCATGGCTTTACGCTTCGTCGACGTCGAGGTCATCAGAGGCGGGATGGGACTGGGAAAGGGATGGGAATGAATTCGGCCATGGTCTTCTGAGGGAAGCATCCAGACATTCGCCTACAGTGATTAGGGGAAACTATGGATGCCCGGACGGGGATTCGAACCGGCGTCCTCCCGAATGCTCAACCACCACGCTCGGTAAGGCGTTCATAACAGTAAGAAGATGTAAAAGTTGGCTCTAGTTAGAACAATGCAAACAGACGGCTGTAGTTCGAAGATGTTTTGAGGAAAAACAGGACGCGGTTTGAGGGGGAAAAGTGTAGATATTGGAGCGTCCATGAACTACGTGGATCGGTCTAGGTGGGGGGGGGGAGAGTGGTTGGCTGCAAAGCTACACTGACCTACGTGGAGGGGTGGGGTGAGGGGGGAAATCCCCGAGCCGGGCCAAGTAGCTCTCCTATCATATTATTTTTCGCAGTTAAAATGAGGAACAGAACTCACAACAGCATGTGGATATTTATTTCCCTCAGTTAATTATCTCTGTACGTAATTTACGATAGTCTGACAAGACAGTACAAAATGTCTTCTGCAATCAAAAGGGGGTAAAAAAAAAAACGTACTACTCCGGGGGGAGGCAAAAGTCACGTAGGGCTACGTGGGGGTAGGGGGTTCACAGGATGCCAAAATGAAGCTACGTGGTTAATGGACGCTCCCTACGCAGCTGCAAATCTTAACAACACTAATGAAAATAATTCGTCGCCACAATATTACGAATCAGATAAAAACCAACCAACGGAAAGCGGAAAATAATTAAAATTGTGAACAGAAAAAATGAACAAAAATCAATTTTAGGGTTTGAATTTGTCCATTGTTGAACCTCTTCGAAGGCCATCTAACCCAAAAACTCAATGCAGAGTCGAAACGTGATTAAAAAAAAAAAGTTTCACCAAACAAACAAAAAAATTGACTGCCAGGTCATATCCTCGTAACACTGTTGGAGTTTTCAACGTAGATTTTAAACCAAACATTTATTAAACAGAACTAAAAGCGACAACAAATTAATTTTGCAGGTAAAGAATTAGTTTTCAGTAGGAAAGTTCATGGTTGCGTGGCCTGATGTGGCTGAAATAGCAATGTGACCTGTATCTGACCCCAAAGGTAAGATCTGCAAAATTTGAATAATTTCTGGTGAGTCTGAAGAACGTTAAAAAATATTAAAGACGGGCAGATGCCTTATCTAAACTAATAATATCATAAATGCGAAACTAACTTGTATGTTTTTTGCGTTTTCACGACTGAACGGTTTGATGAAATGTGACAAGGATATACTATGTACCATCAGGAAGAACATAGTATACTTTTTTCAGGAATAATAACATATTTTGAAAACTAACCTAACGGTGACAGACAGACGGATAGCGTGTGTAAGACACTGTCATTGGTCACTCAGGCTTTGTTTCTCTCGCAGTCAGTTCCTGTATACAAAACCTTGACGATAGATTAACCATGGTGGTTGACACGCAAAGATTGTTAACGCGCTACAATATACGTACAATAACTAGCTCGTACCCGCGACTTCGTACGCGTGGATTAAGAATTTTTTTGCCAGAATTGAATATAGAAAGTTGTTGGTAACGAAGGATTGGTCCCAAACAACACCGAGTCGGCATAATATGACAGGAAAGCTATCACTATATCATTCTACCGTCGAACCTGTCTCTTGAAGAGAATCAATTTCCAACATATTTCTGTCACCATTCGATAAGGTCTCAAAATTTCGTGACTGCAACTGTTAATCATACTGGAAAAAAAACCTGTTCCCTTCATACAGATTTTCTTGTCAAATTCCATTAGTATCGATATAGCCATTTAGTCGTCAAAACGTAACAACTTACTTCTATTTATAGTATTATTACTGCGGTTCACACACACATACACACACACACACACACACACACACACACACACACACACACACACACATACACAGACTGCGAACAACCCTTGAGGGATCATTATAACGTAGAAAAGTGTACACCTACAGCATTGCAAGACTACCTATGATTTGCCTCGCGTTGCATCCCTAACTTTGTAATATCTACAGTTTGATATTCAATCCGAATAACCGACGGTCCAGGCGTGACTCTTACGATCAAAAACAATTTTTTTATATCTTAGCCTCCACGGAGATTTGACCCGGAGACCACGACCCAAACATTAGTAAGCTAGCGCTTTAGCCACTGAGCTACCATACAGCTACACGGAAAAACCGTAGAAAGACCTTCATATCCAACGTGTCTGTCTATCGCCGTTCAGTAGTATTTCGAAATTATGAGACAACATGTATTATTTATACAGATAATTTTTCAACCAAATGTAGACAGTATTTTTCTCCTTGTTTCAAAGGATAAGTGTGCAAAGTTTCATCGAGATCGGATGAAAACTGTGGATTTGTATGAAGAACAAACAAACATACATACATACATGCATTCATCTTTTTATATATAGATATTTATCAAGGTGCAAGAAGGGTATCACTTTAAAATACCGCAAATCAACCGTTGCCTGATAACAGGTGTTCTGTACGGATTTTTATGCCTACCACTTGATAACACGCGAAAACGTTTTAATGCGATACCACGGTGCACAAAATTGGCTAATCGAAAGGTACGAAAAAGTTGAGAGAGAACGGTTGCTGTTCCCAGCCATATTATGCCGACTCTGTTCTTTTTTAGACACTTTTTGCGAAACTTACTATATCCGATACTAGCAATAAACTTCTAAGTCGCCGCGTATGAAATAGCGGGCAACCGGTAGTTGTATGACTGATGTGTATGAAAGAAGCTTTGTTTTCAGTCTGCGAGAAACTTTTGTATATTACTTTTAAAGAAAAAAAAAATACTCTTCTCCGTAGATGTTTCCGACCTCAATTTTCGACAAGTTCATGATCGTCTTTGAAAGTATCACTCTATTCAGAAACGGTTATGTCAGACAGCATTTTTTTGAGCATTGTACCTTTCAAATCATCAACAAATTTCTGATGATACGCTTCTGTTTACTCGTATCGTTGTTCCGTGACCCACGAACGACTCGAGCAGGTTAGTGCTTGTTACCGCGAGTCCAACCGCGGGGAAAAAAAGTGCGGTGAGTGTTTATTTGTATCGGGCGTTAAATCCGAACTGTAATTTAGATTCCAAACGCGCCGCCGCCGACCGGACAGTGTGTGGTTGTGTCAGGAAGAAAACATCCCGACCGCACAGAGGAAATGCAAACAGCCGCGCGTGCAAAAACAGGCAACCGCAGCCGACAAGATCAGCGCCACACGGGAACAACAAACAACTCCACGCAGAAAACGAAAAATGCACGTCTCGGTAGTGTAGGGGCTAGAGCGTTGCCGAAGGTCGCCGGTTCGAGTCCGGCCGTGGGCATGGCTGTTTAAGTGTTGTGTCTGTGAATGTAATGTCCGTCCTGTGGTGTGTCTAATTAGCTGGAAAAAAATTCACCAGGCTGGCTGTTTGGCCTAACATCCCGAAAGCCATTACAAAAATGCACGTAACACATTTCAGCAATCAACGGCCTAAAATATATGTAAATACTGTAATGTGAAATATTTAATAGATCGTTTTATGTACTTACTTGCGTTGAAAACTTTATCAAACGACATCTACACACGTATAAGAATATCTCTGGCGGGCTATACCTTTGGATATCACGCAAAAGCCACACAACGGATCTTTAGTGCAAAAGCTTGGCTCCTAACTTAAAATCAGTGGCATGTCTTAAGACTTCACAGGCGCACACAGATCAAGCGAAGTTTATAAAATGACAAACGAAGATGTTTCCGAAAGTTTTTTTATTTATTTTATCTGCTTAACGTCTCTCTAACTGCGAGGTCTTTAGGGACGGGAAAGGATGGGGGCAAGGAATGGGAAGTAATTGGGGAATGGCCTTTTGAAGGAAGCATCCCGGCATTTGCCTGGAGTGATTTTGTTTCCGAAGGGATGGGCGGCACGAAAACTGTGCAGATTTAATTTAATTGCGATGGAGCACATTCAAACAAAACAATATGGCGACCTCGAAAAGATTTATAAAAAAATACTGTTGGAAATGATTGTGGACTGCCGACAGAAGTGAAAACTTAGAACTATGAATATAATACGCGCAACCAGTCATACTTATAGCTACACATATACTAAATAATAATAATTGCATGTGGTCATAATGATCTGGTGACAGGGTTTCCATTGGCTGTAGTGGTAGCAAGGGACCAATGGGGATTAACGTGGAATACGAACCACGGAAGTTTTCTTGCGTACTTTGCATTACACAGCAAGCTGTGCCAGAGGTGAAGGTTGGGTTAAGGGTCTATGAAAATACCCGCCGAGACAGGGATTCTAACCGGGGACCTTCAATCCCCACAACTTAACCACTGAGCATCAGCCCGCTACAGATATACTGTTAGCATATCATCATGTCAGTGACGGGAACTGATAAGATTTTACCCATCGGAAATCGCCCAACGCGCCTAATGAGGTTTTCACTTCAGAAACTAAAAATCTAACTTAGTCAACAATAGGAAGGTAGATCGAATCTTTCCGAAGGAGATATACCAAGCTATTGTGTCATAGGCAAGAAGGCCAATTCCTTCCTCGGGGGCCTACAGTTTAACGTGGAATCGGAACCACGGAACGTCCCGGCGTAGCTCATGTAATCAAATACAACTCCTAGAAATACCTGCTCACTACGGAATTTGCACCCGCGAACAGAGAGAGAAAGTTTCGGAAGTAAGCGTCTAAACCGCTAATCTACCATACGGCGTAGTTTTAGAGAACACGCGCGCAAATAACATCGAAGTCGGTTTAAAAACTGTTAGTTTGTAGAGGGCGTTTCAAAAATGACCGGTATATTTGAAAAAATCAATAAAACTAAACGGGCAGCGATAGAAATACACCGTTTCTTGCAGCATGCTCGGGACAACAGTAAATTTTAAGGCAGACAAACTTTCGAAATTAGTTACAATTTCCAACAACAGATGGCGCTGCAGTCTGGAAAAATCTTAAGTACGATATTTTCCACCATTTTTTCACAGCAAACTTGCAATCTGTGAACAGCACACGCTTACAGCAGAAAGACGACTCACAGAATGGCGAACTCACAGACTGCGTTTACTTCCATATCTTTGAAATCGCCTGCAGCGCCATCTGTTGTTGAAAACTGTAACTAATTTCGAAAATTTACTGTTGTCCCAAGCATACTGCAACAAACGGTGTATTTCTATAGCTGCCAGTTTAGTTTTTATTGATTTTTTCAAATATACCGGTCATTTTTGAAACACCCAGTATGAACGCCGTTGATAGAAATCAAGGTAAAGGGTAAAGGAGGAGAGGGTTTAGATTTTTTGTAAATCGAACGTAAACAGTCTTTTTCTATTCGTTTTAAAGTATTCATGTGCAAAGTTCCACCAAAATCGGATTTAAAAAAAACCTGTATGTTCCAAAAAATGTCCAACTTGCGTATCATGCGCGCAGCACCTCACGCGAATTCGTAGAATTGTCCTCCGTCTATACAAAAAGTTTAAATTACTTATGCCTTTTGCTCTAACGTCAAGTGCCAATTGCTAAGCCGGTCGTTGTTAGGGCGCTAATGACCTCGCCGTCGACGCGCCCTTAAATAACAACAACAACAAGTGCCAGTTGTCATTCTGATCCAGGCTAAATTTCAATCTAATCAAAACCGCCGTTAACGTTGTTGCCCGAAAATTACAGCATTTACCTTATACCTTGTACAGCTAAGGTTTAAGAATTTATCAAAAACATCTACATAGAACTAATATAATACACTAAAAGCCACTAATGATGTTATGTTAATTTAAGCGCAATACATTCATTTTTTTCAGTGATAATCGCATGGCGCTGTCTGAACTGTATGGGGGATGTGGCCAAACCTCCCACCTGAATCGCTGCAGCAGTTCTGACGTTTAGCGGGCCGTGTGAGGTGTTGCGTTTATCGTGCGATTATCATGTGTTCCGTAAGCAGGAAAAGGATCTTGGCGGACGACGATTCCGAAACGACGAGGAGGTGAAAACAGCTGTCTCCAGGTTTAAAGTCTCTTGGGGACTATGTGGAAAAGTGAACTTACATTGTATGTTGTCATAGGCGTGTTTCCTGTGTGTAGGTGTTTTCATAAATTGCCATAACTTGGAGTGGTAACTTACTCTTTGATTCGCCCTCGTAAATGCTACACAGTTCAATGTTAACAATTAAAAACTGATTGGGGAATTAGTGATAAATGATAATGTTTCATAGATCAAACGTTACGAACTGATGAAAGGAGAGTGGATAAACGGCAAGAACTGGGAACTGGAACCAACGAATCTTCCGCTGGTCACCAGGGAAGAATAACTACAGAGCTGAGGAGATAGTTTAGAGTGCACAGTCGCTGCCGCCCTTGGCACATAGGTAACGCCCAACCCGCAGTCACTAACCACAGAGTACATAGCTAACGCCTCGTCTTTGAAAAAGGGATCGGTTTCTTGGCGCAGGCAAGTGGATCAAGTAGGTTACTAACAGTCATAACTAGCGTATCATGCTATACTTCCTACGGTTAATATTGCTGGTTTTTTTTCCGCCTCACGACTTAACGCCTCGTCGACGTCGCTGTCATTAGAGGCGGGAGAGTAATGGAGACAAGCAACGGGAAGGAATTCGGCTTTCCTGGGAAAGATTTGGGACACCATGAAAAACAAAAATCTGGAAGGTCGGACGGAAAGCAAGACAAAAGTGATGAAATGTACCATAAATGATGGCAATGAAAGTACATTAAAAGTAGTATCGGATGCAATAGGAGAAGTAAGTGAATTCTGCTACTTAAAGTAAAATTACAACTGATTGCCGAAGCAGAATGATATGAAAAGCAGAATAGCACTAGCAAAAGAGCCTTCACGAAAAAGATAAATATTTCAGTTTCAAATATCGATCTAACATGCTGACTCAAAGTCAGAAAGATTTTTTTTACTTATGGCTTTACTTTTTTTAACTGCTTAATGTCTATTAACAGCGAGGTCTTTAGAGACGGGTAAGGATGGGGGACAAGGAATGGGAAGGATTCGGCCATGGTGTTTTTTATGGAAGCATCCCAGCATTTGCCTGGAGTGATTTGGGAAACCATGGAAAACCCAAATCTGGATACCCGGACGGGGATTCGAACCACCGTCCTCCCGAATGCGACCCTCACCCTACCACGCTCGGTATCAGAAAGAAGCTCTTAGAACTCTAGGTGTGGAGAACAGAAGCACTTTATGGCAGCAAAGACTCGACTTTACGAATACCATAAAAAAAATAAAATTGAAGCGTTTGAAATGAGGAAACCGAAAATTAAATGGACGCGAAGTACGAAATGAACGGGTTTTGTAAATTATGGGAGAGGAAAGAAGTTAACTGAAAGAAAAAAATAAGGGCACGATACATGCGGGATTGGTTAATTTATTAGTGGAGGGAACAGTCGAAGGAAAGGACTGAGAAGAAAGAGGTTAGAATATATGAAGCAGATAATTGAGGAGGTGGGTTGTGAGGGCTATGGTCACTAAGAGGTTAGCGCCAAATATGGAGGCAGGGAGGATTCCATCGAACCAGTCGTGAGACGACAGCAAAGAAATATATACATATATATATGTAAATCAGCCTAATATGTTGAAAGATTTGACCAAGTTTCGACATTTATTCAAGAAAACTTTTACAACAAAAAGGATTTAATGAAAGAAGTTTCAATAAACATAGTTATTCTAAGCGTAGTGTTCTACCTGAGGCATAGTAAGCCTAGTGTCAGAGGTAGGACGGCCAGTTCCTTACCTAACCTAAACCGCTAATCCCACCCGGTAAAAGGGACGTACAGTTTAATGTGGGATCCTACCTAGCAAGCGTTCTGACGTACTTCACATTACACAACAAGCTGTGCCAGAGGTGAAGGTAGGGTTAAGGGCCAACGAAAAATCACAGCCGAGACAGAGGTTCGAACCGGAGAGCTTTTGATCTCCAGTCAGACGCCTTACAGCACTTTTCAGTTAGGCCGATGTAAACAAACTTATGAAAGGGTAATAATAAGCACACGCCATAACTAAATTTAAAAAAGACCGCAAATAATGTTCTATTTTTAAAAGGTATGTTTTTGCCACGAGCCATTTATCCCCTTCACACCTAACCAAAATCGACAAATGAGGCATCATTTTAAAGATTAAACTCTCCGCTTTTGCGATATCATATTTTAAGAAAGATATTTTTCGCAATTCGATCCATAAAAGGCAAAACTATCATTATTTCTAAATCGTGTTTTTTTGTTACAATAAGTTTACAATCCATTGATACCTAAGCGACATCCATAAATTGTGATTTTAAGGTCTTTGCTTTTGTAACAGCACCTTTTAAGAAGGATTTTTTTTTTTTAAATTCTGCTATTGAAGTGCGAAACTGTTAACTATGAAGGTCACGTGTATGCGCCTGTCAGAGCCAATCCGCTATGCTTCGTTGGTGTCAATAACGATTGTACCCATTAACGCTAGATAGCTACACTACATGTCACAGAGATACGGATCAAAGCACAGGGCTGCAGGACAGCTTATATCAGGTGAAATCAAAAACATATTGCTACAAATGAGCTCATTCTCCTTTCAACCTTCTAAAAAAACCATCATCTTCGCTATTAATAGTTGTTTATTTGCACAATTTTCGCACGGGCCAGTTTTGCTACATAAACATTTTATTTGTCAAACTTTCGATCGGGCGACGTAGTTTAGATTAAGTTCTGTCACTATTTGATCAGTTTATAGACTTCGGAGAATGTCACAACCAAATCACGTATTTTGTTCCGTCGAGTGTATGTCTGGCTGCGGGCCTCGTATGTGACCCCTAGCTGCTAGTGGGACCCGCAGAACAATAAACACAGCGCCGCCTGCGGAGCTTCCAGCGCGTCTGGAGTTCCTGGAAGCTGACTGGAGTCGCCCGCGGCAAGGTCGAAACGACCGCTCCAGCCAACAACTCAGCGATACTTGCAGACTGCACCGGCGGAAAGGAAAAGACGGAATACACATCTGTTACAGCTTAATATTTTCTTCCGCAATCACAAAATAATCATCAGAAATAGGTGAGATGTAATATAAAGGTTATAAATCAAAATTCCGACTGGAAACAACTGTTGACGTTAATGTTACTTTATTCCCATACGCGTTTCGCCCTTATGGTGTGGGCATCTTCAGTGGAGCTAGGGTGATGATATTTTACAATGATGGTCTGAACAGCACTTAATGCATTTTACAGATCTTCTTTTCACAAGTAGAAAACTGTTTACACTTATACATATTCCTGATTAAAATAAGAGTAAAACAGTAAAATGCATAAAGTGCTGTTCCAGACCATCATGTAAAATACCATCACCCTAGCTCCATGACGATAAGCCCACCATAAGGGCGAAACGCGTATGGGAATAAAGTAACATTAACATCAACAGTAGTTTCGAGACGGAAATTTCATTTATATCTATTAACCAACAACTGCGGAAGATGGCCTACAACCAAGATTTGCAATGTAACATAAAATTCGTTCAATATTTGTGATAAGAAAAACAAGATGGCGAACTATAATTACACGGTGAAAGATGTAACGCTCAACCTGATTATTATCTGAACTCTGTCAGGCATTTACGTATCAAACACAGAATGTCCACCGAGGCCTTCTTTCCATGCGTTGTACACTCCCAGAACTATCTTCACCCTCCTAGTATCATGTAGTGACCGCCAATGAGCTCCTTTGTTAAGTCAGTTACTGATTCTGGTTCGTTTTTATTTCCAGAAGAAAATCGAGCTAAAATCCTTTGCGTCCCCTCCAAATATTGTAATTGATACCCATTCTACCCCACCACACTCATACAAGGGGGGATTCAATGTACAGGGTTAGCATAAATGGTTCATCTGATTTCAAAATAGTGTTTATTGAAAAGTATACGACGTCCAAAGACTAGTGATTCTTGAAAAGATGCATACACTCACCAAGTTTCTGGTACATACTATAAATGTTAAATGAAACAAAATCTTCTCGGGTGTCCAGCTGGATGGTGTTGTAAAAAACACGACGTTTCGACAGCTAGCTCTGCTGTCTTCATCAGGTATTTTCTAGTTGTCAGCTTGCGACAACTATAGTCCGCTCCACGAACAATGGCGGGTCACGCAGAGAGAGAGAGAAACAGGACTGACGTAGAATATCCGATGCTGGCGCGTTTAACTATTAGCAGTACAGTTCTAAGGCTAGTGTCATACGCTTTAGCAGTTCTCTCTTGAGCTTTGGCAACGTCGCAGATCGGCCCTCTCGCGTCTGCTCCGCGCTTAAAACGCTTATATACTTTAAAAACTTGGTTTTTGCTTTGACTATGCAGAACCTTTCGCTTATGCTGCTCATCTTCCATTATTTAGAATAGGAATTATTGCAATGCTCACTGATTTCCAACCGTTCTACTTCACAAAAACATCGCATTCGACACTCGTGTTACCACGACAGGCGCTGGATTGTTACTGAATGTGATTGGCTACTGGCAGAGTGATGACGTACATGCGCAGAGCCTCGCTAAACTGGGCCGCCATCGTTCGTGGAGCGCACTATAGAAGATACCTGATGAAAACAGCAGAGCTAGCTGTCGAAACGTCGCGTTTATACAACACCATCCGGCTGGACACTCGAGAAGATTTTGTTGCATCAGTACGCCGGGAAAGTCTCCATTCACACATAAATGTTTTAATGTTTGCGCCCTTAGTCACCCGGCACACATCCAAGCGGTAATCCAGTTCCGTTCATACACTGGATAGCATGTTTCTATCAATGGCCGTCACAGCAGCAGTGATCCTTCCTGTAATTCTTGCAGTGTTGCTGGCTATGGGGTACATGAGCTTCGTCATTCATGTAACCCCACAAGAAGAAAACACATGTGGTCAGATGTGGCGACCTGGGGGGCCATGACGACAGAGGAACATCACTCGGACCATCGCGCCCTGTCCAGCGATGTTGTAGTTCTCTGTTGAGAAAATCGCTGACATTTGTATTCCAGTGAGGTTGAGTCCCGTCCTGTTGCAGGATGAAACTGGAGGTGACAGTAGTCAGTTGATTTTTGTGGACTGCGCATGTAGCTCTCTCCATCCACGCGCTCCACTGTTTCCTCTGAGACACGTGGTCGCCACGTGGTGGTCAGTTTACACAAACAACCTGTGTCACGAAACTGACAACCAACGCAAAATGCTCTCGTGACTAGGTACAGCATTTCCATATCTTCATATGAATGCACACTGCTCATTAGTAACCGAAGAACACTTCGCATATTCTAACACACAAAAACTCGTCTCCTGATTTTCTGACATCTTATCCAGTGCTACCATCTAGCGTGTACGCCAGACACAGGCGGGCTTTTAAAGACCGTGAGTTTATTTTTTTTTTTTCGTGTATCACTCCTCTGTATTGAAAAGTATATGACTTACAAACAGCATTTTGAAACCTGATGAATCATAATTGCGCATTGCCTATACTTCCCTGGTACATGCCCGTCCACTCCCCAACATTCCTTGTAGGCCTACTGAAACCAACCCTTTACTCAGATAGCTTCCTCTGAAGCTTATTACGGAGGTACAGAATATTAACAGTTGACAGTGAAAATAATGAAATTATCTCCAATCAAAAATAGAACAACAACGTAAACAGCTTGTTGAATCATTTGATGGCTATTAATGGATCCTGGCAAGGTCGCCATGTTAAACTTTTTTTTTGGGTGTTTGTGAGAGTGGCATAACGACCCATACATAAATTTTGTTTCACTGTTAATTTAACTGCACACCCTTCATGATTGGCCCCCACTGAGTACCTCGTAATGTATTAAAATTGGCCACGGGAATCTAAGCGTAAAAGCAGCATACAAGACACTACACTTCGATAAGGAGAAACGCCAAGAACTAGGGCTGAATCCATCTGGAAACACAAGGACACCAGATATTTCCTGGGACTAACAAACGGAATGTCCAACATCTTGTTTCACGAATATTTGGTGACTGCCTACAATATGGAAAATTGCTAGTTACCACGTTATTGCCTTTGTCGTACAATATACTGAAGTGGACTCACCAATCCAGTCAAAGCGACTTCACACTCAGGCACGACATACCTGAAAAAAGAAAAGAGGTCAGAATTAATAGACATTTCAGAAACACATTTTAATTTATTTTACTTTCAAAGCCAATATTTAGAACTAGGTGAAAGACCGTGACAGTTTTTTTTTTTTTTGGGTATGTCTAGAATAGTTCGTAGTTGTCAGATAGGTGAATGCCTACTTTGTCCAGGGTCTGCCCTTGGGATCCGGTAGGTATCATGGCAGATTTCAACATGACAATCAACTGCTTTCTTTCCATTCGAAAGGGAAGAAATGAGTATGCGTGAAAAATCACATCAATCTTATTCGACCCACTCAACACTACTAATAGTTAAGATGGGCGCTTTTAGGTGGAAAAAATGTGTTTTAGAGTCATAAGCTATGATCTATTTTTCAGTTTTATCGTTTTTGGACCATTTGAGGGCGATTTACGTTTAAAAAAATGCATTCGAGAGTCCAAAAGCAACAAAAATTACAGTCTTGGCTCAAAGGTCATAACTGGGTGACTTTATCTGGCTGAAATACGAACTTGAGATCTTTTTGAGCTAAGGATTCACTCTGCAAAATCTGAAGCATTTCTGTACATTTTAAGAGATTTAAAATTGTGTTGAAGATCAACAGAGACTATTTTACATATAGGTTCGGATATTTATGACCAAAAAATAGAGAAATACGGAGGCAAATACGACCTTAAAAAAGGATAAATATGACCTAAAAATGACAAAATATGACCAAACATTTAAATTAACTATACACCAAAACATGCTCAATTACACATCATTTATTTTATCTAGTAGTGTCGCTTTCATGTAAACGGCATAGTTACCTTCCGTGCACTCACTGCACCATTGGGAAATTAAATTTTAAATCGCTTTGTTGAAGTCACTTTAGTTTCACGTAATTTACAGAAAATAACTCTTTCGTCTGTACTTACTCCTCTCTGAATTCCTTCAGTAATTCCGTAACATCGCACTTTCAGCGAAAAAAAAAAAAATCAGTATTGCGGTACTCACTGAGCCAGTGCAGATTTAACACTGATTGAGGATTATTTTCAAAAGTAATGACGACAGTGAGACATTTACTGACGCGGCTCGACACATGCATTGTCGAGAATAAAAGGCGGGAGTAACATTAACGTTTAGAGAGTGACAATAGTGCTTAACTTCTTGACTGGTGAATTGACCAACACAGAGACAGTTTTGGTTTTTCCTCCAGTGTATAAAAGGAGTGCAGTTCTGCGAACAATTACCTTAATTTCTTCTCATTAATAACTTCCAGTGAATTCCCGGTATTATTAAAAAATTACCAGATTTTTCCTCAAAATGACCAGAAATATTATCGTAATATGACCAAAATGGAGTGATTATGCATTTATACGGTATATAAAAAAAAACATTAAAATAGAATCAGAAACGTTCATTCAGTGTTTAATTCAGCATTAAAGCTCAATTAAAGCATTACAGAAGACAGGAAAAAAATATGACTTGTCCTAATTTTTTTTTTTAACTGCTTTACGTCTCTCAACAGCGAGGTCTTTAGAGACGGGAAAGGATGGGGGCGCAAGGAATGAGAAGGAATTCGGCCATGGCCTTTTTAAGGAAGCATCCCGGCATTTGCCTGGAGTGATGTGGTAAACTATGGAAAACCCAAATCTGAATGCCCGGACGGGGATTCGAACCGTCGTCCTCCCGAATGCGAGGCCAGAACACTAACCGTTACACCACCACCCTCGGTTTGTCCTAAAGATCCGAACTCTACTTATATGTAGGAGGTTTCGAATAATGCAGAAAAAAAGTAGTCATTCGCAACTGTGGCGTTTATGAGCGCATAACAAAGAACTGTTCTCCAAACGAGTACAACGTCTTTAAGCTCAATACTTTTGGTGAGACTGTCGTTTATAAAACGTACACCAGCTACCGGCTCTATTCTATCATTCTGACGCGGTGTGTTTCGCGTTTACCTACATTGAGGGCTAGATGAATCAGCTGCACATTTCATAGAATAAAAGGCTTTTAAATTAACACCGTCCAGCCACAAATGTTTACTCTTATATTAATGTCCCCAGATAAAACTAAAACCAGGCATGCGCAGTTTTATTATGCTACTATACTAGGTTTGGTGACTGCAATATGCGTGCAAACAGCGGAACAGCCGAATCGCACTAAAAGAGTTATAATGTTGACGACCACAACATAAAACAAGTGGTAACGATCATGCAACAAGGTAGCGTCAACCAAACTGGCTGAAATATCTGCACACTTCGTTCCACCATGCAACTATTTTACCATGCATTTCGACGGAGAAAATTAACTAAATCCAACCTGCAATTTGTACGTAAATCGCGTCCAACGAAAAGTGGATACTAACTTGTATCTTAAATTTCTCAGGTTTCCGAAATCAAAATGAAACTTACCCTATTTCACCCCCGAGATCAGGGGATGTACACACTTTATCATTATTCTTGGCCACCGCTGAAAAATTCTATCACTCTTATCTTGCACAATCCTACATCAATGTCATCCCAGTAATGCGTTAATGTTTCCTGGGATGACATTGATGTAGGATTGTGCAAGATAAGAGTGACAGAATTTTTCAGCGGTGGCCAAGAATAATGATAAAAGTGTATACATTGTTTTAAATCCCATCAAATTCAGACCAGTAGATATTGCGAGCATCAAGTTAATCCAAACAGAAAGGCAGACATAGTACCTCTATTTTTATTGGTATCAACTCAAATGCTTCTACTCCGTGTATTGAAACATTTATGCACATAATTCCTGTAATTTTAACAAGTTTTGTATGCACTTCACACAGTAACATTATCAGATTAATGTACTTCTTCCTGACTTTTGTCACATACAATATTAATCTTGTCAGTTTTTTATAGAACTCCAGTCCATACGAGTTCAGTTTTTTATCAATGCCACACAATGTATGACTTGATAGCCAGAGATAATCTCTGATACACGTTTTCCAGAGATACTCCTGCTCTCCTACTCAAAGAAATTTATTAGTTTCAGATATTTAGTTCAATCGTTCAAACAGTTCCCTCACATATGCCCCGCATTTCGATAGTTCTGAAATTTTTATTATTTTTTTTTCAAAAATGTTTTAAATGCACAGACCTTCTGGTTACAGTCCCATTATATGAGTCCATTATAATTAACAATTCACAGTCGAAATATTTATCTGGCTAACACAAAAAATCCAATACAGCAAACATTTAACATTGGTTGCCTCATACATTTAAGACGGTTGTTGTATCGAGAGCATGCAAGGATGCTATCTATACTTGCTGGGTAATTGGACTGGAAGTAATGCTGATGCTTGGTTAGAGATTGTTAACTTGCTTTGGACTTTAACTTCGTACTTGATAACATTGCACGCGGTCTTGTTTCCGGGTACTCTAGATATATGTAATCGTGGTGTTTATTTAATTTTGTAATACATATTTTTCTCCCTGAGCTTGGTCGGGAGTCGCGCTAAGTCCAGACTTGGTCTGTTGCGAGCTTTAAGCGACCTTGCCGCTGTTTCGCGCTCTATCGATTGCTTATCCGGTTGAGCAACTGTCGACTACCAGGGACGGCAGAAACAACACCACAATGCAGCGTAATCACCATCTTCCAGCTTTCCATTACATCTAGTTAATTAATTACATACATGTAGCCACAGTCGTTCACTTACTGAAGTTTGTGGAAGATTACTTTGTTCAAGCGTTCTCGCCTCGCATTCGGGAGGACGGCGATTCGAATCCCCGTCCGGGCATCCAGATTTGGGTTTTCCATGGTTTACCATATCACTCCAGGCAAATGCCGGGATGCTTCCTTCAAAAGGCCATGGCCGAATTCCTTCCCATTCCTTGCCCTCCATACTTTCCCGTCTCTAAAGACCTCGCTGTCAGAGAGACGTTAAGCAGATAAAAAAAAGGATATTTCGTCGCAGTCTAACTAGACTTTTTTATTTATTTACTAGCTTCGAGCCCGTCAAAAATGACGGTTTGAATGCAATATCCTGGCAGTTCATTATTTTTTTTCAATTGGTTAATTATATGGAATTGTTATTACATAATGCTAATGGCCTGGATTTTGTAATGTTCTATATATTTCATTTGCAGTTCACACAGCGATACAGTAGTAATTTCTACTGAATTAATGACGATGGAAGTATAGAACCAATAAAATTAAAAACAAATTAGGAATCCCACAAAAAATTTTGCTGTCAATGTAATATCAGTTTTATTCCTGGTCCAGGCACAATTCAGCACTATAAATATGAAACTTCTTTCCCCCCGCTATAAATAATACTTCCAGTAACATGGCGCTTATGAAAGCAGTTTAAATGGTTTGTAAAACTCATTTCAGAGCGAATTATGCTGTAACAAAATGTGTCAGTTGCGATTCTGGTCAACTTAGCCCCAACCTCCATTAACATTGCATTAAAAAATCATAGCTTTTATTACCCTCATATGAATAACGACAGACAGCACCTATAGTGGTAGTCTGAATTTATTCTTGAAAAGATTGCATGAAAAAGCGAATATCGAACATTTTAAATGAAATCTTCGTGATATGAGTACCATACTGTGGTTAGATTATCGGAGTATTTGAGAATGATTTATTTAAATAAATACATTTTACTTTAATGACGGAAAGCATAATGTCTGAAACGGATAACGGTCATTTATCGCGGTGATACATTTCGCGATTCGCAAATTTGGTGTAAACTTTCTTCGAGGTTTTAATTAACTTTATTGTTTCTGCCAAAAACATTCTTAGGTTATGTTTTAACCTCGTTCTTATAACTGGTACAGATAAAATAACGCAAACATGGAATACTCTTCTCCTTGCATTAATTTTTGCATCTAGTTGTCATAAATAAACAAAAAGCAACATGTAAATTTAAACGAACGTACCAATTGTAACTTTGTAACGTATGATTGCCTCGCATTAATTTTCTATCTCTGCTCGCCGCTATTTGGATGTAAGAATATCATTGTTGAATTGCGAATTATAAATTGAAATCATTTTTAATTATATCTTTCGTGATATGAGTAACTTATTCTGGTTAGATTATCAGAATATTTGGTTAGATTTTATTTAAATAAATGCATTTTTATAATTTCTAAAACGGATTACTGTTATTTATTTGACTGATACATTGCGCGATTACGTACGTTTCTCTGAGTTTTTAATAAACTTCATTGTTTCTTATCGTCTGCCAAAAAATTCTTAGGTTATGGTTTAACCTAGTTTTGATAACTGATACAGATAAAATAGCGTAAATATTGAATCCCCTACTCCTTACATGAATTTCTGCGTCTAACTGATACGGATAAAATAGCGTAAATATTGAATCTCCTTCTCCTTGTATGAATGTCTGCGTCTAGCTGTAAATAAACGAAAAGCAAGATGATGGTAGGAATGTAATATGGTGGTTGATGATTGGCCGTTTTCTAGCCAATAGCAGTAGCAGCTATAGACTACGCATCCAGACTCCACGTTAGCGTTTTATATAAGGGGATTTTTTACTATTTTCATTCCTCCGAAGTAAAGCCTAGGAGGCGGGCTGCGGGAGGGTCTCTAGGACTCTTTTCAGCTAACTAATCTAAAGGGAGAGGAAGGGGGGATGGAAGTCGGCCGTGGTCTTACAGGGAACCATCCCGGCATTCGCCTTGGGTGACTGAGAAAAACCACGGGAAACCCCAGCCAGGATGGCCGGACGGGATTTGACCCCCGTCGTCCCGAATTTGCCCTCCTCCTAACTCGGTCCAACTAGACACTTACATGACAAATTATATGGAAAATTTAAATAAAAATCAACTGCGAAAAGGCATGCTAACTGTAGGGCCTCGTCCCTAGGACACTGGGTGTGTGAGGTGTTATAATGGCGGAGTGTTGTGGTATCGATCCGTCGAGGGGCGTCCACGATAAGTCGCCTGCTGATTAGATTACGAAACCAGGACACACCACACACACACCGTGCAACACCCAAACCAGTGACCCAGCACCTACGCAGTAACGTCTGTAACTTCATATAAACACACATCTTTCTTTTTAACACGCTTATATTAGTTTCAGCTGCCCGTGTGTATTGAATGGCTTGCAATGGATGTTTCGCGAACTTCCCTGTGTCCGATCGACTTGAAACTCTGCATTCATTCTCGTTACCAGTAACAATACAACATTCAATGACTATAATCCTCAATTAATTAGTGAAAATTGAGAAAAATTATTAATTTTTCATAGTCGAAATGTATACCGGAGTATAATTAACAAAAAAATCCAAACCAATGTGGTCCTACGAGGGCGGATAGGGGTCAAATCCCGTCCCGCCATCCTCAATGCGGTTTTCCGTGGTTTCTCCGCAGTCACTCTAGGCCAGGGGTGGCCAACTCGCGGCCCGGCTTGAACATTTTTTTCCGGCCCGCGAGAATCATTATATTTTGTAATGTTCCGCGAGAGCCAGAGATTGAAATACATCTGTGCGTGTTTTTTTCTCGTCGTGTGTGCGACGGTCCCAGGGGAGATTCTGCCAGTGTTTGGGGAACGCCAGTCCCTGAGTGTTGCAATTAAATCTGACTTATGGCATAATAGTCCCGTAACACAACTCAAGAAGAGCCTGGGCTCTTTCAGTAAACAAATAAAATAAAAAGTAAATCTGTATCCAAGAACGAAGGGTGAGGGCAAGCCAGGGAGTACAGCCAATAGGAAAAATTTGTATTTTTAGTGTGGAAAAAAAGGCCGGTTTTGTTGCATGTCCCGAGCCAACCAGCGAGAAGAGCTTCCGTCCAAATACAGACATTGGCAGACGTCATCAAGAGGGGGTGGAAAGCGACGCTTCGTCCGACAGCACGGAAGACAGGGATTGGTTGATTGCCTGCCGAGAGAGATAGATAGATCGGCAGCCCGAGCTGACCAGGGGAGAGACAGCAGTGAGGCAGCCGGCCGTGGTGGAGAGCTGGTCAACCCACCGACTGCACAACTTAGATTCGCCTGCACGGTAACCACCATTCAGAAAAAGTCGTTTTACCCTAGATATCGCCCTGAGACAAACTCTCTTGCTCCACCGAGAAAGTTATGTATACCGTTGTGTTTTAAAAAGAAAATTAATCTTTGTAAAATCTTGTCAAGTAAACAATTAAAATACATAAGTAAATGGTAAAGTCATATTGTGAACCTTGTTTCAAATAGATCCCATCCAGTCATGTAATGTGTCATTCGACTTTATTAATAATTCTAGTTGTTTAATAATTCATGTTTAAGTAACAATACTTTGAGATCTGGATGTCGCTTCCCTCTCAATATGGTACACTCCAATCTCTGGCGCCCACCTGATTTGTTTTTATACTTAATATTATTTGGAAATGAATGACAGGTAGCAAACGGCCACAGTGAGGTCGAGAAGTCGCTTTCCTAACATAGGGAACACTTAAACTTTTACAAAATATATTTATTTTACGATGGCCAAAGTAGTGAAAAACCAATGTTTTTTTTAAAACAAAATACATTACTTGCGGATCCATATGTTAAAGAATTAACTCTCGAATTTATGAGAATTATTTTTACTTATTGCTTTACGCCTCGTCGACGGCTAAGGTCATTAGAGGAGGGATGGGACTGGGGACAAGGAACGGGAAGGAATTCGGGCATGGCCTTTTTGAAGGAAGCATCCCGGCATTCGCCTGGAGTGATTTGGGGAAACCATGGAAAACCCAAATCTGGATGCCGGGACGGGGATTCGAACCCGCGTCCTCCCGATTGCGAGGCAGAACGTTAACCGTTCACCCACCACGCTCGGTGAGAAAAAATTAACTTTGATTTTAAAATAATACTCTTGCGAGTATATAATTTTATACGCGGCCCGCGGAGTTGTGATGCATTTCCAAGGTGGCCCGGAAGATGATTTGGGTTGGCCACCCCTGCTCTAGGCCAATGCCGTAATGGTTCCTTTCAAAGGCCACGGCCGATTTCCTTCTCATTGCCTCCCGTTAGGTTAGTTAGACTGAAAAGGGTTCACAGACTCTACAGGCCTCACCTGGGAGGAATAAAATTTGAAGAAAAAAAAAATGTCCTACGAAAATTAAAACACACAACTGTTGTGAAAGTTTCGTCAAGGAGGAGACGTTATAATAATGAAATTTATTGCACAGATCAGAGACATGACAAATCACAAACGATAAGCAACGTGCTGCAATCAGAACGAACAAATAAAAAAAAATTCAAATAAGGATACAGTACTGCATTAGCAGCTTCTAATGGAATAAGAGCTAAAAAAACAATCTATGACGCGATGTTTTTTCGCATATCTCACGACTAAGCAGAAGTGTTTGGTTATGCTAAAGTCTCTGGACTCGTCAAAAAAAAAGTGAAAACTTAGTTTGCCGCATATCTTCACATAAATTATCAAAACCTTCTTTACCTATAACCTCATCAATTATCGCGTGAGTTTTTCGTCGTCGAACATTTCATTTCTTCTGCAATTTTTGAATCGAGGCAAACGGATTGTATCAGTTTCGGAAGGTGCTCCATAATGGTAATGGCCGATTGTGTCCAGCAACAAACGAGACTAATATTATTTCTACTGGAAATTATCAAATAATTAAAAAGACGTATAAATACTACGGCAGTGGTGAAATGATAGTGGTGCAATACAAAATAATATAACACTGTAAGTACTAGTATTTAGTAGAAAAATGAAATATTTTTTATCGTGTTTTTTATTGTATATCAGGTAACTTTGTGATTTTATATTGTTTGATGGTACCGAATGTGTTTGTGAAAGAATTGTGTTTTATGCCTGCGTCTTTTACTGATATAATACTAATATACTTATTGTAATTCTAATGGTAGGCATGGACCGAGCGTGGTGGGTGAACGGTTAACGCTCTGGCCTCGCATTCGGGAGGACGCGGGTTCGAATCCCCGTCCGGGCATTCATCTTTGGGTTTTTCCATGGTTTCCACAAATCACTCCAGGCGAATGCCGGGATGCTTCCTTCAAAAAAGGCCATGGCCGAATTCCTTCCCGTTCCTTATCCCCAGTCCCATCCCGCCTCTAATGACCTCGACGTCTACGAGGCATAAAGCCATAAGTAAAAAAAAAAAGCCATGGTTTGCGCCTTAACTACTTTTTTTGCAGCCATCTGAAAATTCTTCATCTCATTCTTGTCTATAAAATTTTAAGATTTTATTTTTTTCACTCGCGCTGACTAAGTAACTCGGAGAATTTTTTTATCTAAGTGATGAAAACTAATGAACAAATAAAATCCGAATTCTTGTTTATGCATATATACAAACGAATTAGCTCTGGAATCCCCTAAAATATCAAAAATGTAGGGCAGAAGGATATTCCCCAAAATATATCGGTTATACGTAACTATTTTACATATAATCGATACAGGAATTCAACGTAAAACATAAACTAAAATGGCCGCCAAATTGAGAATGTAAAATTTGGAAAAAAATTCGGGAAAATTTATGTGTAATCTCAGAAATCGTTGAAAATTCATTGTATTTCGTTAGGACAGACCCCCCCCCCCCTATCAGTAGAAACAACGAAAAATCCGTATGTTCGAGACCATAGATCGGCAGAAGAGGCGGTTCTCTCGTCACAGCGAGACGTTTATTCTTCAGTCTCCGGGCTCGGTGCTGAGGACAAACAAACAGAGCGAACGACCGACCGAGGCAACCAGACAGGACGACCACGTGGGAACCGACTAGGCAAACGGACATGAAACTCCTCTCCATCCAAACACGTCTGGCTCTGGCCGTATAGAAACTGACACATAGTCTTCACGTCCTATGACACCTTTCCAGTGACCAGGCGTAGGGGCTGTTCACCCCACCACGAGATCGTCAGGAAATATTGAAAGGTTATTGTTCTATTCATTTTTTTCTATTAGATGTAGCCAGTAAAGCAACCAAAATGACGCACGATACCTGCCTTGCTACTCATAAATTATCTGCTTCACAGTAACCAATTTTTTTATATATATAAATGTTAATACCACGCCAATGCAGTTGAATTTTATTTCAATTTTTTGTGTCTTACCCGTTTCACTCTGTTTCCAGAGCATCCTCAGCGATATCTGTGTGGTATTTGTACATTTTGTTAGTTACATTACATTTAAAAACAATACAAAGTGCAGCTCAAATCGATTTTACTTACATGTGATTTTTTTTTAATTTCAAGCTCTCATAATAAGGGTTTGCTTCTACGTGTTTTTTTTAAGTAGGAATCATTGTGAAATCTTCCCAAGATACACAACACTATACTGCACTAACCACATAGTACCACCATTATCAGTATCGAGTTCAAACCATGTAGTGTTATTAGCCCAGACATTTTAGGTTTGAACAGAGCTGAAATTTGACACAGACGTTCCTTAGTACCTCAGAAACGAGTACTGAAAATTCCCCACCTGTCCGGTGTCCGCGTCATAGTTTTTTTGTTTTTTCAGGTTAAAAGGGATTGAGTGCCAAATCGGTATAAAGTCGTTGTAACTTTTAAAATGTCAGACTTGGTAACGTTTTATTGCACCCTAGGTAATTAGGATAGGCTAATCACTGCATAAGTGTAATATCACCGGGGACCAATCAGTGCACAGACGCACGTGACTGACGTCACCTGGCAACCAAAGCCTTTATAAGCGTGGACTCTTCCGAAATCCGACACTTCGCCGGAAGATTGAGGCAGAGGCAGGCTCCGAAACGTCGCCGTGTAGTTTTACTGACGCGCTATCCCGGTGGAAAGCTCGAGATGTTTTTTTGTTTGTTTGTGAAATGCGTAGTTTATGAGGCGGGAGGTTGGAAACCGTAGCGACATTCGCCTTAAAGGCTGCGTCTAGAAACCCGGGCGTAGCTGTGAAGGACTGACAAGTGAGAGCTCGGTGGAATGTATCCGGATGTGCAGAGCCACTAGGGGCGCTATCTTCGCCCAATCCTCGTGTCGACAGCAGACAATGGCCTTTGCGCTCAGCTGAGCGCCGGTGGAGTGGGGAGGTGTGACTTCCTGGCCGTTACGTCACGTAACACTCATCAGATACCGGCGACAGCAACCAGACACCAGGCGAACTACTTGCCGGCGCGGAGGGGACGCGATTCCCCCCACTCCTCCACTACCTCGTTCAAATTACCCATGTCGGAACACTCGGGCATCAGAGATCGTTCAAACCATGGAGGAAGGAATATATGGAGACGACGCAAGGGACCTTCACCACGGACTGAAGTGAAGCCGGGTAGAGAGAAGTGGGGTGGGGAGGCCGCCATATTGGTTGGCCGTAGAAACACGGGGAATAGACACAAAAACCTCAAGCAAATCATAAGACAACCGTGGCACCGCAATTTGATGATGGATTATTATGTAACTCGACAAGACAGATCAAAAATGAAGAACAATATTTTTTGATATCGTGCTTAGTTCTCGAGATATACTGTCTCAAAGCTGAGGAGTTTCGGGTTGAAATTCAGAAGAAAAATTTCCCTAATGTCAAATTTGATGATAGATTCTTATGTAAGACGGCGAGAAAACACGAAAGTGAACAACATATATTGTCGATATCTCGCTTAGTTCTCGAGATATGCTGTCTCCAAATTGGGGTGGTTAGGTTAGGTTAAGTCAGTGTTTAGAACTTTTTTATTTAAAAAAATTGAACCCTTCAAAACACCTCATGACTTCTGAGCTTACTGTTAGTGGCCTGTTAGCAACATCAGTGCATTTATCTTCCTATCATACATCAAAAGTCAGAAGCTTAGATGGGAGTAGTTTACATCGCGATACACGTTGTGTCACTAATATGGTGCTTTGAAATGAGTAACAACTAATAATAAATAAATTGTTTGTACCCTTCTGGTACACGCCGCAATTAAACCTACCAACATTTCCATTAATACTGCCGTTACAAAATCAAACTATGTGGACAGATCTGCGTTTCGGGTAACAACAACATTTGCTTCATCAAGTTTAGTAGTTCACATAGCACAAATTTTTACAATTAATTTCATCGTACACTTTCAGTGTAAGCTGAAACTAGACTAAAGCATGCACATTAACTCTATCGCGATGTAAACTTGACCCGCTTAAATTAGACTTTCAACACTTGTTTACAATAAGGCTAGCCTTTCAGGTGCAAAGTAGTAACATATACTGATTGTCTACACTACACCAACAAGCGTTTGAGAACGATATCGTCCTATTGAGAGCAATGAATAAATTTATAGCGATAGGCTCTAATCTTGCAGTTATTTATCAAACACTTCAAGAACAATAATTACAATGTGATTTAGTTACGAAACGTTATTCCAGGTTGTTTCCTATCTTGTCTGTTTGTGCAACCGTATGCAACACAACTTGGCATTATAAAACTACGCACGCAAGTAGGTTTTATGTCGTAATATTAAGAAGCATAGGTACTTACGATTGCATAATGTTTGACTTTGACACTTTGATATAATAAAATACCTTTTCCCCCATGCATTTTCTTACAATTTTTATTTATTTTAAGTGTGAAGGACTCATTTTTATCAAAAATTGAACATAACAAGTTTTGAATTGCATAGTAAATGCTATCTAAAGCAATTTTTTTGAATTGATACTATGACATTAGTTCGAATGTCCACTATATTTCAATCCTGAACCACTGTGCGACGTAGTGATTAAAGCGCCGAATCTTTCAGAGTTCATGAAAATTTCTACGAATTTGAAGAGCCCGCATCACTCTTGATAAGAAATGCTTGGGGGCAAACCTGTAGAAGCTACCAGCGAAGCGTCTTCATGTGATTCACCTTGCTTATGCCTATGGTTTTTACGCCACGTCGACGTCGAGGTCATTAGAGGCGGGAAGGAACTGCAGCCACAGAACAGGAAAGAATTCGGCCATGGCCTTTTGAAGGAACCATCTCTGCAATCATCAGGGGTGAACTGGGAAAGCATGAAAAAACCGATATCTGCAGGGATTCGAACTCAGGATCTTCCGACTGCGAGGCCAGAGCGTTACCACTCACCCAACACGCTCGATCCTTTGATTAAGATTTGAGCTCACACAGTGTTATTTCGCAATATGGAGTCTCATTTCAGCTTTGTCTGTACAGAGAAGACAAAACGCATCCAGTCGCTGCAAGAACCTGTTGTCACACGTTCCCTCTCCGCCTGAGGCTGCGAATTGTTTCGCCTCGTCCCTCGCGCTGCTCGTTCTGGTATTTCCTCTGGCTCGAGCGACTTGTGAGCACTGTGCGTATCACTGACGCGACACCTGATCGGAAGCACCCCTCAGGCCTCGTCGTAGGTCTTCACGGAGTGGAGTGTCTGGAGGTCATTGTCCAGCACCTCGCCAGAATTCCAAATGCTACTCCCAACAACGCCACTCCAAAAATAGGACGCCGTCAAGGCCGTCAACGCCTGTCAACTACGCGAACGCCGGCATAGGGGCTAGAGTACTCCAAAAATAACTGATTAATCTAAAAATTTCAATAATAGTACTGTAAAATATTGACCATTTAGATTTATTTTCTTCTAAGCAAGATATAAAGTTATTGTTTAAAAATTAGTGTTTTTAGGCGCTTTTCTAAAACAATTATTTTTATTTATTTATTTTTTTATTAGTTAACTTAAAAACTTAACTTAGTCAACAGCCCGAAGGTTGGTTGGATCCTCCCGAAGGAGGCATACTAAGCCACTGTGTCTGAGGTAGGACGGCCAGTTCCTTTCCTCTGGGACCTACAGTTTAACGTGGAATCCGAACCACGGAGCGTCCTGGCATAGCTCATATGAACAACCACAACTCTCAAACTTCCTGCGCCTGCCTTGATTAGAACCCGGGACCGGAGCAGCGAAAGTTTTGAAAGCAAGCGCCTTAGCCACCAGACCGCTGTTTATTAGGCTACTTTTTGTTTATTAATATTCGAAAGAAATAAGGTGAGTTTATGTATCTTTTAATGTATCACTCCTCTTTGAATGTCGTATACTTTTCAATACACAGTGCTTAGGAACCCAATGAATCATTTAGACTGAACCTGTATATGGAACCAGGGGCGTAGGTATCGGAGGGCTAGGCGGTAACGTGCACACCGGGGCCCCCAAGAGCAGCTGAGGAGTCCTCCAAGCACAGTTCAAGGGGGCCCAAGGTCAGCTCAGGGGGCCCAAGGTCACTTCAGGGGCCCCCAAAAGATCAGGAGCCCCTACCAGAAATCTCAGAAGATTTGGTAGTGCTAAAAAAGAAGGTCGCCCATCTGGTCTGAGGGCCCAAGAATTTTTTATTTTTTTTGCGCTCCTTAGCTTAACCACGCCACTGTATGGAACTAATATGAATAAACAAAAACCAACTTACAACTAATGTATTTAATTAAAGGACATCCCTACTTTTCTTCGAGTGTTCTGGTAACAATTTTTTCGCAGTTGGTTAGCTGAAAGAAATTGTTATTAAGTACGCGCACAGCCTCGATTTAGCAGTAACATCTCTGGTCGGTGGCGTGACGTCAGCGCTACGGACACAGTGCCCAACACTAGCCGTTTATTGATTTAGGTTTGAGTGCACCATAGTGGTACTGTTGTACGCGAGCCAATCAGTAATCAGGTAGCGCCCGAGCAGAGCACACGGATCTCAGCTGATTGACATCGAAGATAAGAGGAAGGCGCGTTGGGAGGCTGGACCACACGCCAGTAGATAAACAACGCGATCTGATGGGACGCGGGAGATCGGCGCACGCCATCTGCACTGACGATGGGAATACCAAACAGCTGGGCACCGCTGTGCACCCTACCAGTACGGGCGTTCCGCACCGCAGGTACGGTGTACAAGCGAATAAAAACCAAGACCAACGAGAGAAATGAATACTCAGTGTGATGAGGCACCGCACAGTGGATCGGGAAGGTACAACGGGACCTGGCACGACCACAGGCCGTCCTGGCTGCGCTATTTAGGAGCTTTTCCACAGCCAGGACGGTCCCCAATCTCCAACTCGCAAAACTACACTTTACACAAACAAAAAACACACTTATCACACACAGAACACAGTTACTCGTTTCAGAGACAGATGGCATCACTTCACTTGCCCCATTAGTACTCTGGGAGCGTCCATTAATTACGTTAGGTGTTTTTCCGGATTGGGGAGTCACTGGAAGAAAGGAGGAGTGTGAAGCTTGTGCTGGGAATGTACAGGGCATATGTTGGTGATGGGGCTTGGAGGGATATTGGTTGAAGAATAAGGAATACTGCATGGAAGGGGAAAGGCGACCATGACCACAAGCTGGCGCTCGATTTCATGTATAAGGGAGTGGGAAAATTATCTTTTGTGGATAAGGGTGTCAGGGATTGGAAAAATTTACCAAGTGAAGTAATGAATAACCTTCCAAAAGCACTTAAGGAATTTAAAATTAAAATTTGTAAATCAGAATAGTAAATGGGGAAGGAATTTAACATTCTAATTATAAAAGAAAAAAATATATATATATATGGGGTAATTGGATGACTAGGCAAATTGCTACCGGAGTGTTGGCTCCATCGCAATTAAATTAATAATAACAATAATGTGGAAGGTCCTCCCTTATGGTGAGGTGAAATTCTGAGGAAAATCTCCCCCCCCCTTTTCCCTCCTTGTTGACGACCTTGTAATTTTTGGAGACCGTTTTTTTAGCTCCTCTGTTTTTAACGGCGGTTAGACCCGCAACCCACTCCCCCTCCCCTTTTACATTGAGGTCGATATCGTTACTATACTATTTTTACCTCTACAGCTCATTTTTTAATTATGGCTTTAAATTTCGTCGACGTCGTGGTTATTAGAGGCGAGATGGGACTGGGGGCAAGGAACGGGAAGGAATTCGGCCATGGCCTTTTAAAGGAACCATCCCGGCATTCACCTGGAGTGATTTGGGGGAACCATGAGAATCAAAATCTGGATGCCCGGACGGTTATTCGAACCGCCGTCCTCCCGAATGCGAGGCCAGAGCGTTAACCACTCACCCACCACGATCGGTCCTACTGTTCTTCAACGAATTAAAAATATAACGTGAGATTTCTGTTGACCGCCTCTCCGTTGGTAAGAACTCGCCAGACCCCCCCCCCCTTTTCTCTTTCGCATCACGTAATTAATGGATTAATTTAATTTACAGAAACAATAATTTTATAAATAATTCCGTCAAAAACAAATGTTTCGGTGAATTTAGTTTGTATTTGATTCCCCAGACGCGTTTCGCCCTTGTGGTGTTGGGCATCTTCAGTGGTGTACTCACAGATATAGTGGTTCTCCTCACATTCCGCTCTGGAACAGCACTTCACACACTTTCACATCACTATTCACTGCAGTTCCATTTGAGCATTATATCACTAGTTGTTTTTTATGCTGCACTTGTTGTTATACGTAGTGAATATTTTCTGTTGATTTGCAGACGTGTGTTACACACGTCTTGTTTTATTTTCCATGTGAGGAATATCTGTGAGTACACCACTGAAGATGCCCTACACCACAACGGCGAAACGCGTGTGGGGAATCAAATAGAAACAAAATTCACCGAAACAGTTGTTTTTTGACAGAATTATTTATGAAATTACTGTTCAACAACCGCGGTAATATTGCCTATCACCAGATTAATATTGCAGAAACAAATCTAGCTTCTGTCTTTTGTGCCCCTTCCAACTCATGTATTCGATACCCATAATGAGGGTCCCACACTACTGTACCATCTTCAAGCAGTGCTCTGATTAAGGTTCTGTAACCCAGATCCCTCTATTCCCCGGTGTATTTTTATGTTGGACCTGCCGAGTACTACACATCTCGTAATCAGGGTCGGGCCGGGTCTGTAAGTTAGTGCCTAGACCTGGGGCAGCTGCGACGTGTGTACCGTTTGGTTTTACGACAAACATAATAAGGACAGCGTGGAGGGTGTCTGGAGATCCCGTTACGAGACTACAGCTGGACTCAACAACACGTGTTCATTAAGGCCTCACCGGAAGCAGGAACCTAACCACGGTCGCCACGTAGTATTCTACGAGTGCAGACATAAACAAATACAGTACGTTGGGTGAACATACAGTATGCTATAGCACAAAGAAAAAAAATACATCTTACGTTAACAGTTAAGCTTTATTTTTTTTTTTAAAAAAAAGTGAAGCTTCTTCGGGTGCGGTGGAGAACTATTTGTTAGTGTTACGCGTTACGCGTCCAGTGCGCATGCGCAGAACGTTGCGACGCATGCGCACTTAAAATGTCAGTCACCTCAGACGGTATATTTACATCAGGGGGAGTCGCCATTTTAACACGCACTGATACATGCACCAGTATTTTTAGTTTCATTTTGTTTATTTATATTAGTCCGATATAGATGGTTTCTTTATATTATCTGATCGTCATTGTAGTAAGAAAAAAGATATAGAATGACGCTTATATCGCGATACAGTGATTGTATTAACGCGAGTACAAGAAATGGGTTTCATTTTCATGCAGAAAAATTAGCATTCAGCAGATGGAATGGGTTACAGAATCTTTTAAAAATTAATTAAATTAAGAGCCAGAAATCTGCGACAAGCTGGTTATTAACGAAAGTTGGTTGTCAGAACGGGTATCACATAATTTTGTGCAAGTCATTCTCCGAAATAAGAGCTCTAGACACAAAATAGAGACTAAGGCTGGATGTAGTTCATCTAGAATCTAGCAAAGTATCCTTTATATTTTAAATTCTTTTACGAGAATTGTGGATAAAGTTCCTTTTTACTGTGAAAAATGGCTAGAAATAATATCTAGAATTTTCACTTCTCGCACTGATACACGCATCATATTTTTTTTATTTTTTTCCTTTTTCGTTTCAGCCGTTCATGGACTACGACTACGCAACTTCATTTCCTTTTTTCCGTTTCCGTCCTCCGTCGCCAGTACTCTTTCATTCCCTAATCACTCTTGCATTTTTCTTCTTCTGAGAATAGCCTGCTTTCGTTATCTCCTATGTCTTCCGCCCTGATTACCGACCTTTTAACCAACCAAACTTGAGCCTTTCCGTTCTCCTGAAAGGTTTTTTTTTTAACTGCTTAACGTCTCTTACCAGCGAGGTCTTTAGAGACGGGAAAGGGTGAAGGCGCAAGGAATGGGAAGAAATTCGGCCATGGCCTTTTTGAAGGAACCATCCCGGCATTTGCCTGGAGTGACTTGGGAAACCATGGAAAACCCAAATCTGGATGCCCGGACGGGGATTCGAACCGCCGTGCTCCCGAATGCGAGGCCAGAACGCTAACCGTTACACCACCACGCTCGGTCCCTGAAAGTTGAGTATTCTCTTTACCATTATCTTGTGTGCCCATAGAAAGTCAATATCCTTTCTTAATTGTGTTTGAGACCGCTTCGAATTTGTTCTTCAAGCTTATGCTTTGTTTATTGTTCAGAAAATTACTCAGCAAAAACAATTACTGAGGATTAACAGAACAAGGCAGGTCGACAAGACAGGCGGCACTGAACTGGCAATGAGTTGTGACAGAAACGGCCAAGGCAATGCCATTCCGGTTATTTTTGGATACCTCGTTGTAGATTTAACCTTCTCGAACGTCTGTAAAAGTTTGTAACATCGTCACGGAATCACGCTGCATAATGGAGCCAGTTTACCCGGCGACGGTCGATCGTTGGAAGAGCAATCAGCCTGTGATGGCACAACACGAGTTGTGGAGTGTTGTGTGGAGACGGCGCGAGGTCTCTGGACTGCTCTGCGGTATTGACCGCAGACTCGAGGGCGCAATCTGCAGACCGCGGCGCACTCCACAACAAGTGGCAAACTCACCGCCGCGCCGGACCGCCCGCAAACTCAGACGTACCCGCGCGAGGGTCTACTTCCTCACTGCTCCTCGCATTGCAGTAAGGCTGCGAGCGTTGCCCAAAACAGATTTCAAATCTCCAAAGAGCAAATCTGTGCGACACTAATTACACAAAAGAAAATCAGAGTATACAGAGCGTCCAGGAATGAAAAATCCTACAGCCGCAAATAGGTCACATCACGTCCTATTATACGAGAAAATTTTATTTTAGTGACTATACGGATACTGATATTCTTTTTTTTAAAAAAATTACGAAACATGTGACATTGTAAAGTTTATTCCATGCCATTTCTAACAAATTAAGACTTTTTGAAACCTGTTTGTTAAAAAAAAAATAATCATGGGTGTTTGAATCATCTAAAACAATGTTCTTTTTTTATTAAAACGTTAAAAAAAACTTAAAAATCCTTTTTTTTACTGCATGTTTAAAATGAACAATGGTATTTTTAGTAGCAGACAGAACTACAATAAAGCAATCATTCTAAAAGAAGTATGAAATAGTTATACCATTTACGATTTTTATAAAGTATTTTTAACATTTTAAGAAAAAAAAGAACATTGTTTTAATTTTTTTTATTATTTATTTTTATTAGTGCTTAACGTCTCTTAACAGCGAGGTCTTAGAGACGGGAAAAAATACAAATGGATGTTTGAATCATCTAAAACAATGTTATTTTTTATTAAAACGTTAAAAAAACTTAAAAATCCTTTTTTTTACTGCATGTTTAAAATGAACAATGGTGTTTTTAGTAGCAGACAGAACTACAATAAAGCAATCATTCTAAAAGAAGTATGAAATAGTTATACCATTTACGATTTTTATAAAGTATTTTTAAATTTTAAGACAAAAAAGAACATTGTTTTAATTTTTATTATTATTATTATTATTATTATTATTATTTACTACTGCTTAACGTCTCTTAATAGTGAGGTCTTTAGAGACGGGAAAGGATGGGGGGCAAGGAATGGGAAGGAATTTGGCCACGGCCTTTTGAAGGAAGCATCCCGGCATTTGCCTGGAGTGATTTGGGAAACCATGGAAAACCCAAATCTGGATGCCCGGACAGGGAACATTGTTTTAGAAAACTCAAATATCTTTGAGTAAATTAAGTAAAACAAAACACCGTTCAAAAGGTCTTAATTTCTAGGAATGGCACGGACTAACTGAACAAAGTCTCATGTTTCGAAAATATATTAAAAAATCAATATCTCTGAAATGGTGAAACTTTTAAAATAAAACTTTGTCATATAGTAGGACATTATCTAATTGGGTTGGTAAACATGGGATGAAGATAAATGCAAAGAAGAGTCAGCTATTAGATACACAAATAAAAACAAAAGGTCGATTATGAATATAAGGTGGGTAAAGAATTGCTTGCTGAAGACGTGAAATGTAAATATCTTGGCATTACTTTTGATAACAAGCTTAACCTGGGCTGGACACATTGACAGGTGGAGGAAAAGTTTTCAAAGTTCTGCACTTGTTGGAGAGAGTGATGTGGGGATGTACGGGAGAAGTCAAGGAATTGCGTTACAAAACTTTGGTCTAGACCATTGCTCGAATATGGTAGTGTAGTATGGGACCCTCATTTTACGTATCAAATACAGGAGTTGGAGAGGGTGCAAAGAAGGGGCTGCTAGATTTGTTTTCTGGAAATTATCGCAGAATTCAATCAATGACGGATATGATAAAGGAGCTGGAATGTGGATTCACTTGCAAGACAGACGGAGGATGAGGAGGGTCATGGGAGTGTACAGGGCATATACTGGCGACGAGGTATGGAAAGATATTGCAATAGGTATGAAATGTAGTGCATGGAAGGGAAAAGATGACCATGACCACAAACTGGCACTCGATTTCAGGCACAAGGGTGTGGGAAGATTCTCTTTTTTAGGTAAGGGTGTCCAGGGATTGGAATGAGTTACCAAGAGAAATGATGAATAATTACCGAAAACTTTGAAAGAATTTAAAGATAAAAATTGTAGAGGGAAAATGTAGGTGGTGCAGGATAGGGGAAGATGGGTGAGTAGGGAAATTGCCACCGGAGCCTGTGCTCCATTGCAATTAAATTAAATTAAATTATGTCACTTACTGCGGTTACACGATTATCCTTTAATTCCTGGATGGCATGGAATAAAGTCAACAAAGTCACATCTTTCGATTATTTTTTTTGTTTAAACACGAATCAATACCACGAAAATGGTCACACTTCTACTAAAATAAATTTTTGTCTTATTAGTAGGAAATCATGTGAGCTATCTGTGGGTTCAGGATTATCCTTTCATCCGTGGACACCTTGTGTACACCAGATTTAAGAGTAAGGATGCGCGGCTGCCACGTCTGACCGTAAGAGTTCGCACTGCAGAATTTGCCTACGCCTTCCGTGTTCCGCGTACAGGTTAGCCAAACGCAGCGGGAGATAACCTTTTACGCTAAGCTACGGCAAGCATTCGAGGAAGTTGCGAAATGCAAATTTACCCAGGCGCCGCAAGGACGTTTCGGAGACAGAAAATTGGCGTCCTCGGCAGGAGAGAAATAATTCGCACAGCCTCCGCTGGGCGAGCTGCGCTCACATGATTAAAAAAAAAATCGTATAAACGCAAAAATTTCTAAAATTACTATCGGAGAATGCAAAGTCGATGTAGAAAGCCTACTGCAATGTCTCCTTATGTTCACGGTAGCGTCTTAATACGCCGAACAAACGTTTCCGATGGAAGGAACCAAAGTTTACAATATGATTAATTAGTCAGCGCTACTGTGTGAAATCTACCTATATATAACGAAGCTGGCTCTGTTTAACACTTATATCTCACTTCAAGCTCAACAGAAATTTTTCAAATTTTGCGGAACGAGTCCTTAGCGTCAAATACATATCAAATTCGTATTTCATACTTTTTTTTAAATCAGGTAAAAACTCATTCTTTGTCACCCAAAACTTCCCAGTTGGATTACTGCCAAAGTGTTAAACGGGTCGGCCAAGGATGAGATTGAGTTTATTGCACCGAGCGTGGTGGTGTAACGGATAGCGTTCTGGCCTCGCATTCGGGAGGACGGCGGTTCGAATCCCCGTCCGGGCATCCAGATTTGGGTTTTCCATGGTTTCCCCAAATCACTCCAGGCGAATGCCGGGATGCTTCCTTCAAAAGGCCATGGCCGAATTCCTTCCCATTCCTTGCCCCCATCCTTTCCCGTCTCTAAAGACCACGTTGTTAAAAAGGGACGTTAAACTGTTACAAAAAAAAAAAAGAGTTTATTGCACGCATATTCCTCCGAATATGGTAAAAAAGGCTGTTGACACAGATACCTAGCTTTTTGTACTCTGCGAAGATATATTCGCTCCAGACTTACGCTCCAAATTGACTGCAAGAGTAGCTTTACGATGATAATCCTTAAACTCGTTACCAACTTTCTTTGACCACTGAATAATTGCTCCAAAAGTTCAAAAATTAATGAATCATCACGCCTCTGATACACACAGTTTCTGCCTGTTCTAGGTAATGACGAGAAAGAAAATTATTTGTTGAAGACTTGAAATGTAAATATCTTGGTATAACATTTGATAACCGGCTTAACTGGGCAGGACACATTGGACAGGTGGTAGGAAAAGGTTTCGAAATCCTTCACTTGTTGGAGAGTGAGGGGGGTGTACTGTAGAAGTAAGGGAATTGGGTTACAAAACTTTGGTCAGACCACTGCTCGAATATGGTAGTGTAGTATGGGACTCACATTTTGAGTATCAAATACAAGAGTTGGAAAGGGCTGCCAGCTTTGTTTCTCGAAATTACCGCAGAAAGAAATCAGTAACCGATATGATAAAAGTGCTGGAATGGAATTCATTGCAAGACAGGAGGAGGGTGAAGAGAATTTTGGGTGAGTACCAGGCGTATACTGGTGATGAGGCGTGGAAAGATACGGGTGTAGGTATGAAAAGTAGTGCATGGAAGGGAAAAGATGACCATGACCACAAGCTGGCACTCTATTTCAGACACAAGGGTGTGGGAAGATTTTCTTTCGTAGGTAAGGGTGTCAGGGATTGCAATATGTTACCACGAGGAATGATGAATTGTTGAAACAATTTAAAGTTGAAATTTGTAGAGGGCATAAGTAACTTTTTATAACTTCTGTATAGCAGACGTGAGGGCACCACGTGACTATCTAACTGGCCAATCACGCAGTACGTCAGGAGTGGTGAATGGCAAACTTTGCAAAACGAAAACTTAATAATGTCAATACAAACATCGCCTACTACGTCACACGGTTATCTTCCTTTTAAAATGGAGAGGAAGCAGTTTCCCGTCATGTTTCCGTCTGCCATGACAGCAAGTCCCTGGAACAGACCTTGGACAACCTGTCTATACCTGTGACTACACCCAAAACACAGCCAGGGTTTTACACCTATGGCAACATGAGAGGGCAGAAACAAAATCAACGTGAAACAAAGAGTAACTGACTCGACACAAACCTGTCGGCTTCGATGTAAGGGGACGTTCATTCATTATTTGGATTTTTTTTTAAATTTGGACCCCCCTCCCCCTCTTTCTTGGTGATATCTGCTGGGACCCCCCAGCCTAACCTGATACTGGCCTCATAATTTTGGACCTTTTTTAGCTCTACCGCTATCTGAAGGGAGGCAATATGAAATACAAAGTTGACTTGAGGTTTTTACCGAGACCCACTCCCTTTAAATGAGATTTGGTGGGATTTTCCTGGATCCTTCCACCCCCTCACTAGTTTGCACTCACGTGATTAATGGACGCCCCTTAAGTGCCGTGTCAGACATACGTTACATGTGAGATTCCAGGGGCGGATCTAGGGGAGGGGGGGCTAGTGGGCTCAAGCCCCCCCCCCCAAAAGTATACTCTTTTTTTTTTTTTTTTTTTTTTTTTTAAGCTCTACGGATTTGAGGTCCGAGTAGGCTGTAAAGACTACACCATGGCCGATTCAAGCCCCCCCCAAAACCAAAAATCCACTGAAGGCAAGCCCTCTGAACCATAATTCACTCAAGCCAAGCCACCCCCCCCCCCCCAAACCAAAGTCCACTCAAGCCCCCCCCCCCCAACCAAAGTCCTGGATCCGCCCCTGTGAGATTCCACAGTAGAGTACTTAACGCACAGGAGGAGATGTAAACAAAGAAAACTGGACAAATCAAAGGATGGGGTTAGAAGGAAATCGTCGCGTATTTTATTTGAGATCCAAGGTACGGGCCCAAGGATTGGAGAAAATTCGGTTAAAAAAAAAAAGTTCCTCAACTAACGAACTTACTTCTTTTTGGATATTCTATTGTATGTGAATCTCTCCGCTTATAGGTTTCAAGTACATTAATATTTAATAATTCAAATTTATTATTAACTTAAACATTTATTCTTTCACTAGCATACAGCAACACAAATCTCAATCTTTCTTCCTTAATAAATGCTTTTCTTCTGTCTCCAACTGATCAACTCTAGAATAAGATAATAATTACTCTACCAAAGAATACAAATACTTACAGTTCGTTGGTCAGAGATGTATATGTGAGAGAACATTTTCCTCACTAGCTACAACCACGATATTAGTATAGCTAGCCGTTTTAAAGATCATGCTATGATTCTAGGAGGCGACTTCAATCTGCCTTATATTGACTGGCGTAATTACGTTCACATCACAGGTAACAGGGATAAAGCAGCTTCTGAAGTAATTCTCGAGTTGTTGTCAGATAATCATCTCGAGCAGCTAGTTAATGAACCTACGCGGTGTCATAACGGTAGCGAAAACATTTTAGACTTGCTGGTTACCAACAGGCCAGAATTATTCACCGACATTTCAACGACCACAGGAATAAGCGATCACAAAGCGGTAATTGCGACTATCAAATTAATGACCGAGCGAAAAAGGAAAAAAAGGGAGGATTGTATACAGATTCAGTAAGGCCTCAAAGGAGTGTTTTAGAACCTACCTGAGGAATAAATACCATAACTTCAAGTCAACAAAGGACACCGTTGAAGAGATGTGGCATCGTTTTATAACATTGTGGTGTGACAGCGTCACCCACAATGAATATAATTAAATTATTATTAATTATATTCATAATTCTTTTTTTCTTTTTTATTATATTCAAATTTATTAATTATTTAATCTTGCAACGTGTAATTAATTGTAAATAATGAGGGTTGTCTGGATAGGTTAAATGTATGTTTAAAACCAGGGCGGCCAAAGGTATATTTTATTGTAAATCAATTTTGCTGTAAACGCATGGCTCAGAAGGGCTGAATATCGAAGGCTAGAAACTGCCATTTCGGCGGTTGGGAGAGGAACAATGGAGCAAGCGAGGCGACTCGATGGCGCCGGGACAGCCCGGCTTGAGTCCCGTTCGAAATCGGGCGGTGACCTACCCCCTACCCCGCTACTACCCCGAAGGCCACGTAGGAAACGCGCGAAGGAGACGGCGAATGCGACGCATGATATTAAACACGTGACGACGGAAATGTGTAGATAGCCAATCCTGAACATTTATTGGGGTCTACAATACTAATTCCGTGGAGTTCTTTTACATGTGGCGAGCAACTAGCCGAGGAAGAAGAAGGAGCCATTTTTAGACATCACTTCTGTCCAAGACGAGCTGATGAACGGACGTGACTTGGGTCCAAGACGAGCTGGTGAACAGACGTGCTAGCCGGCACGCTCTCTGATGATCATTGTGGTTGATCATTTCTTGCTTTGGGAAAGCGAGATGTGGAGTGGCATGCTTGCCATTATTTGGAAGTTATGCTAATAACGCGGTCGTAGCCGCTTATTTAGCTTCCATTGCTGCAGTGGCATTGTGTTTGTCGCTCACCATCACGGCGATGATTCTATGGTAATGTACCAGAAACGACGGTCACTATTCAGTGGATTTTAACAGACTTGAGCCCTTAAGCGACGCCTGGGTTAAGACTCTGCTCCCGCCACTTAAATTCTGAGCTAGCTGAATTTATATTTCGATTCAATTTTTTTCTTAAGCATCTTGCTGTTTGTTGATTCAATTTGATGCTTTTCATTCACTTTATACGGCCGCCCCCTGGGATTTTCCTTTGTACAGTAAAATGTTAGCTTCAATTTGATGGCCTGTGTTGCCATGTTATTTCAATGTTAACTTTGCTGTTTTATTACTTGTTTGAGATATTTCATTCAGTTTTGTTTGCTTACTCCGGCGAATTGTAAACGTCGGGTATTGCTTGTTTTTGCTGATCTAATTGTGTTAACGTAACGTTAATTACTACCCGACCTTGTAAGGCCATAAGACTCAATAAATGAGGTTTTATTTTGTGTCTGGAAATTCATGGTTCTAGTTAGTAACCTATTAGATCCCCTTTTAACATCATTATTATATGTAATTTTCATTTTCAGGAATTATTTCAGAAATAAATAGTAATAATTCCCCCCTCCCGTTTTCTGCTCACCCGCGTAGCACCCGTTTATTGTATACTATTACAATTGCACCCAACGTTTCGGGCTTTTGCAAGTCGAAATTATTTTGAGAATTTCACAAGTCTAAAAAAAATCCATGGATGTGACCTGTGTTGATTCATTTTATTATTTTAGAATAAATTTATGTTGAAATTTGTTTGCTTTGTTTGCCATGCTTGATTTAAATCTAAATGTGTGATTTATTTCAATCAGTTGTTCAAGTATATTTTCGTTCACTTGCATCAAGCATGGTTAGTTTAAAATTAAAGATAGAGTCAGTGCTTTTGAAATTTTAATGCATGGTAAAAGTTAAGATTTTTCTTATGCTGATTTTGCTCATGTGTTGAGGTATTTGTGTCGCATGAAACATCGTTGTTTTTCGTTGTTGTTTCTTTGGATGGGTTTTTATTTCATGTTGAAGGGATTTGTGCGCGGGATTTGTTTAATGCTGTATTTTTTTTTTTTTGTTTTTGAGTAAACTCGTGCCGGTTGTATGTTGTTTGTTGTCGATCGTTGTAATTGTTCGGAGTTTGAGAGTTTGTATCTTACGTTCAAAGCTATGAAGTTGAGATCGCGCACCATTGATAGGCAGATCAATCTATTGTTCATAAAATTTCCGAGCAAACTGACGCGATGGATCAAGCACCGGAAGCACACGAAATGCCGTTGGCGGACGAAGAGTGCAATGATACTCCTAGTACACGCGAGCATTCACTCAAATGCATCATTAGATGGGGAAACGTTAGGAATTTTTCCAACCCCAAGACAATGAAACCGTTCAAAATCCACCCATGCGGGCAGAAGTTGAAACACGTGCGTCGCAAAGTACGGTAGAATTGCCACCGGCGACCGCACAATTTCAAGACCAAAACCTGATATTTAACATGCTGGCGGAATTAAGTAAACAAATAGCTTCGCAAAATCAGAAATTAGATGAACAAGGAAAATTTATTAGAGAATGGAGAGATGAAGTGCGAAGGAGCGTCCCAAGCAGTGGAAAAAGCCTGCTGATGACGTTCGAGTAGTTGTAATTCATTGGAGAATGCGAACGGAGGAGTCACGGTAGAGCTGAACACCAGTGCGACAGAATGAGTAACTCTACGCTGTTAACCTTGAAAATCACGGCAAACCACGGTAGAATTAGAGCATCCCCACTACAATCAATCTGAGGAAGAATTGCAGATTGCGAATGAGGCGTTTGATGAACTCAACAACTCAGCGTCTGATAAAGGAAATTTGCTGCTTAAGGGCAACAATTTCTAAGCTCAGGAATTTCAATTGTTTGTATGATCATGGGCCGAAAGAAAGGAACGTCAGTCCGGGAAAATACAAGGCATTCCTAGGACACGAGGCGAAAGATTTGCAGTACACATGCTTCCTTCAAGCCAGAGAAGTGTCCGTAAAAGTTTCATTGCTTGAAGAAAAGCGAAACGGTCCACCGAGTTCGCGATTCTAAACATCGGGTGGAAATTTTCCGTCCGCAATCGAGTGCAACGGGAATCAATTTGTTCACTCCTTGCCCTCAGGGAATTCACGCTTACAAATGCGGGGTTTGAAATGTTTTTCTGAGTGGTTTATTGAATTGGTCGGAGTGAGATGGTTTGTGACGTGGCACTGAGTACGCAAAACCTCGTGGTCAGCCGTGTCGGTGACCTGAGTAACTGTACATGTGCCGGAAACACCAAACCATCTGCCGAATCCGCTACCAAACACCTGCAGCTTTACAAAACGGTGTTTCGAGAAATTCCGTTGGCTGGCAGGTCGATGCAAAGAGAAGCTTGGGACCTTGTAAGTCAAAAGTTTCGAGCCACCCGAGATTCTGTCGAATGCGGCAAAGACGCATATTCCGCAAACAGGCTCATTTTCCACAAGAAGGTCCATGGACGCCTCAAGGTCACTGTATAGGCATTTTATCGCATTATTGAGCATGCCGAAAAAGGATGACAAACGGGCGAGGTCTTGGACATATCGAATTTTGGAGTCGTAAAAAGGAAACGTTCATTCAGCGTTGAATCGCTGATTCCGCAGATTCACCCTTACAGCCGTGTAGAAGAATTTTACTGCCTTCATGAGCGAACGAAAAGGATTTGATGGTCACCGCAAAATTCTGAGAAATTTGTCAACATAGGCGTCTAATGAACGTAGAAGATGACCGTTTTCTTTCAGTCATTATCAGATAATAAAAGATATGGTATGCATGTCGCGCAATCTTCAAGCGAATCAATACGGCATACGATTATTAAGAGCGAAGAAACCTTCAGAGTTTGGTTTGAAAAAAAAAAAAAAAAACTCATCCTAATCAAGGAGAATACTTTGGTCCAAACAATGAGCTGACTGCTATATTCTTACCCATTTGGTCGTCTTGATACGTGAGTCCAAGGTTTTATAAAGGTCGTGTTCCATAAATAGGTTGCGATGCTTCCTTCGGCGGTGTTAATGAATGAGTCCAAGGGTTTTATGCATATGTTTGCCGAGGCAAATGTGTTCGACTGTGGGATTGATCCACATCGTTCGGCAGTTTCTTGTTGAGTACCAGTTCTTCGTTGAAACGTGAGAAAATTTACTGATCAAATGAGTAGGGATTTCTTAAGCACTAAGTAGAGCCGTAAATTCCGTGATGCCACGCGAGGTATTAAATAGTTTACCTGTGATAATGATACTATAATGACTTGCACAACAATTAGCGGTCCTGACAATCTAACAAGACGCGCAACATGAAGCAACGGGGTGTATAAAATTTATCAACGGACACACGCTGAATAACGAACAATTTACGGCAGCGACTGACGTCGTCTGTAAATAAATATATAAATAATTTAAGAGCATAGGCATATAATTTGATGATCTATGAACATTTAGTTAGTAATAGTAGAGCATATCGTTTAGAAAGTAAGAGTGTCAGTCTTAAGACACGTAATTGCCTAACAAGCGTAGCGCTAACGCAGCGAGAACAGGTAAAGGACGCTCAGCTGTTTGGAATAGCAGCTGTGCCGACCGCCAGTTTTCCTGGAAGGATTGCAATCAGGTTAAACGAAAACAGGTAGCCTGAGCCGCAAGCTTAACGGGACAGCGCTTACTGACAACAACAGAGCGGGCAAAGTGGAAACAGCTGATCGCTTAGTTTCACCGCTATAATGTCTTTGCTACGAGTGTAGTTTGGAAAGCATAATATAGTTCATTTTGCGAGAACCGTCTTTCTTTTGTATTGTATGGATAATTATGTAAATTCGCGGAAGGATTAAATTATGTAAATTCGCGGAAGATTTTTCTTTTCCATTTGATTTTCATGTTATGTGGTTTCGGCATACTTGTGTCGGCCTTGATAATGGACATTCGGTGCATTCTTTATTCTTGTTGTTGCTGTATCTAACTTCAACACATGTGCTAGATTTGCATAGCCCGTTGTAAATAATTAATTGAGTTGTCTAGTTTTAATGTTAATATCTTGTGCTTACATCATTTTTTGTTTATTGATTGAACAGATCTATTTTGTCGTTCATTTACATCTATGTACCTGTCAATGTTTTATGATGTTTTACTTTGCATATTAGGATAAGACATTTCATTATTTATGTTAACCAGAGTCACGTGTCGTATTTACATATTTAAAGAGGTCACATGTATGCGATAGTTCGAGTGAGCTGGAACCATGAAACTATAGTGTAGGCAATGATTTTGATGCAACTGTAGGGTTAGAATAGTTCAAATAAAATTATTGGCATAATTTTATTTTGATTGGGTAGCAGGTATATTGTGGTGTGACAGCGTCACCCACAATGAATATAATTAAATTATTAATTATATTCATAATTCTCCTTTTTTTTTTTTTTATTATATTCAAATTTATTAATTATTTAGTCTTGCAACGTGTAAATTAATTGTAAATAATGAGGGTTGTCTGGATAGGTTAAATGTATGTTTAAAACCAGGGCGGCCAAAGGTATATTTTATTGTAAATCAATTTTTCTGTAAACGCATGGCTCAGAAGGGCTGAATATCGAAGGCTAGAAACTGCCATTTCGGCGGTTGAGAGAGGAACAATGGAGCAGGCGAGGCGACTCGATGGCGCCGGGACAGCCCGGCTTGAGTCCCGTTCGAAATCGGGCGGTGACCTACCCCTACCCCGCTACTACCCCGAAGGCCACGTAGGAAACGCGCGAAGGAGCGGCGAATGCGACGCATGATATTAAACACGTGACGACGGAAATGTGTAGATAGCCAATCCTGAACATTTATTGGGGTCTACAATACTAATTCCGTGGAGTTCTTTTACATGTGGCGAGCAACTAGCCGAGGAAGAAGAAGGAGCCATTTTTAGACATCACTTCTGTCCAAGACGAGCTGATGAACGGACGTGACTTGGGTCCAAGACGAGCTGGTGAACAGACGTGTCAGCCGGCACGCTCTCTGATGATCATTGTGGTTGATCATTTCTTGCTTTGGGAAAGCGAGATGTCGAGTGGCATGCTTGCCATTATTTGGAAGTTATGCTAATAACGCGGTCGTAGCCGCTTATTTAGCTTCCATTGCTGCAGTGGCATTGTGTTTGTCGCTCACCATCACGGCGATGATTCTATGGTAATGTACCAGAAACGACGGTCACTATTCAGTGGATTTTAACAGACTTATGTGCCCTTAAGCGACGCCTGGGTTAAGACTCTGCTCCCGCCACTTAAATTCTGAGCTAGCTGAATTTATATTTCGATTCAATTTTTTCTTAAGCATCTTGCTGTTTGTTAATTCAATTTTGATGCTTTTCATTCACTTTATACGGCGCCCCCTGGGATTTTCCTTTGTACAGTAAAATGTTAGCTTCAATTTGATGGCCTGTGTTGCCATGTTATTTCAATGTTAACTTTGCTGTTTTTATTACTTGTTTGAGATATTTCATTCAGTTTTGTTTGCTTACTCCGGCGAATTGTAAACGTCGGGTATTGCTTGTTTTTGCTGATCTAATTGTGTTTAACGTAACGTTAATTACTACCCGACCTTGTAAGGCCATAAGACTCAATAAATGAGGTTTTATTTTGTGTCTGAAATTCATGGTTCTAGTTAGTAACCTATTAGATCCCCTTTTAACATCATTATTATATGTAATTTTCCATTTTCAGGAATATTCAGTAGTAATAATTCCCCCCTCCCGTTTTCTGCTCACCCGCGTAGCACCCGTTTATTGTAACTTTACAACATATAGTCAGGGAAGGCATGGAAATACATATACCAAAGCGGACAATAAAGGGAGAGGATGATCCACCGTGGTACACATGCGAAGTCAAAAGATTACTCAAAAAACAAAGGAAAATACACGCACGCTCAAGAAGGGAGGTTGTGTCGCAGCGATTTAGAAACCTTAGCTGATTTAAGAGGACGTATTAAGAATGTAATGCGCGAGGCCTTTAACGATTTTCACTCCAACTCTCTCTAAGAGTCTCACAGAAATCCCACAGAAATTTTGGTCGTATGTACGAAAAGTTAATTGTACCAACAGCAATATTCCAGCACTAATTCGTGAAGGTTCAGAGGTTAATGAAAGCCGCGATAAAGCTAACGTACTAAATACTGTATTCAAAAATTCATTTACAAATGAACATAAAGAGATAGTATTCCCGTTCCCACACCGTGGCGAGTCGGTGATGGAATCATTACGAATAGATATTGCAGGTATCGTTAAGCAATTAGAGCTCCTGAAGTGGGGAAAGCACCGGGCTCGGATGGAATTCCAGTAAGAGTATTTTCAGAGTATGCTGCAGAAATCGGGCCATTTCTGTCTGATATTCAGTAAATCATTAGAAGAGCGAAAAGTACCTTTAGACTGGAAAATCGCACAAGTAACTCCGATTTTTCAAAAAAGGTTGATCGAAGTGATCCTGGGAAACTATCGTCCCATATCTATAACATCTGTTTGTAGTAGAGTTATGGAGCATATTATATGCTCGAACATTATGAATTTTCTAGATTATAATAATTT